>CAJVGC010000508.1:36355785-36420304 GCA_910822075.1 Senecio squalidus
CACTATGAGTTAGTTGACGTCGTCAGCGCCTGTTGATCTGTAGTTAGATTCCAAAGAGATTGCAAGTTGTCTATAACCCTTAAACGTCGTCATGCGTTGCCGCAAGCAACAAGTCATCAACAACATTAAAATAGAAAGGTAAGGATGGAGGATTTTTTTTTATTCTTTCTTAAACGGTTAAAAATTAACTACTGGAAAAAAATTTCAAAATACAAATTACAAACAAAAAAGGAAAAATAGAAACAAGCTACATGTGTCAGAATACATAAACTAAACCAACAATAAATTGGAGTTCTAGTCGGGACAAACTAGTGCAAGGATCAATATAATTTTATTATATCAATATGAATGATAGGATAAAAATACTTCTAATTTTAAAAATTGTATATTTATATCATTATTATCCATCGTAACTTGTTAATTATATAACTATGAGACTGTCGTGATTTGAGACTCAATACGAGTTTCCGTTAGAACACTTCTGAAAACACGAAAACCAAAAGATTTGTTGAATCTCGAAAATAAAAAAGAAAACTGTTGATGGTGATAATGATAATGTTGGCATTCCGGATACCTTCTAATAAAAGATGAAACTAATATGTTCGTGTGATCGTGTTTCTTTCGGATTGTTTGATCTTATATCTAATGTTCATAATTTAACATACTAGAAATATATACTCTCACCTACATATAAAGTAGTTGATAAGATATTTACGATAAGCTAAAATATACTTAAATTCGGATAAAATATGTTCAACGAAGAATATAGACGGTGGTTGAAGAGATCTTTATAATCTCTCAATGTTATTAACAATCTTAGATTTTTAGGTACACCAAATTACATAGTAAGTTTCAGGATGCATAATATAGACCAACATGGTGATTTACAGGCCCGGCCCTGACATTTCGGAGGTCTGGTGCAAAAAAATAAAAGAGGCCCTATAAAATTTATAATAAATATTTTTCATTATAATAAACACGAGTTACATTATTATAGTTAAACTTTTGGTGATTTATGTAATAATTTATGTAATAAAATAAGATTACATATAGTTAAACTTTTGGTGAACGTGTGGTTGAAGCTATAATTAAATATGTTAAGTGTGCAATGCGGATGTAGGATTAAACTATAGGTGTATTCAAAACAATGAATTTTTATAAACTCTAATAAATTAACATTAAAAAAGATCTTTAAAATTTTCTTAAAAAACCAAAACGTTCGGGAGTGAATGTCCATAACGAACCCTCAGTACGACTATGGTGTAGGTATAATATTGGTAACTCTTATTTCGTTCATACGTTTACGTCCTTTGGTAAAAAGAAAAGAAATGCCTTTAAAGTTTAATAGAAACAATTTCCTATATTTATATCTTCCTATATTATTTTCCTCATTAACACAAGAAAAGTTTAACGAACAAAACCAGTGTAGCTGATTCAACATTTAATGGTTGAAACATTTCAATCGTCTGACATATTTGGCCTAAAACCAAGTATAAAAGAAAAGAGAATAATATCAAGAATTTAGTCGGTTTCTAAATAATGAACAAAACCAGCATAGTTGGTTCAACTATCTATCGCAATCAATGAAGCAGGAATCCGGCCACAAAACCACAATAGTACTCATATAGGCACGCTTGTACCCAGGGTTTTTTTTATATGCTTAGCGTAGTATCTACAAGCAGTTATTATTATTTGGATTTCGAAAAAAATGAGACAGAGACCTTTTGGTTAAAATAGTTAAGCAGTAGACTTCTTGCAGTGTTTTTCAAGCCATTCCATTGTAATACTCTTCGGCCTCTCTAATGGCAACCCAAGAGCTCGATCCCATATGAGCTGCAAAAAAGAAGAATACAGTAAGACCAAGACATTCCCACAAGAAATATAACAAAGAAAAAACATTAGAGGAGGAAAAATGGACGGGCTAGTTAAAGAGTCGAAATGAGTCTGAGTCAAAACATACGTGTTAACCACAATCATAATCTAGTGTTTAAAAAGAAAAAAGAAAATGCTTGAGGATGTTTTATGCATTAGAAGTCTTTGAAAAACTTCAAGACTTCTTCCCATTTGAGATGTTACAACCCGAATAGACTCATTCAAGAAACACTATATAAAAAAATTAAATGAGCTTCCGTTAAAGGTATCGAGATGAGTGGGGCTAACCTGAGAACAGATTCCAATTGCCCTCGATACACCAAAGAGAACAGTGTAATATCTGAAAATGTTTTGAAGATGAGTATTAAATTATGATTTTTTTGAAACAGTAATTAAGAAACTTAAAGTCTCATACCTTGCTTCAGTTAAACCATAGTAGTTGAGCAACACCCCACTATGAGCATCGACATTGGGCCAAGGGTTTTTCACCTACAAGAATAATCCCAGATCATCGACTATATATTTGCATGATCTGCTTTAATAATCTGCTCCACATTCATTTTTTTTTTCTAAAAGATAACCAACAAAACAGCATTCCAAAGCACTAAAACACAGCTTACCTTGCCAAGTTCGGTTAGTATTGGTGGAACCACGTCATAAAGTTTTGAAACCTAAAGAGTTTTCATAAAAAAAAAGTCAGATAGATTGTGTTCAAGTCAACATGGCATGAAAAACAGGCTATTAGGTGCTAACCAGCTGGAATAGAGGATCATTAGGCAAGTGTTTCAATGCAAATTCTCGTTGACACATATATCTGGGATCTGTTTTTCTCAGAACACCATGCCCGAATCCAGGAACAACCTGCATTTTATAATTCCAAATGTGAAATAAAATGGATATTACTCACATGTCACTAACATCCCCTTTAGGATTGGTTAAAAAAGGGCTTCTAGTGTTGCACATGTTTCTTAGCAACCTTAAAAAAAATCAAAAACATAATGGGATATCATCTTTACCTAGTAGATACTACTGTTTCCATATTATAACAAATGTAAAATGTTTGATATTCGATATAAGTTTCTATCAGCAGACCATTTGAAGAAAAAGGCATGTGGTGTAACAAATAATAATAATTACCGAAAAAAGATGCATATACATTATGAAACCATAAACCAAGAACAATAGACGACTTTTCCAGTGAAAATTTCAGAAAAATATATAAAAACACATTTCGGGTGACATAATTAGCATTTCACCAGATATAGGAATAATAGTGAAGCCAGGAAATAAACATGATCTTCCTGTTAACCAAAAATTTGGAATTTTCGAAGATGCTAACAAACAAAGTTAACCGCTTTTCAATCTTCTTAAACACACTCTAGAGCTAAGAACTTTTTGTTGTTATTACTTCTTTTTAAGATAGCTATAATGGATCAATTAGGGTCAAATGGGTGTTGGACAACTTGAGTCGCCTAAACTGTTGATGCCCACAACCTCCTAGCCCCTTTTATTTCAAAAATTAGATTGTGATTAATCATATTTAAGTCATTGTCCCGTAATAAAAACATCTTGTTTCAGCCTAAAAACTCGGAGTGTACAAACTACAAAGAGAGCCAAAAACCACAGCTTGCAACTAAAGTAACTAGTTACTACATCCAAGTAAGCAAGCACAAAAATGATTCCCGATTAAGGTAAACATAAAAATAATCAGTAGGAAAACAAATTAAGCAGCACAAAAGTAAACAACTAGAGCACACATATAGATAGCTGTGATTACTTTCCTTCAGTGGTATTTTGTTGTCAAATGAAAAGAATTACGTATACCAGTTGATATGAAGGACAATATTGTTGCATATCCAAAAAACTACATTACCTTGCCACTATTCAAGGTTTTCCAGACGTACTCCTTTAGTTGGTCCTGGGTTATGTTCTCTCCACATTCATTGACCACGGATTTTATCCATAGTAGAACTTCCTGCACCAGAGGATAACCGTCAAATTCACAATACCGAATAGGGTAGGTAAACCATATAGGGCATGTATATATTTCTAATATATCTGATAATTATCGAAGAAACAGGATGGATGGATAT
This sequence comes from Senecio squalidus, assembly GCA_910822075.1. NCBI lineage: Eukaryota > Viridiplantae > Streptophyta > Magnoliopsida > Asterales > Asteraceae > Senecio > Senecio squalidus. Next base: position 36,359,751 of record CAJVGC010000508.1, read on the forward strand.
AGATAAAAGAAAAACGAAGAATGCCACCAAAACTATACCTGATTAGCCAGACCATGAAGGGGTCCAGCAAGACCATTCAATGCTGCTGCAAATGAGAGATATGGATCCGAGAGGGCACTAGCAACCTAAATAAGTATAAAAACTATTTAGACAAAGAAAATGTAGATGTTGTAAAACCTAGATGTGGTAAAACCTATCTTTACATAAGAATGAGTCAATTCAGCTTATGTTTTATGTATTACAGGTCAAATAGGTATGGTTCAAATTGAAGGCTGAGATGATTGATGAAGTTTATACCTATACTAAAAATGTAACATTAAAAACGTTAGGTCAAAAAGGTGAATGCTTACAAGATGACCAGTATGAGCACTAACGTTTCCACCTTCATGGTCACTGCAGCAATTCAAATCTTAATTAGAAACTTGTTTTCTTTTGGGAAGGCTCAACCAGTATAAGTGCATAAACATACAACTTACCTATGGATTGTGACATAAAGCCTCATAAGCTCTTGCATTTCGGGACCATCAAATCCAAGCATGTGTGCGAAATTTGCACCATAATCTAGGGAGTCATCCACAGATATCCTTTCTCCATTTTTATACATCCTTCAAAAAAAGGAGAGTATATTCGAACTTTGTATTTAGAAGATTACGTTTGTTCATTAAATCTTTGACAGTATAAAACAGCACACTTATTTAACCAGAACAAAAATCTAAATAGTAGTGGAAAAACAGGTGGAGCGGACAAGTTGGGCAAACAGTCAAATAGGGTTTATTTCAGCACAGGTACTTTTTTGATACATGTTAAACGGGTCGGTTGGTTGGCCCAAAACACTTTATTCTTAAAATTTTAAATTTTTCGAAAAACAAATAATGGGTCAAATATGATTACAAAATTTATGTTATTTCAATAATAATATGATTTAGTTAACAAAATTATTTAAGTGGCGAAAAGGTAAAATTAACAAGAAATACTATAGAAGCCTTTGTATACCTCCGGTACACATATGCAGCTACAGCTGGCACTTGGGCAATCAATGAAAGAGAGTCCTCGAACGTTGGCTCCCAGTATCTATAACCAGAGCAGGCTTTACATATTAATTCTCCATGAGTAACAAGAGTTATTTCAACAGATAAAAACTCCTAAGAAACTCACTTGGATTTATGGATACCCTTCTCATATGCTTTTGAAAATTCACTTTCTACCTGAAACAAGAATTATTATAGTTCAATTTTGAGATACAACTGAAATGAATTCAACAATAGCGTAAAGTTAATGCCTCAGTGTAACATTCATCCCTCATGGGATGATTTCAATGAGTCTAAGGAAAGAACACTCAAAATCACTGGATTCAACAATTGGCTAGTAAAGGAAAAAAAGTTTATAACTAGATTCGATAAAGAAAATTTGTATCGATATAAGAATTAGAGCTTTCTCTATAGTTAATAACAGAGGTTGCGATTTTGAACTAAGAATCGGAGTGTCTCAATAGCTAACAGTAGATGTTGCAATTTTGAAACAATAACTTATGAATGGCGAATGGGTCAAATTTGGGTTATGTTTTATCTGTAACGAATCAAATAAGTAAAACAAAACAAATAGATTAAAGAAAACGGGTCAAAAGTTGGCCAAAGTGTTGTTTCAATGAATAAAATTTCCTAAACCACTTCAATCGGGAAAAAAAGTTAACTATTATTACAAAACTAATAACTTCGTCAATGATATTTGACACACTAATTATTATACCAAAAAAATTAAAAAAAATGGATCAAGTGTTTCGGGTTAAAACCAATCTGACACGTTTTGATTTATACAAAAAATTACCCATTTTGACCGATCACTTAACCTGCCCATTTTATCACCTAAAGACATCCGAGTAATTTAAATAATTCAATCATAACTCTCCACACAGCATGCAACCCTATAGGAAGAGTTTTGAATAAACCTGAAGAGCCATAACACCAGTTGTAAATTGAGTCATTGGATGAGCTGTAACAGGTAGGGCGTCTATGGCTTTATACACATAATCTGCAACAACAAATGAAGTTAAGCAATAGCTAAACACCTTTCATGTGGCTTATAGAGAAGCTATATTATAAAAATAACGTTTAAAATGAAGGAAAGGTAGTTAATTAGGCTTTTTAACGGCAGGGGACCTGGGATAATGGCACGACTGCGCAGTTCCTTGGATAATGCATCCACTTGTTCTTTTGTTGGTACCTAGATTAAAAAACAGAGTAAAAAATCAGGTCAAAGTAGATATAGCAATGGTCAATATATATCAGAAGCTAGCAGCGAGCAAATACAAAAAAATTATGATAATCACAGAATGTTAATCTACCTTTCCGGTCAAAAGAAGCCAGAGAAGACCCTCAGGCAATGGCTCTCCGCCAGGCTTTGCTGCTGGTAACACCTTCTGACATTCAGGTATAGATAGACCCCGGAAGCGAATTCCCTGATTAATAAAAAAAAATAGGCCATTATACAGATTGACCAACCAAAAGAGTTAAGAATTTCGGATTATGTTTAAATCAACCAAAAATGAGTAAAAAATGTTTACTGGACATTCAGAATTTCAACACAAGACAAATAAGTAAGAACTCAAGTTGTTCGAAAATAAGAAAGTTAACTTTTGAAATAAAATATACTTGAGTTACTTTATTTTAATATAAACTAAAATACACTTTTTAAGATTATATATACATTTCAGTTATTTAAACTTTTAAAAGTTATATATTCAGGGGTTCATTGTGGTTCGGTCGGCCGTTTTTTATATGATTCAAACCTAAAATAAACTGTGTGATTCCCAAGTTGAAAAACGATCCATATTGTATGGTTAACCTCTTTTGCAGATCAGTCACAGTTTAACATGTTTTTGAACAAGTAGAATTTATACCTCATCTGGGTCAAGCAAAGATGTTTCCCACAGTAGACCTGTCATTCCTCTCATCCCACCAAGTACCTTTATTTGTGACACAAGATAAAGTAGATATTAGAAAAACGTTCTAAATAGCTTCTCATAGAAAAATTAATATAAATTAGATCCAGGCATTAAAACAGAAATTGACAACGAAAACAAAGGAATAAGAAATTTCCTTACCATGTCAACAGTAATGTTACCCAACTGAACTTTTCCATATTCTGACTTAATCTTTTTTAGGCGCTCCTGCACAATATGAAACCGTTAATGCTATATATGACGATAAAGATGACCATAAAGTTTATAGTATGTGATTATTGATACAGAGGTTAAAAAACTTTAAACTCTCCCTACATGTGACCACTACCTCAAGTCCTATAAAGGAAAATAAATATGAGGTAGCTAAAAATGACATACAAAAGGAATTTTATTGGCTTAATTTGACATTTAGATTACTAAAAGGTTTATAATAAAAGCAATCTATATAATAACTTAAACCGTGTTCACACAGTTGAGAAATATAAGTTGAAAATGAAATGAACTTGGAAAATAAATGACATTCTAATCATAAATGTAGGAGTTGTACCTGCTGTTCTGGAATCAATTCCTTAAGCTGCGAGTGAAGGTCCTACATGGATTTAAATATAGTATGAGTGCCGATCCGAACTCTTAAATCAAAGATTAAGCATACTTGGTTTAAAAATTTCTTGTGAGCAAGTTACTGTATATACTAACAAGGTAATAAACCACTAAACTCAAAAAAATAAGGGAAATGAAAACGGGAACAAAATAATATCATTAGCTATGACTTTAAAATAAATGCTATAGAGTGCATACAATGATTCTTTTATAATCTTTAGAACCAAATACTAACATTGTACTTTTATGCATAATTATTTATATTAAGTTGACTATATATTACACTATACTCGATAGTGAAGTCATTGAATGTTCTAAGAAATGGTTTTCAAGTCACATTAACTTACATAAATCTAATATTATAGCCTCTCAATGACTTATTCATATTCACTGTCCAACGTTTTCTACATAAACCACTTACAGATAAAGGGGATGAAACACAAAGTCTATACTCTACAGGCTATTCCATCTAACAAGAATCATCAGCACGTGTAGAAAGTTTGGAAAAATTTAGACAACAAGACAGATAAAATATCACTCTTCTCTACACCTCTAAGTTACACGAAGGCATTAATTTGAGAAGAAAAAAAAGAATACAGTTCACTATCAAGAAAGTAAAAGCAATAAAGGAAGCTCCAAATCACTAATATATAAGAAGTATACGATATGCTTCACAAAAAAACATTAGTTAAGCCAATGCTGTTTCAAAATTTCTGATCACGTTTAAATAGTGTTCCTCTGTGTGTTGGTTATAGGAGAATATGAATAATGCTTCAATTTGAAGCTGCTATTTAAATGCTTTACAAATTTATTCACAATTAAACAAAAAATGAGTTTAATATCTTCTAACATGCTTTCCCTGACCACATCTAACATTTACGGATCATACGTGATTATATATTTCCTGTCATCAGATGATCCATGTACAAACCTAATCGAAGACGTCCTTTACAGTTTGTTAAATATAAGCTAGAGAAAATAATGATCTATTTGCATAAGAGCATAAACTTCATGTAGGTCTACTTTTATAGGATAAACAATTACAAATAGTTCCAATTTGACTTTTGTAGTAAAAAAACTTATGATAGAATATTAAAAACAGTAGAGCGTGTTCTTTGATAGTATGAAACTTACAAGATCAGAGGAGGACTGGATTTGCAACCACCTAACCGAATTGGCGAGACTAGGCTGTTGAATCTGTTAAACAAAAGCAATCAACATTCATCATACATTAAAACCTAATAAAACGCGTAAATATGATAATTCAGCTAGCAAAATTCTCAGTTGATAATTATATTTTATTTTTACATAAAACTGATAATTACAATGAGATGATATTTAATTAGTAACGATCGTATAAAAAAATGAAATGAGAGGAAAACTAACAGCGCGATTTCGGAGCTTAGAAAGAAGCGAAACACTTCTGTATAACACCATCGTTAATTCACTGCATAAATGATAAGCAAAAATATATGAATAAAATACAGATCTAATTACATTAAAATCGAATTAGATGCAGGATGATTTTACCTTTGATTTTAGATTCCAAAAAAAAAAATGATTATGATTATGATTATGAGACGAAAGAATAACGGTGCGTTGTAATTGTTTGAATAATAATAAGTAAGAAGAAGAAGCCGTCAGGGTAGACTTGTCAATTCAGTGATGCTACCTACCTGCCTTTTCGGAGCTCGATTATGCCAACACGTCACATTTACTTATTTACGCCTCTTCATAAACCAAAATCATTTATATTTATCACTTTATTCCATATTATAGCCCGTGATAATACGGATAAATAATATTTTTTGAAACACTCGACAAATATTACTCTCTATATTAATTTTCATCGGGGTCTTGAAAATCGTGCCCGATTTGGCCTTTTACCCGGTTTTCTTGGGCTTTTAGCCAACCCAGTCCAGTACTCCAGTAGCACAGTCCTACAAGCCAACGGTTGCTAATTTTCTTTACGGATTTTGTTACGCGTGTCTAACCACGTGTCGTGTTCGTCGTTTTTTCTTGCTGCTGCGATTAGTATGAGTTGATAACAATCGATTTATTAGCTAATTTGTGTAAATTTGGTAACAATCAATTACGTATTTGTGTCTGATTTTCTTTTTGAATTTGTGTTAGTTTTAATTGTGTAATTTTTTATCATTATTTGAATTACTTCGTGTCTGTGATTTTGTAAATCAATGATAATATTGTACATATGTGGTCATATTGCAGCATAGCGTATGGCTTGAAGATGCGATGGAAAAAATTTATGGAGTTATCGAAAGTCTTAGATGGATTTATTGACGCTGACACCCTAATAATAAAAGCTCAGGTCCAAGTTATCACGTTTTCAGCTTAAGCTTTATTAATCATTATCTTTTAAGAACCATGAAAACAATCACATTTTTTGACCATTGACGATAATGAAAGCGGCGGAGGAAAAGGTACAGGGCGTGGTGATGCTTCTGGAAACGCTCCACCAAAAGCATGGCAACAACATGGTCACTGGATGTGTCCGAATACAAGGTCTTTTTGGTCCTAATGATTGCTCTTGTCCAATGTAAGTACTTAACAAGTAGTGGGTCTTTGATCATTGCTTTAGTGACAACATTTCTAATGGTTAAACGGTTTTCGCAGGTGTGCTAACATCAACTGGGCAAAGCGGTTAAAATGCAACATTTGTAACACTAATAAACGTGGTGTTAGTGAAGGGGGTGTGAGGTATTTATTACGTATGAAACCGAAAATATTATTTTCTAATTGTTTTACTAATGAAGCTTAATTAATTAATATTGTTTGTTCTATGTGGAGAAGGACGTGCTGGTGGGAATAAAAAACTTGACGAAGAAGAGTTAGAGGAAACAAAGAGACGTCGACAGGAAGCTGAAGCAGTAAGAGGATATTTATTTTTTTAACAGAATTTAGTTTTTGCATTTACGTGTTCTTACAATGTAAACATATTAGGATGACGGTGAGATGTATGACGAATTTGGAAACCTTAAGAAGAAGTTTCGTGTGAAAGCACAACAGGCTGAAGTTGGTCAGGTGTTACCTGGAATGGGGCGTGCAGGCTGGGAAGTCGAGGAGCTAGGTATAGCTGTTTTAAACAAAATTAAAAGAGAGATAGATCGTTAAATATATTAATTAATAATTTAATAATGGGTTTTGTAGGTATGAGTTTAATTCTAACTCTTTCTCAAAGGTATATATACATATCCTTTTATTCGCATATACATATACATATTTGTATCTATGTTGTATGAGTGTGGTGTTGTTGTTAGTTAGTATAGTATTTAATTGCTGATTATACTTTGAATTGGTTTGAAAACCGCTTTATGAGAACTCTTTTTGTGTTTGCGTTAAAAAGTTTGAAACTTTGGTGGTTATAATTCAGCTACACAGAAGACTGTTGATGGACCATCAGCAAGCAAAGGACTGGAGATGCGTCATTCAATATAATTCAGCTACACATATCTTATTTCGTCATGTGTCATTTAAGATCCATCTTTTATTATATATTAAAGATATAATATAATATAATCTATACTACATATAAAGTATTTGAACTTACTTTTTTAATGTTGAAACTAGAGGGATTTTCGTGCTTCGCACGAGTTCGAGTTAAAATACGTTGCATCGATATCCTTTACAAAACGTGCAGGAAAGACGCTAGTTATATGTACCTAGATAGAGTGTTTTTTGTTGTTACAAAAGTGTTAGCCTATTACAAAGCCTTTACGAAAAGGTGCTGGAATATATCTACGTAGATATACCGGTTTTTGTTGTTGTAAAAGTTCTAGTCTATTACAAAAGAAGGGTTGTTGCTTGTTTTGCGTAGCGTAGAGTAATCTGCAACAACAAATGAGAATTTAGTTTCATAAACATGTTTGGCCATTAGTAAAATAAAAAAATAAACGGGCACTTACCTCATTTAAAGCGGCCAAAACAGATGGAAGTAGATCCTCGTCGGAATCCTATTAAAAAGATGCAAAAATGATTATGTACAGAAAAATAGAAAGCATATAGAGGTTTGTATACTCATAGATAAACAAAAAACACTATCAAATGCATTGATTTTAGTAATAATCAACCATCTCTTACATCAAGATACAATAATTAGCGATCATAAAAGGAACTCGCAGTTACAAACCTGCATTGAAGTTGGTGAATGGATGTGAAACACTGTATGATGAAAATCCGTATAAGCATTTGAGCGTGCGCCAGTCCTTAGAAGATTCTCACGCTTTTTATTTTTTCCCTTGCTCGTCATCGTCCTCATCAATTGATCCCGCATGAACTTCCATGTGGGCTTGAAATCTTCACATACGAAAATATAAAATATGTTCACGACCTCATGCGGGACAACAATAAAATTGCAATTCACAATTTTGTAAGAAAAAAATTAGACCTGTTTTGTGGAACTTTGTTGGGCAAAATGAGGCAGCGAAGTCCATTTTCTAGTTGTCCCCTATACAACTTCGGATGAGACGGAAGTTTAGCACCTAAAAAAACCTGTAATTCCCTCCATTCGCTACCTGTTATATCAGCCGAATAATCATTATACTGTTGCTCCAAAACACCCTCTGGCCAAGCTGTACTTGCTGCATGTGGCTCATCAGGACCAACAGCTGCACATGGAACTCGGACACGTTTTTCCTAACAATATAAAAGGCATAAATCAGATATATACAGTACATTTGTTGAAGGTTAATCTAGTGTATACTTACGTAAATTATGTTCTATTGCTTTTCTCTAATACCTACTGATCTAGATATCCAAAAATGATACGAATTTTAGTTTTTATTACGGCCGTTATAATCTTCTACAAAAGACAAATAACACAAATACCGAATGACGATACTGCAGACACAATACCTAAATGTGACAAAACATACAGAAATAAAAAACCAACTAAACTACTTAGAAAATTAAATTACAGAAACAGGGCATTTAGCATTATGTAATCGAAAGCGGATAACACAGGCAGCAACTGTCACGAGATGAGTCACACAAATACAACAGACAGAATACCAACACATAGAGAAACAAAAACCGAGGTTAACTACTTAGAAAAACAAACTACCAACACGGGGTTTGTAGCATCATGTAATCAAAACCAAAAGCTACAGCGAACGTGAATAACACAAGAGGGAAGCATAACCACATAAATCAATCCGCTTCAAAGCACACAACAATCACTTAGAGAAACAACAATTCATATCAGCAGTCAACATCTATAGCAATGACTTTAATGACACAAAAATCTTGCACTTAAAAGCATCAAAACATAAAGAAAAAAAATACCATATCAGCGTCAGTACCACATTTGCATTTTTTCAATTTGTTAAACATATATGAAGACAACGTATTTCTATGTATTAAGTCCCACCTCTCAACAAATCAGATAATAACTCATAACACAGAAAGAACGAAAATAACACATAAAAACATAAACAAAAGCAGCATATAGGGTCAGCACCCCTTTCGCAATGTTTTTTCAAATTTATTACACATATATAAACACAATATGTTTCTATGTATTATCTTCCGCCTATCATATCCTAACAGAAACAACAACTCATATCAGCAGTCAACATCTATAGCAATGACTTTAATAAGACAAAAATCCTGAACTTAAAAACATCTTAAAACCATCAAACTTACACATATACAAACACAACATATTTCACATAAATAAATCCGGCTCAAACCGCACAGCTTAATGAAACAAAAATCTTGCACTTAAAAGCATCAAAACATAGAAAAAAATATACAAACACAACATATTTCTACTTATTTACTCCTACCTATCGTATCCTAAAATCAACAAATCAGAAACGACGAAAAAAACACATCAAAACATAAACAAAAGCAACATATCAGTGTCAGCACCCCTTTTGCAACCTTTTTTCAAATTCAACACATATATGTATCAACCTCCGCCTATCATATCCTAGGGTCCCAAAAATAAAGCAACATTTCACACTAATCAAAGCTTCTACCCATGACTCAAGCTAATCTAAAGCCTCGTATAAGCAAAAGAACAAAAAATACAGATATCACATACCTCCACCGTGCAGAAAAACGAAAACCAACGAAGAAGACAAAGAAGCAAAACAAACTTTCATCTCACTTGATAACTGATGCTCGGCCAGCGAGACAAAATCAGAGAACGACACGTTCGAGTTCCTTTCTGTAACAACAGTTTTCCAAAAATGCTATAATCTAATTCGAAACCTAAATCAAAATAATTTTTAAAAAAACAACCTAAATAATTACTACTTAAATCAATCAATTAATACAGTTGTAATAACAGAAAACCTAGAAATGAATAGAATAATTAAGTAGAGTAATTGAAATAAACCTGCCAAGCATTGATAATGCGTTGAAAGTTTTGAAGCCATTGATCTGCTTAAGAGCGAACGGCGTCGTCTGGATGATGATAAAGTGCGATTAATGCTTCTTTCACACTATTCTCCAGCTCAATCAATTTAGGGGTTTTGATAACCGACCGGGACGACACGTACACAAACAGAAACGACACGTGTTTAACCAAGAAAAAGAACCCGAGAAACCCAACCCAGTAACCCAAGACAAGCCCAAAGCCCAATTAAATAAAAAACAATAAAAAGCACGCATTCATATGTATATGTTTGTGTTTTAATTATAGGATATGAATTTAAGAATGATTTTACTAAATTACCCTTATTATACTTTATTAACACATTTAAATTTTAATCTACTAATTAATTCTCTAATTTCCTTATTAACCAACAAATATTATATACATAAATATCAATATAATTATAAATAAAAAACTTTATTAACTTATAAATTTATTTTGAAAACTAAATATTTATCTACAATATTATGTAATATATGAGCAAATTTGATATATTTACCATATACAACTTTTAATGTTTATTTTCTTTATACCAAAATATTGAATTTATGATAACCAAAAATTATCGTCATTCGTAAACTTATTGTCACAAAAAACAATTGCCAAAAATTTTTGGCTAACTATTAACCACCGCTGCAACACACGGATATATTATTAGTATAATATAATATAATATAATATAATGAGATTTAGAAGCTTAAGACTTTCTTATTGAGAAGTCATTTTCATAACCTTTTGTTAATTTAATAAGATGTTTTTTTAATAGATAATCTACAGACTACATGAATATTAATAGTAAACTAGTAGAGACTCGTGCGTTGCACGAGTTCGACGGCCTGTGTTCGTAGATATTTCATAGCTGGCGTAAATAGAAAAGATAATGTTTATAACGGTGGTAGTAGTCGATGTTGTTTACAAAAGATGTTGAAGGTATTTATATCTATGTACACAAACTGTTAAAAGTGCAGTCTATGATGGTCGTTGGGAGTGTCTGCAGCTTGTTTTTCGTATCATTGGGCGCTTATTCTGGGAATCGTTCGCGTTTTGTTGGGTTGAGGCTCTGCAGTTTGTTTGCAAAGTGTAAGCATATTTAGTTAGGCTTGTTGTAGTTATTATTTATTATAAAAACCGTGTACCTGATTTACGTTTACTTGTGGTGTCTGCATACGGATATTCTGTCGGAGTATCTTCTAAATCTTTTGGCCCTGTTGTGGTGTCTGTTGCTTTCTCTTTTGAATGTGTGATTGTATTGGTGGTATCAGTGGCGTCTGTGTTGTTAGAATGATAATTATTAATGGTTGTATTTAAAGTTATAGTTTTTTCAGTATGATTACCTGTTGATTCGAATAAAAGTTGTCTTGCGGTTGGGGGTTTGCTGACTTTTTCTGCTGTCGGTGTGTCTGCGGCTGCCATTTTTTCCCGGTATTTGGAGTTGTGGGAGTGTGTGGTGGTGGGGTTATATGTGCTGATTCGGTTGTTGTTGGGAGTGTGTTTGGTTGCTTTGGGGTTGGGGTAATGTCCCTACACACGTAAAAATATGTTTGTATATGAGTTTTTGAAACTTTCTATTGTCAAATTTGTTTAAAGTGTCAAATTATTATGCAAAGAAACAGAAAGATCGGTTCTTGGTATACTCACGTCAAGTAGGGGAGTGTCATGTTCACTGTCTCCCACAAAGTCGGTGGATACCAAATCCTCATTGGTATAACCCAAAATCCCCTTCAGCTTTCCTTCGGATTCCTCCCTGAAAACCAATCAAAACGAATATATTATTACAATCATCATACATCAAGATAAACCAAAAGGAAACAAATTTGCATAATACGTCATATGCTTACTTGATAGCAGCTTTGATTTGTTCATAGGTAGCAGACTTCTCCAACCTCACAGTAAGATCAACAATAGAGACATCCGAGTCAACTTTCCGTTCAATACAGGGAGCACTTTCCCTACAGCCTATTCAAGATTGCATTAAAATATTATAACTTTTTATACGTAACTTGAACAGCGAAAGGAAACTGAAACTTGAATTGTGGTATACCTTAGTTGCACCAGTGCTGCTAGGAATGATATTGAATGACGCAGCTCTTCCACCTCTCCAGTCAGTCCTTTGCTGATGGTCCATCAACAGTCTTCTGTGTAGCTGAATTATAATCAACAACAAAAAAACGTTCAAAATACAACAAAATACAAAAGAAACCATATTTCAAAACACGAAGTTTGAAAACTTACCAGTGATAGAGTGAACGGTGGTCATAAGACCTTCAACAATACCAAACCTGTCATTTATGACCTGCAAGACAAAAATAGTTCCGAATTAAATGAATCCAATTAAAGCAATATGTATATATTTGAGTTTGGAATAGTTAAAAACCTAGGCGAGAGGAGCAAGACAGTTGGTGGTACAGCTGTCGTTTGAAACGATGTGAAGGTCTGACTTGTATTCCTTCTCGTTTACTCCCACAACAAACATGGGTGCATCCTTACTTGGAGCGGATATGACCACCTTCTTAGCACCACCCTAAGAAAATTTAAAGAAATCATAAGAATTTGATTGAATGAAATCTCGTAAACAGTTTATAACAGCAAAATTAGTATAATAATCCAAATCTGACAAATCACTGCCCACTATATTTCAACAATCAACTTTGTAACAGCACCTTCATTACCCAATATGACAATAAATTTAAATTTAAAATCATTCAAAAGTCAAAACCAAATTATACGGTTTAAAAGCATATTTGAACATTAGTTAAAACCGAATCTAAAAAATTACAAAATCACACAATCTTCCAAATTTACCATGAGTATAACAAATCAACGAATCAGATAGTCAAACACAATGGAATCAAACATACCTTTAGATGAGCAGCAGCCTTATCCTTATCAGTAAAAACTCCAGTCGATTCAACAGCGGGGGTTCGAATCTTGGCTCCATCACTTATTTTTCTTTTTTTCTTTATGACTGGTCTTGGGCTTATGGGCTGGTGGTGTTCACATGTTTCTAAGAAAAACATTCTGTTATATTTTAGACTAATATACTCCAAATCAGCATATGACTTCAAAACCAAGACGTATAATGTAAGAAGCAAAAAATATTTGAGGCTATGATAAGCAAACATCATATGACCACCAAAGTTTCAAACTTTTTAACGCAAACACAAAAAGAGTTCTCATAAAGCGGTTTTCAAACCAATTCAAAGTATAATCAGCAATTAACTACTATACTAACTAACAACAACACCACACTCATACAACATAGATACAAATATGTATATGTATATCCGAATAAAAGGATATGTATATATACCTTTGAGAAAGAGTTAGAATTAAACTCATACCTACAAAACCCATTATCAAATTATTAATTAAATACTTTGAGAAAGAGTTAGAATTAAACTCATACCTACAAAACCCATTATCAAATTATTAATTAATATATTTAACGATCTATCTCTCTTTTAATTTTGTTTAAAACAGCTATACCTAGCAGTTGTGATTATGATACAATTGTACATGCAGTCATAATTCAATTGAGATTGTAAAGTAGTTTCCAAGATTATATATATATATATATATATATATATATATATATATATATATATATATATATATATATATATATATAGCTTGCGAATGTAAATTCACACTTTTACTGTTTTTCACCAATTTTTTTTAAATACCATTTTATGTAATTTGATTCAATATATCTACAAAATTAGTTATTTGATTACAGTTTATAACTTCGATTCACACTTTTACTGTTTTTCTTAAAAAATTCTTACTCAAACTAAAAAAAATCTTCTGAACCAATGTTTTTTTTCACGTTTTTCACAAAAATATATTTCTCACCAAATTCATATTCGATTATGAATACTTGAATAGAGCTCTTTAACAACAAAAATTTAGAACCTCTGTAGAGCATCTCGAATATTGTTACTAAACAAATTTTTATACATTATTTTAATGTAGTTGATGTTCGGTTTACGGGAAAGGTAAAGTTATCAAAATTGTTGGTTACCCAAAGTCATTTTTTTCCATTTCCAAATGTTAAACAAAAGAAATGTTAAATTTAGCGAAATAGGAACTAAAAATTTACATGTCAAATAATGCTTTTAGATACGGTTGATATAAGACAAATACAGTATAATGATATATGCTAACCATTATGTCAACGGAGAGATACGTGAACAAAAATAATATAGAACTCAATTATTTTTCTTTTAATAAATAAAACCTAATCTTATATAATTATTACCTCATAAGTGTTTTATTTATTGAATTTTAATGACTAGAAATTGAGTGGGAAGGGGTTTTAAAGTGAAAGAATAAATAGTTTTGTTATACTAAGATTGTCAAAATGGTAATAGAATTTTTTTTTTCTTGAACGGCAATGTTAGTTATTCGGGGCTAGGGAAGGATAATCTTTTACCAATGGGACAAATCCCAATTAGCAAAAAAAAAAAAATGGTAGTAGAAATTGAGTGAGGAAATATGAGCAAAAACTATAAAGGTGACCTATAAATTTGAACATGGCTTTTAAAAGCTAAAAGAAGAAAATTGGATATTTAAAGGTGACCTATAAATATATTTGATTTAAGAAAGGGCATGTTTGATGTAGGGTTTATGGGTGATGATTTGAGCTTATCGTTTTTTATTAGTTTTTTAAGAAAATATTACGAATCGTCTTCATGGATGGTCAGTTTTTCACAAACAATACTTATATAAAAAAATTAACATTAATCATCCTTATGCTTCGGTTTTTTCATCGTCAATTGTTCTTTCGTCACCTAAAAAAACTAATATACCCTTTCATTTTTTAATTTTTCTCATCTTATCTCTCTGTTCTCTATCTTTCATCTCTCATTCAAGTAACAGTACCACTCGTTGCACCTCCTCAATCGTCTACTCGTTAATTTTGTGTTTGAATGTTAGGTTTGATTTGGATCTCAAATTTAGTTTTGAATGTTTTTTGGATCTAAGTTTTATCTTTTCGATTTATGTGTTCTTTTTGTGTTTTTTCTTAAGATCTGTATTTGTTTTGTAGGATTATAATTGCAAGTTAATTTTGTGTTTGATTGGTTCCCTTCGATTCAATGTAATTTTTCTTTAATTGGAATTAAGGTGTCATAATTTCATGATATGATGTTGAAGTGAAATTATTATTGCTTAAGAACAATAAGAAAAAGAATGAAAAGAATCAAGTGGTTTTAGAATCTTCAATCAAATTTTTGTTTATGTGTTTATCTATACCGATTGTACTATGGCTCATCCTCATGTATTACAATTAAGATTAGTACAATGATATAGTTTGATTTTTATTTTCTTTTTGGACCCGACCAGTTTTAGCGTTTGTCGGATTGATGATGAAAAAACAAAGCATAAGGATGATTGATACTGATTTTTTTATATTTGTGAAAAACTGACCATTACCTAAAAGCATCAAATATACAAACAAAACGTTCTTATATCTATTTACTCCCACCTATTATATCATAAAGAAACAATAAAAAAAAACACATAAAAACACAAAACAGAACTAACATACCAATTTTAAGATGCTTTTAAGTTCAGAATTTATGCGTAAAGAATCAATTAAAAACAACCGCATATCGTATCCTAAAGATGCACTTAACCTCAGAATTTCTGCCTATTTACTCACACAACCAAATAAAAACGTAAACAAAAGTAGCATGCCATTATAACCTAATCTAAAGCTTCGTATAAGCAAAATAATAAAAAAATTAAAAGATCACATTCCTCCACGAATACGAAAGAAGCACAAAAATAACCGAAAGAAACTTTAACCTGAAAGTAAAGCAACATTTCACAGTAATCGGAGCCTATAAACATCAATATAAGCAAAATACAACGTACCTCGAAGATGAAGATAAACGAAAGAAAACGAAGCGAAGAAAGCAGCAAAAGAAAACCACACCTGAGATAAACGAAGACGACGAAGACGACACGTGGTTAGACACGTGTAACAAAATCCGTAAAGAAAATTAGTTACCGTTGGCTTGCAGGACTAGGCTACTGGACTGGGTTGGCTAAAAGCCCAAGGAAACCGGGTAAAAGCCCAAATCGGACACGAATTTCAACAACCCCCCCCCCCCCCCCCGACTGGAGTTTTTACTGATTAGGATAAGGCTGCTGCTCATCTAAAGGTATGTTTGATTTCGTTGTGTTTGACTATCTGATTCGTTGATTTGTTATACTCATTGTAAATTTGGAAGATTGTGTGATTTTGTAATTTTTTAGATTCGGTTTTAACTAATGTTCAAATGTGCTTTTAAACTGTATATTTTGGTTTTGACTTTTGAATGATTTTAAATTTAAATTTATTGTCATATTGGGTAATGAAGGTGCTGTTACAAAGTTGATTGTTGAAATATAGTGGGCAGTGATTTGTCAGATTTGGATTATATTTACGAAAAGCATAATTAATTTTTAAATAGAATGATTTATGCAACTTTTTTAACTTAGGGACGAAATCTGTTATTTGAAGTAATTCACATGGACAATATATGTAATTAACTCTATTTGTAATAACAATTTTAAATATAAACAATTAAACATCTTCATATAAATTGGTTTCAAGTTCAAATCATGTACTACATTTATTCGAAACAATTTTGTTGCAACTAAAAAATAAGAGATTTCTCACAAGCGGGTTGGTAAGTGGGATTGTTATCAAAGTGGTGGCGGTTCTAATCTTGGCTCCATCACTTATTTTTCTTTATGCGTGGTCTTGGGCTTATGGCCTCGTGGTGTTGGTGTTGGGCTCTTCAATTCATTTTTTTTGGTTGTTATTAATTCTAATCATTAATATACATCTATACAAAACGATAGTTGTTATAAATTTTATCACAACCTATATTTTTTACTTTTTACGTATTTTCGACCGACGTTTTGCCCCGTGCAACGTACGGGGCCTAATTTCTCGTTGTTATCAACCTAGGACTCAAAGTCAATATATTATTATAAAATTATATAATAGATTTATAAATTTTAAATTATAAATTTAGTCTTTTGGTAAACACTTCGATAGATTAATCAATCAAATGGAAGAACTATTTCGAAATTAATTGAATTTCTAATTTGAGTTAATAATATAAATGGTCCCCGTGATTTGTCCGGTTATACGGGTTCAATCCTTAAACCCTTTTTTCCGGGTCGTGTCCATGTGGTTTCATTTTCTTACGACCGTTGTCGATATTAAATGACTAAAATACCCTTATATTTTTGGTTTAATTTTAAATGTTTTTATAACAATAATTATATTAAAATAAAGACATCTTAATATAAAACATTATTATTAATTATATACAACTTTTTAGTTTATTAAATATATTCTATTAATATAAAAGAAAATTTAAAGTCTATTTAGTGTGTATACGTGCTTTTGATGTTGACTTACTACTATGGTAAGTAAAGCAGACATTCAAGGTAGAAGGTAGTTATCTCTATGATTATCTTTGAGTTTGCAGAAAACACAATTTTTTAATAAGGTTCAAGATAGTAAAGTTACCTTTCTGAATTTTCATGAAAAATCTCTTCATATTTTTTTTTGATGACGGGAGAAGAGTTGCAGGTTTTGATGGCGAGAGAAGAGTGTTTTGATGGCGGGAAGAGTTGCAGGTAAATGAGAAAGATGATATTACTCTCTCTTTTATAAAGTAATATTTTTTTGGGAAAATAGTTGTTTGATTTTGATGTTTGGGTTTTAGGGTTCCTCCCACTTTTATCTGTTGGATAAATGGGAGGTTCCATTGTTCAGTCAAATGGACTTGATTGAGGTGACAAACACCATGAAAACCAATGGACAATAAATGGGAATCAAAAGGCACCTAAGTGACTCTACTTTTACTATTTAATTCTTGTACTATTTAATATTTTTTATCTGTTGAAGAGTGTTTCGAATTATCATAAACAGAATCTCTGTTTACAGATTCAATACTTTAAAGTTCGAAAATGGAGATCACTAATCATAATCCTTGTTTGTAATCCCCTTATTTGGACTAAGCTAGGTGTTGTTTAATGTTTAATTCATTGTTTATGCGGTCAACGTTTCGTTTTTCATTTTCTATTTTGATTACACATCTCATTTTTATAATTTAATTTCTATCGAACCTACCTTTTTTATGATAAAACGCATTGTTGCAAGAATCAAACTCACAACCTATCACTCAACACTTTACTAACCTAACCACCATCCCAACTTCATTTCTTGTTAAGTATTTCTACAAAAAAGTATATAATATTTCTAAACATTTCTACAACTCATTCAAACATTATTTTTTTTACTAAATTATTATCAAAATGTAATAAAGGTAAAATATAGCAAAAATCAACAATAAAACAAATTTTATTTAAATCTAATAAAGGTAAGATATGACTAAAATCAACATTAAAACACATTTTATTAAAATATAAACTTGAGAATATAAAAATTACAATAACGACTAGTGACAAGCAGACTATGCATCACTTTTGGAAGCTTCAACATTACATGATTTAAACTTATTATTACTGCTACAACTACCACTAGAACTCGAGATACTATCGGTGTCATCATCTTCATAATATTTCCATGTAGCATCTATATCATTTTCGACATCGATTTCATCTTCGTAATCGCTAGAAACTTTGTCAACGAGAATTCATTCATCGTTTTCATACGATTGTCTTGTTACTTGTTCCACATCCGGCTTGTTACTGAAATTGGGATACACGTTCTAACTAACTATGCATTTCAGAGTACTAACATAAACAATTCGATTACAACGCCAAAAATCGTTACCAAACTTATCCTTCATCGAAACCTCGACTATATTCTCATTCTCTTATTTCATTATTTGTAGATGGTTCTATATCATTTTCGACATCGATTTCATCTTCGTAATCGCTAGAAACTTTGTCAACGAGAATTCATTCATCGTTTTCATACGACTGTCTTGTTACTTGTTCCACATCCGGCTTGTTACTGAAATTGGGATACACGTTCTAACTAACTATGCATTTCAGAGTACTAACATAAACAATTCGATTACCACGCCAAAGTCGTTACCAAACTTATCCTTCATCGAAACCTCGACTATATTCTCATTCTCTTATTTCATTATTTGTAGATGGTTGTTTGTCTTTTTGTAAGTGTTAATGGTTTGAAAATTGTTTTTGTAAGTGTTAATGGTTTTTTGTGAAAGTGTTAATGGTTTGAAGGTAAATATAAAGAGAGTGTATGTTGCATGCATGAAAATATTGTTTGTTGATGGATCGCACCTACCAGGTGGGATCCCTCAATTGTTTTAATTAATTGTTTCAACATAAGTCTAGTCGTTGGAACATTGTGTCAGTAGTTGATGGATCGCACCTGGTAGTTGCGTTCCATCAACTAAACCTATTTTTTTGGCTTTTACATGGATCATATGTAGTACGTGCGATCCATCTAAAGTTTTTTTTTCACATGGGTCGCACGTAGTACGTGCGTTTGGTGTAGGTTTGGAGCTCGTGCCAAAACTGGGTAGAGTTGATAATCGTTTAAAAAATGGGGCAGTCTTATAAAATTTTCTAAACCTAGCCGTTGGAGCATTGTGTTAGTAGTTGATGGATCGCACCTGGTAGGTGCGTTCCATCAACTAAACACTTTTTGTGGCTTTTACATGGATCGCATATAGTACGTGCTATTCATCTAAAGTTTTTCTGTTTTTCATATGGGTCGCACGTACTACGTGCCTTTAGTGTAGTTTTGGAGCTTGTGCCAAAAACCAGGTAAAATTGATAATCGTTTCAAAAAGAGGGACCATTTTATAAAATTCTCCAATATAAATGATTAGTTGCTTCGAAAAACACATGAAGACACAACTTTAATTGATTTAGCATGGTGAGCTTTTAATTAAGAGTTTAATTCAAATTTTAAGTTTGTACTTTTTATTAATTTTATAATATTTGATGTCATGATAAACCTATTAGTTTGATTAGGCCCCAAAACTCCTAAACATATCGTGTTGTTTGTTGACATAATTAAGAGAGGCATAATTTAGATATCAGAAAAGTCATGATCAACATGCTCTTGATCCGAGTGAATTGCCCATGACAAAGAAAAATAAAACTTATTTATGAGTCATTGATAGCCTCAAATATTTCTGCAACATCCCCAAAACCATGCCCACAACTTACACAATGCTACTTACAAAACCCGCTACTATAGTCATTAAGCGGCATTACATTTTACAACTCAAGAGAAAACAAATAAAGGAGAATAACAACTCATTATTAAAAAGATAACCGAAAAATAAAAAGCAAAAGTTGGTGTCTTATAGGCCATTTAATCTTTACAAAATCCAAGGCAAAAATGTTTACGAAAAGTAATATCAAAGAACCCGGTTGTCATGTGCTGCTCCAAGAGAAAAAGGAGAGAACATGTGGAAGTACTTTGGAACCGCACTATGCATCATCTAAATACATGAGAGTTATGTTGAATGGGGAAGTGGAACATGTATTTATAGGCAACATTTAGGCAACAAAACCAAAACCACCCTACTGTTGGCGCCACTATGCACTGTCGGCGCGGGGCGCTGGCAGTTGTGGTGGTCGCCGGTTCATAGTGGTTTTTCGATGTTGCTCGTTTGGTGCGTTTCGGGTTTCGACATAGTTTCGATTTTTGCACGAAATTAGTTTCCTGATGCTTACTGCTTGTCACGGGTATTTTCTGTATACGGCTCGGTTAACTGCTACGTTTTTCAGGTCTCTAGACTTTAGCTTTGTGAGCTTCGTACCATGCATGTTTTCTCGAATTCTTTGAGATGAGTCTTCCTGCTATGATAAATGTGTTGTATAGACCTTCAGAGTGAAACATATTCATCGAGTTGTCTTCGAGAAGTGGCGCGCATGATCTCTGTGTGTTATTCCCGTTTTTCGGTTGTTTTCTACTGCTTTTTTCCTTCTATTATGCTTCTTTTATATAAATGCGAGATATTGTGTCTATCAAAAAGGTCTTTTTTACCCGATATTACTTGTCTTTAAGATGCATTCCTAAATAGGCTCGCCTATTTGAACACGGTGTCTAGGGAAGGTATAAGGATGATGTGTTAATTACTCATAATTAGATTTCTTATTAACAAGCTTTATGCTTACCATCCTCAACGCCTTACCTGGTCGTGTTTATGTAGAGCTACCAAAAAGGTTTGTTTGAATAAAGGTGATTATGTTTAACTATACAAATACATGTTTAAAAACGACAATGCATATATCACATTATTTCGAAACCCTAATTATATTTTATATATATATATATATATATATATATATATATATATATATATATATATATATATAGGAATAGGATCAAATAAAAAGTGTTAAATTTGTAAAAACTGTGAGAAGCATTGTGGGAGTGACATGTGGCAAGCTTGGAAAAAAAAAAAAAATTAATAAAAAGATATTTTAAAAAATAATATTCTTTTTTAAAAAAAAAAAAATCGTAAAAAAAAAAAAAAAAATTTGGAAAAAAAAAAAATTTGAAATTATTTTTGATAACGTCATCTGCCACGTCATATGATGCACACACAAAATATGATGCACATTAATGATGCACAAAAAATATGATTCATATAAATGATGCATACAAAAAAACTATGATATTCAACTATGATGCACACATAAAATGTTCATCATAGATGTGCATCATAAATGTGTATCATATTTTTTTTCGTACATAACTTTTTTCGAGCAAAAAGAAAAGAAAAAAAATTCTCGAAAAAAAAAATTTCGATTTTTTTTTTAAATATTTTTTTATTAAAAATATTATTTTTTTATTAAAAAAAAAAAAAAAAAAAAAAAAAAAAATTCAAGTTTGCCACATGTTACTCCCACAATGCTTCTCACACTTTTTACAAATTTAACACTTTTTACATTAACCCTCCCCTATATATATATATATATAGGAACTGGATCGGGTAAGAACGGCCCAAAGTATAGGAACGGTAAGAACAGTTGCTACACCGTCCGATTAAGTGATGATCATCAGTAGTACTCTTCTATTGATCAGTTTTACCCTTCTACTGATCAGTTTTACCCTTCTACTGATCAGTAGTAAGGGTACTGCTGATGATCATCACTTAATCGGACGGTCAGCAACTGTTTTTACCGTTCCTATACTTTGGGATGTTCTTACCCGAACCTCACCCTATATATATATATATATATATATATATATATATATATATATATATATATATATATATATATATATATATATATATATATAATATAGGATAACAAACTACATCTAAGTATAACTTATTTACTTAATCCACGAGAGTACGATTAGTTTCAATAACACCTCTTTTACATGTTTTTACTATTTTTGTGGTGTAGACACAAGTAAAAACATAGTTCAGTATTGCTCAAGTAAAAATATAGTTTACAATACCTTTTATGTAATAGTTAGTTATGGAATTAAACGCTATTATTGTGAATAGATCTATTTGTGTGGACGACTTTATTCGGATGGGTAGGCTTATCTGATCACTAATGAAACACATACATAATATTTGACCCAACGTATATTCGAATTATGCATTTTCATAAGGCAATCAAAACTTTTGAGGTTTCCATTCATGAGCCTAAAATAATTTTAACTACATATGTTCATGTTGACTCAGTCAATGCAGTAAATCTTGTGGTCTAATACATTGCTTTACAAATTACATAAACTTATAAGCTCACTCACCTTTTTATTGACATTTGTTTTATTATATTCTTAGGTATTTAAGTGTTCTTGTCAATTCATGAAGTTATGAGAAATGGTTTAAGGATCCCAATTTGCATAAGACAATTTTCTTTATTTAAAACGATGGTTAAATTTATTACACTACACAAGTTTTCTTAAATAATGGTTTAAAATTATTATTTCTTTTCAGAACGTCTCATTAGAGTCGTTGTTATTTGTTTTGACTATATGATCCATAAATGTTACACACCGATACATTTTTACAAACTTCGGGGTATGACGTGCTTACAAATGCATATGATTAGTGACATAAACGAACCTAAGTCTACATATAAGAGATAGTACGACAAATACACTCATTCATCCACCCTCGGTCTATTTGTATTTCCTATCTGCTTTTATTTGCTTCCTTATATTAATTGATAATCTAGAAAACCAAAACAAAAATAAACCTCTTTTTAAAAATTTGTTAAGTGCTATTAGTATCTTTGAAAGGTTTTACTTCAAATTCAGTTATAATTTGCAACGATCACATGTCAACTTACCACTTGCTATTATCATTATAGTGGTTCGTAGATTTAGGTCTGTCTAATAAAAATGTAAATCACCAATACTCTGAAGTCTGAACTGACAATTTAGACGTATTAGACCGTTAATGATAATCATCAAAACCTACATTATGACAATTGGCGGCCCCATATTTGTGCTCATGAATATGTTTGGGTATAAATATCACACATAAGGTCATCTCCTACACTTTGTTCATATTCACAAGAGATACAATATCATCACCCTCAAGAGTTTTCCGATTATCATCGTTATCACCTAACTGTAAGATCATCTTAAGTCCGTCAATAGTTATTTAGGAGATCTAAGAGTTAGAACACCCAAACACCTCTACTTATTAAGCGTGGCGATCCTTGCTCGAACAACGAACATATTTTTTTGTTCGTTTAACTAAATAACAAACATGAACAAATGTTTATTTCATTTATTTATATTCAACCATATTATATAAAATGAAGTTATTCATTATTTTTTTTCTTTAATTAGCACTTAATTAAATAAATTGATATTTACAAATTACATAAATGGAAATGAAGAAAATCATATATATTTAAGTATTGAATACTTGGATAGTTATTTTTATATTTTTAAGTTTATTAATATGTTGGTTAGTTTATGTTTATTTTTGGATGTTTATGTTCGATAAAGTTTATTGTTTGTTTATGTGTTTAGATATACTTTTGTATTTTTTTACTTCATTATCATATAACTATAATCGTAGTTTATTTTATTTAAAATTATATTTATCTTTAAGCTTAGGCAAAATAGCGTCGTACGAAATTATCTACTTTAACAGTTTCCACGTGAAGGCAACTATTTATAAGTCGCCTAAGTCGAGGCTTGGGCGGCTTAGGTCGGTTCGGTGCGGCTCGAAATAAAAAATAAATTGAATGATCGTTTTGATTGGTGTTTAGCTTTGAAAATATATCGATATTTACCGTCACAACATACAGGTAAACCCACTCATTGTTAACATACGGTTTTCTTTTATAATTTGATAAAAATGATGTAACTTGCCTATTTTGCATATTAGTATCCAACATTCCAATAAATTGTTATTGATTATTATCTAAAAAAAATGAACAATTTGTTTTTTGCGTTGTTATGCATATTTAGTAACCAACTTGTCCTAAGAAACAAAAAATAACCCAAACCAAACCGGGAAAAAACCAAACCCAAACAAACGGAACCGTATAAAAAACCGACCCGAAGGGATTCTCTTTTCAGAAACCAAAATTTCAGTTTAGGTTTGGGTTTATACTAAAACCGACCCAACCCGGCCCATCCACATCTCTTTGTCACCTGCCCTCCACATCTCTTGTCATGAGTGAAGAGACGATGGCAAATAAATGAAAAAAAAAATAATAATTAGGAATCGTTGATAGCCTCAAATATGCAATTGCATCAACATCCAAGAAACATGCCCACAACTTACACAATGACACCCACAAAACGCGCTACTGCAGTCGCTAAACAACGTTTCATTTCACAGCTCAGGAGAAAACAAACAAAGGAGAAAAAACAGCCCATTATTTGGAAAATAACCGAAAAATAAAAAGTAAAAGTTGGTGTATTACGGGCCATTTAATCTTTATTACAGAATTCCAAGGCAAAAATGTTTACAAGAAGTAACATTAAAGAACTCACTTGCAACCTCGGCTCCGGTAGAAAAAGGTGAGAACATGTAAACATATATTTTACCAGCGGATTTACACTTGGTTAAATTTTCATGCTGGTAAGGTACTTTCGAACCGCACTATACATCATCTGCATACAAGTAACAAGGTATAATTATGAATTGTTGCCAATTAACAGTAGTTAACCACATATTAAACATAACTTGAATAATCGAACATTTGATATCAAGGTAGCTGAATGGGAGCCTGGGAGGTGCTGACGGGTGGGTTGGGCGATAGGTCAAAACGGGTAAACTTTTTAGTGAGTCAAATAAAATTAAATATTATATCATTTCAGATTAAATAGAAACCCAATAATTCACTAAGACCTGGTCTAACCATAGAGTAAAATAAACAAAATTATACATAAAACTACAAAGCCGCACATTGTTTGTCCTTATTTACCTTGTCCTTATATTGACTATTGTATCAATATCATACCCAGAAAACTAATCTACAATGACCTGGAGATGACTAAAGAGTCAATAAGAAGTATTATATGACCGAGGGCAGGACAAACCTAAGCACAATCAACATATTAAAAATATAGTGAACAAACACGCAGGTTAATGTTGGCATATTCTTTAAATTTTTGCTGGAAATTGAAGTAGTCTGACAAATGTATGAAAGTTCAATAACACGTAACCATAACAACCCTAAAATCAAGTCTCACTTCTAACCCAACCTACTCAGATTCAAGGTTCCACATGGCACTATGGCCCAAGTCCCTAAAATCAGCTGCATTATTATGCAATAATCGTCATCGTCATTATTCCTCTGCATACAACGCTAACCTAAAAAGATCCACATATAAGGGAAAAGGATATACACCCAGATAGGAGATAAGCATAAGTACTCTTAAGGATTAATATTATGTTGTGTCCATCAAATTCAAAACATCATATAAAACAAGTGCAAGAGGTTGAAGGCACTCCGAGTAATCTTTTGTGAAGCTCAAATTTTCTTAATAGTTAATGGTAGTTATATCTCTAAGGAGCTACTTACATGATATTTTTAATATAAAATGGACGAACTAATAGTAATAAGGAAAAATGTATGCGTAAAATGATACAAATTTATGTAGTACCACACAAGCGACTAAACCCAGTCCTCTTTTTGTAAAAAATAAAAAATCCTTTCGAGCACCAATCAACATCAGTGACTAATTAGCTATCGTAGACAAGAGCTAAATTTTCCTTGAATGCACAAAGAGCTAAATTCTAAAAGGTAATCATGTAAGTAAGAGAATCACAGCCTCCTTTCTTTAGTTCATCCATAGCTAATATAACATAATCCGACGTCCTTCACCATAATCAACATTCTTAGGTATATCATGCTGAGTATTAAGTATTCTTGTAATAGATGTGCAGAAATAAAGCGAAATATATGTTACCTTTAAAGAAGCCCCTATTTGTAATGTTCAAGAAGACATGACAACATCGAAATCACTCATCAACATCAGCATCAGCAATGTCCGGTCCATCAATATCAACAGGCCAATTCGGCCAACTTGAAACAGTCTCTACACTCTCCGTCCTCCCGGAAACACCACCTTCTTCTCCAATCTGAGTCGGCGAAAACACACCCTCCTCCTCTTCCTCCTCCTCATCCCCATCCACCAATAACTGACTCCGTCCCATCGGAAACACAAACCTATGTCTCCTAGCAAAATTCCCCAATCCAAACCCTAACTCATCACCATCACCATCACCATCACCATTACCATTACCATTATCAAATTCATGATCCATAAAACTCCCAAACCTCAAAACCCTAGACCTCGACCTCCTCCTAACTACCTCCTCATCACCAGCCGGCTCAACAGGCAGCCGAAACCGACACACCGGACACGAATTCCGCAGCTGAAGCCAGGGAAGTATACAATCAGGATGATACAAATGTTTACACGGTAACTCCTTGGTCTCATCATCAACCATAAACTGATCCTTACAAACAGCACACATACTATCCTGATCCGTTATTTTAACAGTAGGTATACTTGCAATAGCTAATTTGGAAGCCGGAGAGTTTTGATTTTGATCAGAAGGTGTATCTATATCTGTATCTGTATCTATATCTGTATCTATAGGTGTGGTATTGGAGGTAAAGAGATGATTGATTACATTGTTGTCTGTATCTATAGGTGTATCTATATCTTCGAAAAAGCCGGAGGTGCAGTGGGGACAGGTGAGGGAGGTGGTGGTTGGTGGTGGGATGAGGGAGATTGACATGTCGCATTCGTGACACCAGTAGGTACGGCGGTTCATGGTGGTTGAAGACATGTTTTTTTTTTAAGGAAGTGTTTGGGGGGTTAGTTGAAGATGTTTTTGTATGGTTGGAGAGTGTGTGTGTCAGGTGGTGGGACATATATAAATGGTTTACTTGGTTTGCTGTTTTTAATTTATGTAAAAGATGAAAATGAATATGTGTCGCTTTGGCCGAGTGGTTAAGGCGTGTGCCTGCTAAGTACATGGGGTTTCCCCGCGAGAGTTCGAATCTCTCAGGCGACGTTTCCGTTTTTTTTTTTAACGAATTATGATTTTTAATGGACAAAATGTCGAAAAAATTACATAAAATATATATAAAATTGGAGTCAGAAAGATTATAAAATTGGATTTTATGATATTGTTGACCGTCAAAATGAATTTCGAATCAAATTATTTTATGATATTGTTGACCGTCAAAATGAATTTCGAATCAAATTTTGTTTTGTGATGTGATTGAACATAAAAAATCCATTAACAAGTAACAAATCCTAACAAGTAAAAATTGAATTTCGAATAAAAAGTAGAAAATAAAAATACTTGTTAGTAGTTTTTTCTCTTATAAAAATGTAGAAAATGAATTTCAAATCAAATGTAGTAACAAGTATGGAAAAAAAAACTCCAATAGAAAATGATTTTTGAAAATGATTTTCGAAAATGATTTTTTATTCTCTAAATTTTCTAGAAAATGAATTTCGAATCAAATGTAGTAACAAATTGGAGTTTTTTTTTCCATATTTTCTTTCTTTTACAGAATAAACTAGAAAATTGGATTTTAGGATTTTTTTATTTCTTTTCTATATATAAGAGAAAAAACTAGAAAATGTAGAAAATAAAAAATCCTAACACGTGACAAATCCAGTAACAAGTATTTTTTTTATGTTTTTTGTAGCTTGTTGCCATCACAAATGTGTCTACAAAACACTCGAAAAGATCCAATTTCAATTTATAGTTTTCAACATAATCGTTTTTTTAGAAACGCAATATACAGTAGAAACTCGATAAATTAATACTCGATTATAGTAGAAACTCTATAAAATAATACACTTAGGACCACCAAAATTTATTAATTAAAAGAGTTATTAATTAATGGATAAATTAATAATTATTAATTTATATATTAATTAATATTTTATTAATTTATAGTAAAATACTTAGTTTACAAACACCTTTCAAGCTTTTACTTAATTATTGTATACAATGCATGTATATCAAATGAACGACCCAATTTGAAAAAAACCTTCAAATGCATGTATATCAAATGAACTATTTTATTTTTTCCACCAAACACAACTTCAAAAATTCAACCTTGTGACGCGGGGATCATACGAGCTTTTAAGATGCATTATCGTCGTCGATTTTATAGAAGATGATATTGGAAATTATTGAAAGCGTTATTAGAATTAATAAAGATGATATCGATGAAGAAGATGATGAAAGTTCTACAATGGAACCCCCTTCGCGAAATGAAGCTATTAAAGCGGCAATCACATTGAACAATTTCTTGTTGAGCTATGAGAAAACAACACCAGAAGTTCTTACCATGCTAAGGAAAATTAGAGACGAGATCCAAGGAGAAATTGATTTTTTTTTTTTTTAAAAAGATAATTGAAACATTTTTCAAGAAACTTTCATAAATAATTCATGTAATATGCTATATATAAGGAATAATTAATTTATATTTTATATGAGGTCTAAAAAATTATCAAAAATGTATTATCATAATTTAAACGAATTATTAATTTAACACCCTATTCCGAGTCAGACCGGCAAAAAATATTATCTTGGAGAGTTTATTAAATAATCGAGTATTAATTTATCGAGTTTCTAATTTTCGGCTGTCGGTTAACTTTGGTGAAGTCGGTCCTTGGTAGCTTGGCTTTATACTATTTTTTGATATTTCGCGCCCCGTCATGTGTTATAAATATCCTTTGAGAGTGTTAGGAGAAATTTCTTTTGGGATGGGTAAGGGGAAGATAAAAAGAGTTGGTGATGGTCAAGATACATTATTTTGGGAGGATCGTTGGGTCGGAGAACTTAAACTTTGTGAAAAATTTAACAGACTATACGATCTTGCTAATTTTTGTCAGATTTCGATAAAGGATAGCGGGTCATGGGTGAATGAAGTTTGGGTTCGGAATTGGGATTGGAGGATTGCGCCTAGAGGTCGTGCTTTAGACGAGATGGAGGAACTGAGTAGTCTATTAAATAATGTTGTAATTTCTAAAAGTTGTAAGGATAGGTGGTGGTGGAACATGGTTCTCCGTTAATTATCTTT
This sequence comes from Senecio squalidus, assembly GCA_910822075.1. Lineage (NCBI taxonomy): Eukaryota > Viridiplantae > Streptophyta > Magnoliopsida > Asterales > Asteraceae > Senecio > Senecio squalidus. Next base: position 36,389,228 of record CAJVGC010000508.1, read on the forward strand.
CGGCGTGTGTTGATGAGTACACTCTCATGGTTGATGACTCGACTCATGAAACGAAATGGAATGAAAGGTAGGTTTTCGGTTCATATGTGTCGTGAAGTGTAGGCTTTCGGATCGAGCGGAACTTGATAAAAGAGGAATAGATTAAGACTCCCTTCTTTGTCCTAGTTGTGGTGATGTATCGAGACGGTCGATCAGGTTATGATTTTCTGTAACGATGCTAGCTCAGTGTTGCAGTCTGCTGCTGTAATATGTGTTTATTCCTATAGCTGCTGGTGTCAAGTGAGTTTTATTATTTGGTTTTAGTTTGGGTTGTGATGTCTAGTTTGTAATTTGTGTTTGTTGTGATTGGGCTTTATTGTTTTAGCCCTTGTATTATAGTCGTTGCTTAGGTGTTTCCTCTTTTTGGTTGTTGTTTTGTTTTTGTTTGTTTCAGGTATTTATATATTGCCTTTCTAAAAAAACAATTATGTTGTAAACTATAAATTGACATTGGATCTTTTCGAGTGTTTTGTAGACATATTTGAAATTGGATCTTTTCGATTATGCATAAGCTCACGAGTCAAAAGAATATTGTCCGAGATCCTACGGCCAGGAACAAATGCAGATTGGTTTAAACTAACCGAAATCGTCAAGCTGTTCTTAATCCGGTTCGCAATCACCTCACTAATGCATTTATATAACACGTTGCAACACGAGATAGGACGATAATCATTAATTCTCATAGGATCAGCAACCTTCAGAATGAGAGCTAGGATCGTATGGTTAACCTCTTTAAGCAACACACCATTAATGAAAAACTCCTTAACAGCCATAATAACATCAGTAGAGATAATATCCCAAGCGTTTTTGAAAAACGTGGCTGAAAATCCATCAGACCCCGGGGCCTGAGTATCTCCCATAGCGAACATAGCGTCACGAATCTCTTTGTTAGAAACCTCCTGAATCATGCTTCCCGCGTCCACCTCAGAAAGCTTGTTAGGAAATAAATCATCAACCTTGACCAAGAAAGTAAGCATATGCAACCAGATCAGCATCAACAGTAGCACCCAAATTGGTCATCAGAGAATAGATACAGTTACGTGCCGCATTACTTTTGACCACTTTGTGAAAATAAGCGGTATTAGCATCCCCTGTAGCATCATTATAATTCTACAATGCATCCCTGAGCTCCAAATTAGTAGGGTCTAAATCAAGCGCAGCTTGAGCCAAATCAAGCTCACCACGACGCTGAGTCACATTCAAAGTCAGGTTACCGTGATCCAACAGAAGCTTACAGAGAGGACGTCACAGCATTTTTGGAGAAAAAGTAGTTAACCACTTTGTTAATATTACATTTAGTGATTCTTTCTTACAAAAATGGTTTATATAAAGATTTTGAAAATTATTAAGTGTGTTAATTGCAGGCCCGGATCTTAGCCTGTGCAAAGTGATCATCGGAACAGGGCCTCCTCTTTTTCATGGGGCCCCAAATTTTAAGAACCGTAATTGTATTAATTCAGTTTTGGCTCAAATTGGATGATAAAGTAAACGTAATTGATGGTTGACTCCTGTCAAATATTAGTCAATACTCAGTGTTAGTTTACCATAAGTGAACTGAAGAGATCGAACAAAAACACAGATGGATATTCAAGTCAAGAGTAGAGGAAGAAGATGATTTACATTATATTCACTTTGGGCACCTAAGGTTTACATTTATGACACATTCTTCCTAGTCTTATTATTATATCTCTCAATAACGACAAAAAAGGTTTTAAAATTGACACTTTCTGCCCATGCTACATATTATCGTCAAAGAACCAGTATGAAATAACAAATGTTTTTACATATATTTTTTTTTTCTATTCTTGGATAGTTTTAACATTTTTTGTAAATATATATCAACTTTTATCAAACATATCACCTTTTAGTTTTTTTTTTTCCATGTCGAATACGCGTACTCCATAGATATACGACACAACATGAGCATCAAAAATTACAACACAACAAAGAATTGGTCTACTTTAAGTTAATCGAACAGGGCCCCCGAAATCCACGGGACGGCCCTGGTTAATTGGTATATAGTAAAATAATAATTATTCAAATTACTTCGTAAATATTTGCCACATCTTGAGACATATTGACTTTTACATTTCACAAACCAAGAAGGGAGCTAATATTTCCTTGGGTCCGACTAGTAGTGATTTATTGTCATTGTTTCAAGGCAAATCTTTGTGTTCCTTTATTTGCTTAGGCGTTAATGGGTTAGGCCAAGTGAATAGATTATTCAGTTAATTTACATCAGGTGTAAGGGTAATTATACTCACCACGAACCCTATTTTGAAATTCCAATTTGTTGTACATATCTCCAGTACTATATACAAACATGAAAATCAATACAACACAATCGTATTTGATCCAATAAAACGTAAAACACATAAAAAAAAAACTTAGGGATGTTTGTTTCAGCTTATATAACCAGCTTATGAGATTATGTAATTTTTCATAAGCTCATAAGTGCATTTTTTCAGCTTATAAGCTTATGAAGTTGAGCTTATGACTTATTTCAACTTGATAAGCCCATAATCCATAAGCCAGAAAAAATAAGCTTATTTATGAAAAATTACATAAACTCATAAACCGGTTACATAAACTGAAACAATCACCCCCTTAATCAAAGTAGATATGTATCATTCAAATCAACATAATTAGTTAAATCCGCAACATAAAACTTTTAATTATAGATGTCGAAGTTTAAAGGTCGCACAAGCCTACAAAAAGAACTTGAAACTGAAACCAGTTCACTCCAATTACTATTGGCAACGAAAAGCACTAAAAACGCTACCTAATAAGCGCATTAGCGACTCTAAAAATGTTGCCGTAATTAGATAATTTTAAAAAAAACATCTAAATGCATAAATCTCAGATAAAACATCTGAGTTAGAAATTGGTATTGGCTGCACTGAATAAACTAATAAAAAGCAAAACAGAGACTCTAAATTGTTATCAAATAGAATTAAGAATAAAAAAGTTAGGCTCAGTGTAGTGTTACGATTTCATCAAAAAAGCAATAAGCTTTCAGAGTTTGATGGTATGTATTTTTGGTCATCATAGCCAAAACAACTAAATGATAATAATAGATTACCTGAATGTGATCGATGAGGTTAAAGATTGAAGGCCGTACTTATATAGCAAACGATGAAACCCTAATTCCAAATTACTATGGCCCATAAACGACTATTGGGCTGGCCTGATTCACAATTGTTTTGCTTTTCATATCAATACTCCACTATTTTTTATTTATAGTCACTGACTCACTATTATTTCACATTTTTAGGACTGGTTTTTGATTAATCAACACAATGTAACATTCAACGTGGTGAATATAACATTGAATGTATGTGAGATGTGACATAATCAGGGACGAAGCTTGCATCATGTAATTGGAGTGGACGAACCTTAGTTATATTAATTTTAGGCGGTAAAACGTGTAATTATTTTTTATTTACACTAATTATTAGAACAAATATATATTATAGAAAATTAAGTTCAATAGTCCTAAAATTTAGGGACTATTATCCCGTTTTGCCACTCATAAGCTTCGTCATTTGACACGGTGCGTGGGTGTGTGGGTTTGGCAAATTAGTTGAAGGTGGAACTTAAGTTTAAGCCGGAGCTAGAGCTGAAGCTTAAGTTTAACCTGGAACTAGAGTTGAAACTTAAGTTTAAGCTTGGGTCGGAGCTTGAGTTTAAGTTTATGGTAGGAGTTAAAACTCATATATAAAGATGATAAACATGTTCGATAAAGTAGTTTGAGCTCTAGCTTAAATATACAAAAAGACATAAAAGGACATGTAAATTATATATTTTAATTAATATATGTATATAATTTTATTTATCGTAAACCCAAGTCTCGTTCGTAAACTCCTTCAAGTAGCTTTTTGTGTTTAAGACTTATGAGCGCCTACATTATTAATAAGTCCGTTAAACGAAACAAAATTTATTAAAAAATTGTGAAAAACAATAAGTTATAAGCTCCCGTAAACTTCTTCTCTGAACACACCCTAATTGTATCCACCTTATGTGTTTATTATGTTAAGTTGATACACCGCATGTCACTTTACTTTTCACTTTAATACAATCGAAGTATTCTATAAATGAAAATGTCTATTTCATTCTACATTAAAGAAGAAAGCTTTAAAAACCATTTTTCAGAAATAGTTTGAAAGCATTACTTTATGTATTTGTAATTAGATGATATCAAGTGAATTTAAATTCCCATTTACATCTCATTTATAAGTCTATGAATATGAATGTTGAACACCTTCCAAATTTATTTCGTTTTCAACATTAACTACATCCTATGTAATTGGGTAAGTATGGTTATTAGCATCTCTACTTACTACTTAAATTAACTCACCTTTGCAATTTATCTCATCAATCTTTTAGGCTTTTGAAACATACATAAAAGCTTGTAGTATATTCCTTACCATCTAGCATACTTTCACTAGTCATCAAATATGTGCCTCACTTCGCTCGCCTCCCTTCCGGTCGCCTCAGCTTTCTGAATCCAATCTTGAACGTTCAGTGAATCATTAATCTCTTGTACAATAACCAAAATATTATAGAGTTAATTACATGGGTTGTCCCTATGGTTTACACTATTTGCATCGTTTGTCCATATAACTTTTTTATAACACCACTCGCCCCTAAGTTTAAATTTTGTTGTCTGGAGAGTCCCTATTTTGGATGTGTCGTTAAGACAACCGTTAAGTCATCTCACATGAAAGACATGTGAGGGCAAATTTATCCTTTTACCTATAATATTCCCCATTTAATATCCACATTCCCAGAATCTCAAAACCCCAAATTAATTTCCCCAAAATCCTCATTCATACAAATCAACACACACAAACATAAACATAGACTTATACATACAAATTCGTATATCTGTATAATCATATGATCTCAAGGTGATGATGATGAACATAAGAGTTGTACAATCAGCTTGTGAGATTGTACTATATAGATATACATATACATACATCTTGTGAGATTGTACTATATAGTCCCTATTTTCCATTCCAATTAAACCATTTCTAATCATCAATCCCATTCCCATGAACTCTTAAAAATTTATTCTCAAATCAAAATCAACAACAACCGCAAATCAATTACACCAAAATAATTTGAAAAAAAAAATAAGAAACACAAAAAGAAAAAGAAAAAATCTATATACCCAAATTCCTGTCCAATAACTTCTCGCCGGAGTTAACTCGTCGAAAAGCTACGAGTCGCCGTAATCTCTCCAACAGATAAGCATTGTGACACAACGTCTCATGATGTAGAATCTAGCTTGTTGTTTTTTAACAAGAGGGGCACATTTTATGATTTTGATACAAAAAAAATTTTAGGAATTTTTTTTTTTTAATAAGTAGAATCGGTTGTAATGATATTTAGGTTTAGGTTAGATTTGAGTTGTTTGATTTGATTTTGAAGAATCTAAATGTGGGGAAAATAAGATATGTTTAGGTTGATTTGATTTTGAAGAAAGAAAGTTTGGGGGTGGAGAAGGTGTAAGAGAAATTTTTGGGGTTTTGGAGATTTTTGAGAGAGAGAAAGTCAAAAGACGAAAATACCCTCATGTGTCATCCACGTGAGATGACTTAACGGTAAACTTAACGTCATATTCGAAATAGGGACTCTCCAGGCAACAAAATTCAAACTTAGGGACGAGTGGTGTAATAAAAAAGTTATAGGGACGACCGATGAAATAGTGCAAACCATATGACGACCCATGTAATTAACTCAACATTATATAGTGATCTTATAAGACCCTCTTTTGAGATCATCTTGATGACCACATTTTGGGAGTGTTTTGTTGCTGCAATATACCCTTGACCATCAAATGCGTATAGATAGATATTTATCTAAAATAGATATTTACATTACAATTTATAACAACCTCTATTTTTTCACACACCTCATATACTATCGATCATCAAAGATATGTATGTGAAGTTTTATCATTTTACTAGGTAGAATGATTTTATGCCAATAGTTGGTAATTAAGAATATATGTAAGACTAGCATGAATCTTTTCAAGATAGTTTAGATAAACAACCATTGGTTCAAAGTGAGGAAAGAGAAAGGGAATGGGAAAATGAATACTAAGGAATGCAATGAGTGGTTAATGAATACCCCAAATTTAGAGTATAATGGAGTATTACCTATTATTGTGTAATGATTAATTACAATACAACAAACCAACCTCCATCAATCATTATCATTACCATTCCTCACCCCTTAATACCCCCAACCAAGCACCACCTAAACATTGAAAAGTACACTCATGGAATTAAAAAGTAGTACTCCTGGACTAAGGTCATGTAAAGCACTCAAATTGTTTCGCCAATTGGCGTTGTAATTCGTAGTACTTATGAAGTTGGGACTTGTTGGTTTTCGTTTACGTGTTATTTGAGTTGTCAGGTTTTGTATAGAGGTATTTAGTTTTATACTTTGTTAGGTCTAGTTGTATTAGGTTTTATTCAAAATATGTTAGGGTCGTGGTTTAGTATGCTTTTAGGTTGGTTTGTAGAAGTGTTCATTTATCCATATTTTGGTGGTTGTTTTTTTAGCATCTTGCTAAGTATTGTATAATTAATTATTTTATCCAATAACTTGATTGGTGACCAAACTATTAACTATTTCACCATTTTAATTATTATTAAAATCAATATGATGTATGATGTATGGACATGGAAAATGAAATTATATTTTTATCATTATATGTTGGTAGTGGATAGTAATGTTTCACTGATTGTTGACACATGACACAAAAATTGCAAGCCAATCCGTTAACTTAGAAACGTTATTGAGTGTGTCCATAAACATTTTGAAAGTAGCATTCCCCAATTCTAAAGCAAATGACTCCTTATCATTTCCCGGTTTTCCAAACACAACGAGACATAGTGATGGGTCCTCGGTCATAGTGATGCATGTAATTCTATCATTCATGATCAGATTATTACTTTTGATTTTAATGGTGCAAATTTGTAATTGTACGATTGTGTATATAATGGTTAGAGGTTTTCATCTATAATAAGTCTTTTATATCCAATTCAAATGTCTTTTTACATTCATTGTTTTTTTTTTGTTTATATTATACGTTCAGGCGATTTATAACACAATGAATGTACATTATTCATTCCACATTTAATCGGAAGGGTAAAATAGTAATTTCATGTTATTGAGATTATACATTCAAAATAGTTATCAAACAACTTATTTTCAGCCAGAACCATAATCATGTAGAACATTTGCATCATTCAAGCCTTTGAATGATTCACCGCTAAATTATTATGTTGATAATCAAGCCTTTAATAACAATTGTGATGCAATGGTCTCGCACAACATGCATAACGCTATCGGTGAGCAAAAGTACCGTAATACCGCTATCGTACCGGAATCAGTGTCAACCGATATCGTACCGGTTGTATTCGGTACCTATGTTTTAACGTTTTCGGTTATTGAAAGTTTTACCGATTCGCAACACTACTAAATGCTAAAGGATACAATTTTTTAAAGAACTTAGTTTATCCAATTCGTAGCACTACTAAACGCTAAAGGATACAATTTGTTTCAATTATATATTTTTGGATGTTATAGATTTGAGATTTTAAAGAACTGAATACAAATACTAAATACGAGCCAAGGGATACATATATAATCAAAGTCAATGTAAATTTCTTTTTTGAATTGAGTATTAGTGCTAAATTATTTTAAGAGGTACTACTTTTTTCCGAGAACTATATATATAAAACATTTGCGTGTGCGGTCTAGACTTGCACAACTTTATAATAAAACGTTATTTAAAAAAAATGGAAAATTATTTTTGGTACCTACTAGATTAGTACCGGAATTACCGATACTGAAAGGAACCAGTCTCATACCTTATTATTCTGTACAGTATTCAGAACTGAAGCTTTTTTTTAAACATAAACCGATATGATACCGGTTTAGTAAGGTACCAGTCCCACGCTCATGGCTACACTTTTTATTCGAGGGTAAAGGGTAAAAAAGTAAAGAAAGTCAAAGGGTTGTTTTTAATTTTTCTTTTTTACTGTAAAGAAATTTAAAACAAGAATCGATAAAAGTCTGTGTCGACGATTTTCTTCTCTTCCGATCTATCTGAATTTGATTCAAAGAATTAAATTTGTGATTCCTATTCTTTGAATCCCTGTTTTTTTTGTGTGTATACCCATGACTTCAAACCCTTGACGACCAGATTTCCCACTGCAAACCCTTAAGTGAATCTCAGCTTTACTTCACCCCCAAATCATTTTAGGGTTTGAAATTTAGATAATTCATGGTATACGTGTTTGTTTCTGGAAGATTATGGACAATATTATTGTGCTTTGGACGTAAGAAGCTTATTTGTGAACATTCCATGTTGTTGTAGAAATGACCCATTTAGATCAGACGAGGCAATTTCAATTTTTCCACCCATTTACACATGATTGTGTTGACTAGGGTTATATTTTTTAAGGAGTCAAATGGTTAAAGTTCGCAAATATAAAACAGGTCAAATGGGTCAGAAGAAGCGACCAAAATGTGTTTTTCATGCACACAACCTTGTAGATCGTCTTATTAAAAATTTAGAATATTGTTGTAATGTTATATCTTTTATAGTTGTATCATTCTATTTAACTATTTATAACTTTTTTAATATTTGTTGGACAAACTGGGTTTCGGTTAACCCGTTTTGACCAGTTACCAAGGCCACCCGACCCCTTCATTTGCCATCTTGAATTTAGATTCTCATCATATGTTCCACAACGTTTGTAATATGCTCTTAATGATAGATTGTTTAAGCCAATTTATCACTATTTTGACTATTCAAACTTGGAAATATCACTGAAATAGTTATCCAAGCACGGAGAGATTTACATTTCCACTACTTCTCAGCTGAAATATCTGGGCTATTTCATTTTAGTCTGCTATTGTTTGTTAATCGTTAATGGTCATAACTTTGTTGGAACAATTTAGTCTTTATAATAAATACTATTCTGTCAATACTAATATTTATCAACTATAATGTAAATTTTCTTCAAAACTAAGAGGGCTGTCACCTTGTTGTTTGAGAATTGCGTTTGTGGTTAGTTTTCAAGAATAATCATCATGTGATGCATGCTATTTGTTGATGTAGGTTAGGACATTATGTGACAAGGCAAAAGAGATACTAATAGATGAAAGCAATGTTGCCGTTCAAAAAAAAAAAAAAAAAAAAAAAAAAAAAAATAGATGAAAGCAATGTTCAGGTATGACTTCTTCATTTCTTTCGCACAATTACTCTTGCGATGTAAATAGCAGTTGTGATAACATTGAATGACTTTTGTATGTAGTGAAAAGCCCCGTGACTATCTGTGGTGACATTCATGGGCAATTCCATGATCTTGCTCAACTTTTTCGTATTGGAGGAAAGGTATTTCTTTGCTGTCTCACCTGCATTGATTTTTAAAAGATGTTATTAATTGTTTGTATATGTTGTAATTTCGTTAATATCACCTTTAACACTATGACAGTGCCCGGATACAAATTACTTGTTTATGGGGGATTATGTGGATCAAGGGTATTATTCTGTTGAAACTGTCACTGAAGTATATCATAAATCATGCATTTCTGGAGTATCTATTTTTGTAGATATATTTGTTTGACTTTTGTCTTATACATGAGTTAAAATATTCTATTAAGTATTTGATTTTATACCTTTGTTATTTTCCCCCAGCTCTTGGTGGCTCTGAAAGTACGATATCCTCAGCGAATTACAATTTTAAGAGGGAATCATGAAAGTCGGCAGGTATTTTGCTGATTCATTTGACTTTCTAACTCAAACTAGTTATCCAGTTATATAAACGGACTTTATCTCTTATGTGCAGATTACTCAGGTCTATGGGTTTTATGACGAATGCCTTCGGAAGTGAGTTTGTTGCTTATATATTTGTTAAGATTTGCACTTTTGGCGTATCAGTGCTGGTATCTTATTGTAATTGGGAATTTTACAGGTATGGCAGTGCTATTGTTTGGAAGACATTTACCGATTTGTTTGATTAATTCCCGTTGACTGCATTGGTTAGTAGTTCTTATGTCTTCATCCACTAAACTACAATTTTTAACGCAACATTTTTTGTCAAAACTATAATGCAAGTGTACACAGTTTATGTTTTATCTCCATTTTTCTACCACTTAAGTTTTGCATATAGCTTAATTGTGTGGCTCAACAAATTTCTTACATGAGATGTCTCATTTAATCTCGTATCTGATTTTAATTCCATTTGGTTATTGGTTTTATGCTAGGTTGAATCTGAAATATTTTGCCTTCATGGTGGCCTGTGCCTGTCCAGGGCCGGTCCAATAATTTTTTGGGCCCTGGGCGGAATATAAAAAAGGGGCCCTAAAGTAAAAAAAATAATCAAATATGTAATAAACGATTTTTTTTTTAAAAATATCCTTCAGGGCCAAAGAATGAAATAAACAATTTTTTTTATTTGGGCCTTTTAGCCTCCTCATTTTCTTATTTCATTGGGCTTATATTGATTCAAATGGGTTTATACATATATATATATATATATATACATAGGCTAATTTTTTGACAATGGGCCCCTAGATTTCGTGGGCCCTGGGCGGTCGCCCTGGTGGCCCAGGCCCAGGGCCGGCCCTGGGCCTGTCACCTTCGATTGAAACCCTAGACAGTATACGAAATTTTGATCGTGTTCAAGAGGTTCCACATGAAGGTCCAATGTGTGATCTTTTATGGTCTGACCCAGACGACCGTTGTGGTTGGGGAATCTCACCCCGTGGAGCTGGTTATACCTTTGGCCAAGTATTATATCATATCTTCTTTTTTTTAACATTTCGTAATAGTAACGCTCTAGTGAGGACGTGCCTACTTTTCGTTGAAAATAATATAATTTTTTTTTCAGGATATCTCCGAGCAATTCAACCATGCCAATAGCCTAAAGCTTATCGCTCGAGCTCATCAACTTGTTATGGAGGGATTCAACTGGGGACATGTAATTTACTTTAACTTCCAACTTTTTTGGTTGTCTTTGTTTTGTGATTGCTTTTAAATTGTTCTGTTTTTGACGGAACTTGGTTTAATATTTTGCATTTTGGTTGACAGGATCAAAAGGTGGTTACTATCTTTAGCGCGCCAAATTATTGTTATAGGTGTGGGAATATGGCATCTATTTTGGAGGTGGATGATATCCAGGTTCTCTAAAAAATATACAAGAGATAGAATATATACAAAGATACCTCACTGGCCCTCTAAGTCATCTTATTTCTTTCTGGGATGTGCGAAATATAAATGCAACATTTCTTTTCTTAGCCTCGTTTTAACCTGACAAGTTTTTTTTTTTTTCCCATCAGCAATTGTTACAAAATAGTTGTAGCATTCAGGGGTGGGAATTTAGACCTGTTCACTTATTAAAGATTGCGGTAATGTCAACGGGGTAAAAGAAAAAAAATTACTTTAAAAGGAAACAAACCAATGGGCCATCAGTCGACCATAATATGTTTTTAATGCATAAAACCTTGTAAATATTTTCTTCAAACAACTAGATTATTGTTAGAAATCTATTCATATTTGACAGACTAGTAGCTGAAATCGCTTGGGCAAAACGTCCACCCAACCTAAACAGAATTGTTTCGACCTGCACCCAAAAATTACCCTTCTTGACCCATTATCTGAACCCCATTTATTTTTTTCTCTCTAGTTGGTAGTTGCTTATACTTTCATAGTTTCATCTACAGAATTCCTCTTTTTGCCAATACCGTGACTTAAAAGGGTATTTAGTATTTTATTTTATTTGTCAAAAACACATTATACCTAGTCAAAGTTCGCATCTATATTAATTGGCTATTTTAAACTCTAAAGAGAACATATAGTGAAAGATTTCTAAGTGATCATATTAGTTTTGATGGCATATGTCATATAATACTTAGATTTTTGTTTGAACATGGTCAGTGAAATTTCAAGAAACGTGTTATTATGGCAATTGTATCTTAGGGGAAACTGGTCCAAAAGAAATTCTATTGCTCATGTGGAATTAACAAGTAAAATAAACATAGTGTGTTTGTTTGTTATGGTTTCATCTCGTCTCTTTCTGGTGCCATAAATCACCAAAGTATGCTTTAAGTGCGTACCAGAAACTGACTGCATATTGAGAGAAATTGCGCTATTTATCAAAACTCTCTATGTCCGACTGTCCGTTGGGATCATCACCTGTTTCTCCTATTCTCATATATATATATATACACTTCGAGTAGCTTCTCTCTGATTATATAATTCCCCGTATTTGAACACTCTAACTTGGTTATCTCATAAACTCGAATCATTTGTGGTTTGCTCCTACAATGGCACATCACTAATGATTCCCGTAAGATACAATTGGGCAGTTTGTTTGAGATGGGAGCCATGATCGATGAGAAAAGTGGCAGGAGGGTCTCAAATGGTCATAAAAAATAAAATCTACTATAATAAGTAAGTCTTTAAAATATCATGTGTCAATCAATTAAGACTTTCATATTTAATTTCCCCACCCATCTAATCACATTGTTCAAATGTTTCAAATTAAACAATACTTAAAGTTAAAACCGATTGCTGATTTATTCGTTGTTTAAATTTATATAGTTTGAAGTAAATATATGTAGCATGGATAAGTAGTTTCCCAACATCTTTAAAAATAGCTTTATTTAACGTTTGTTTATTATATAGTTTTCTTCACTTTTTTGTACTTATACTTATAATTAATGTAAATATGCAAATATCTATAGACATTTTTTCATCATGTATTAAGTATTAATATACCCGTTTATCCGGGGTATAAACTAGTAACATTATATAATAATGTCGGAATTTCATATATATCCCTCCAAACTTTAAAATATCATATATGTTCTTATAAAACTTTAAAATTCTTATATATATCCAAATAATTTTTTAAATTATAAGTAAGTGATAAAATCAAAACTCGTAACTCATTGTGAAGTAATAAACTAAATGATCATTTTACCACTTTCCATTTAGCATTAATACACTAAATTATTACTTGCTTAGAATTTATTTTTAGTCTAAGATCCGTATGTGTGTACAATTAAGATTTGCTCTCATACTCTTTGTAACTTTGTATAGATACAATCTTACTATTTTACTTAATTGGTAGCGATGTTACTTGATTTTAGGGGAACGAGCCTGGTCGAGCTCGGCTCGTTTAAGTTTTACATAACTCGAGCTTGAGCTTGATATGTGAAACTCAAACTCGGCTCGATATACATACCCCAAGCTCGAGCTCGGCTCGAGTTCGACTCGTTTAAGTAAAATATGTATCATTTTTTTTTTTACTCGTTTAAGTAAAATAATCATATATTATATAAGTATATATTATTATATCTAAAAACTCGTTTAAGCTCGCGAGCTCGGTGTACGAAGCTCCGGCTCGAGCTTGTTTAATAAACGAGCTTTATGTTATGTTCAAGCTCGGCTCGAGCTCGTTTAAGCTACTTTTTACGAGCCGAGGTCGAGTAGCTCAGCTCATTTACACCCCTACTTGATTTGTATAACTTTGTATATTTGTAGGTTTACAACTTTACTTACTTATGTGACGTAATTTGTATAACTTGTAGATGATGATCATGGGAAATGGGTTAATGATCATTTAGTTTGTTACTTAACAATTAGTTTCGAGTTTTAAAATCAAGTATTTAAGATTAATATTTTTTTATTTGGATATATATGAATATTTTAAAGTTTTGTAAGGACATATATGATATTTTAATGTTTGCTAGGACATATACGATATTTTGATGTTTTGCAGGGATATATATGAAATTCCGCAAATTATATAGTCAGTAATACTAATAATAATAACATAAATAAAAAAATATAATACATAAATGGCCAGGTCTTAAAAAAACATGCAAATCAGCTTGTCGTCTGCTATGTCAACATCTCAATCGAATCGATAAATTACCATGATGAAAGTTTTTAAATTAGTAACAACTTCAGTGACCATATTGAAACGAAAAACTTTAAAAAGTTAGTACGTTAACATTTGGGCCCTTTTTTTTTTTAATGATATTCGAGTTTATTAAAGAAGTTGCTTGTTTTTGCAGTTTGAACCTGCTCCTAGGAGAGGAGAACCTGATGTGACCAGAAGGACGCCCGATTATTTCCTGTAAACTTAAGCATAGCTTATGGTCCTTTGCTATGAATGGTCTTTTGCTACAATGACATTGCATCATCTAAAGTTGTTAACTTATAAAAGGTAACAGAAGGTCCCATGCGGTCGCTTGTATATCAAGCATCTTTTTTGGGGATTTTTCCATTTCCAGTCACATTCTAACCTAGGATAATGTTCCGACTGTATGAAGCTGTAATTTATTATTATGTCATTTGTAGGGTTTTGTGTACGTATGTATGTATATCGGCCTTGTTTTGTACCCTTTGCACTTCCTTTTTGTATCTGCCCTTCTGGGTTTCAGATGGTAATATGCAATTCAAAGGCTGCATGAATTGGAAACGTTTGCTTACGATGCGTGATTTTACGATAGGGTATGTATATATATCTAGTATCAGTTGCATGCTTAAGATGAATTCGAAACGTTTGTTTAAACGCACATATATAGAAAATACGAACAAATGTTCAAAAATAGGTTGCACTTTAGATCATAGATGACAACTGACAAGCATGTTCTGTTAAATGGATGTACAACAAACCCAGGGGTAGAAAATTCATTAAACCATTTATTCGTCATGTACATAATTCATATACGACATTCTCTACATATAATACGTTTGTATCAAAAACAAATATACGGAGGGCGAAAATCTCTCATTTTAATCAATCAATCATCACATGGTAAGCTGAAGAACACGTTTTTTTCGAGAAGCTCCTTTGATCTTAATCATATTGCCCCACATTTTGGCACACTGACTTACCATTTTCTTAAGATTCACCCCATCGTGCCCTTTTTCATGTTTCACCACCAACTGTTGTTGCTTATCGTCCTCCGTGAAACGTTCTCCAAGAGAGCTTTTACATGCTTCTTCCTCTTCCGCTTCCTTTACCCCAAAAAATTCTATGAGTTTGTTCTTTCTCTTTTCTGCTTCATTCTCCTTTTCAACTTGTTGGTCTTCTTCTTCTTCTTTCAAAGCACTCACTTTTTCTCCAAAGAGCGTCCTGGATTGCAATCTACGAGTTCTTCTAGACATGGTAATGTCATAATGCGGCTTGTTTGGTTTGGACTCATTTCCCATTTGTATTACTTTGCTCAAACTAGATTGTGAAGAGAAAAATATGCCAAAAATATAAGTGAGGTTATAAATTGGGATGCTTGCTTAGTAATGAAATCATCCATTTAATTTGTGGTCATAACACATTTAGTTGGTGGAAGATTTTGTCAAGTCATTATAAGTGGTAAGATGTCTTATTTGGAAATAGTCGATGTTAATTACCTAACAAAGTTGAAAGTAAATGTGTTACAAAAATTGATGCACAATATGTTGTAACAACGAAAAACCTATAAGACGTTATATGTGCTTAACCGATCAAACAACAAACTTTTTATTTCTATATTTATATGAAAAACACATTCCATTAACAAAATAAGGATTAAATATAGATAAAAATATACTACATTAATAATAATAATTTTTTTTTATATAAATACATTAATCGAACCATTTTTATTCTGACAAACTTTTAAACATAAGAAAAACCCTCACTACAAGAAAAAACACCTTTAGTGACGACTTTTTTAGTGACCACCATAATTTTAGTCACTAATAGCATCTTTTTGTCACGAAAAAAAAAGTCGTCACTGAAATTTGGCCAACGATGTTCAATTAGTGACCAATAGTAAATAGTTGTCACTACATGGTCACTAATGCTAGATATTAGTGACGACAAATTGATGGTCATTAATTTGATTAGTTAGTGATAAAAAAAGTTGTCACTAAAAAGTATTTAACGAGTTTGTTAACTTAAATTTAAACACCAAATAATGGTGGTCACTATTCTAGTATTAGATACCAAATAATGTTGGTCACTTTTTATAATTAGACACCAAATAATAGTGGTCACTAATATGTTAGTAAAGTTTTATAAAAGAAATATTATGTGAGACTATTATCAATATTATAAAGTTGAAAGTTGAAGGGCTTAAATAACTTAAGTTTGATAAAAATTAACAAGGTGCTTGACAGACCAAGAGGTCTCTTTTTCCCTTCACTTTTCTCAATTGATATAAATCACCCAAAATATCAGATATCAAAACTAACTGAACTCCATCGCCGGAGATACTTTCACCGGAGATACTGTCAATTCGCCGACGATTCCTCTCTCAATTAGCCGACGATTCCTCTCTCAATTAGCCGACGATTCCTCTCTCAATTCGCCTACGGTACCTCATTCCTTTATCAGGAATTCGCTAATTTCAATTCAAATTTCATATAACCTAGCTGAAGCTCCATCGCAGGAGTCACTTCAGTTACTCTCAATTGGACAACGATTCCTTGATTTTATCAGGTATTCCTAACTGTTAATTTTGTTGAATTAGGTTTCCGTTTTGCTGTTTTTGTAGGATTTTGATGTATAGATAGATACATGACTACATGAGAATTAGGTATTGTGATATTTGGAGATGTTTGTGTGATTTGTATTGGTTCGATATATTAAGTTGCAAATCATGTTCATAAGACGAGGGTAATTTGGTAATTTGAACGTATTTGGAACTTATGCTTAAGAATTATGTTAAATTCGGTTTCCGTTTATGTAGGATTTTGATGTATAAATAGATACATGAGAATTAGGTATTGTGATATTTGGAGATGATTATGTGATTTGTATTGGTTCAGTAGTTAAAGTTGCAAATGTAGTGATCCTTTTGATACATAAAGTATTGAGAAACAGGCTGTAGATATATCCAGTTTCCCAGTGAATAAGGCTGTGCCATTATTGTTTATGTATTATATATCATCGAAATCGTTTTGTTGCTCAATACATTCACGTTTGATTTTTATAATAAGGAGAATATTCCTTGCAAATTACATTTATAAAAAGCAAACAATTTATAAGTAGTAAAAAAACTCGAATCTTCATTTATTGAATTTATTTTGTAAATTTTATAATTGAAGGTTAGTGTGTTTTTAAAAAGATTAGTTGTTAAGGAAAGGTGTAATAACAAATTAAATAAAGGGTAATTTAGTAATTTTGCTACTTAAAATTCAACAAAAGTATAAATGCTTTATAGATAGTATAGATTATGGGTTTAAAAGGTCAAACGGGTTGAACATAAAATTATTTGAGTAATGGTTTCACTAAGAAACCTTGGATCTAGTAGAGGAACCAGTTTTGACCATTTACTTATGAATGGATCGAATGGCGTTATGCTTGTATAAACAGATGAACTGGGTCTAATAAAACCATTTACTTAAGGATTGGGTCAAATTTGTAATTCGTGCAACCTATTATATCGTTTTATTCATGATATCTATATCTATTATCATTGTAATGATACTGTTTTTGTAATCATCAGAGTAACATCTGAGATTAATTATCTTCTTTTCTAGAAATTGCACAAAAAAGTGTTTAACATGCTGCCTCTAATTCTGATGTTAACTGTTTTAAGTTTTAACGTTGCAGGAAGCAGGCAGATGGAGAATCTCAGCCATTGCTTCAGCAACAACAAAATCAACAGCAACAGATGGTCCCGTTACAAGATAGCTACATGCAGAGCCGAGCTGAGGCTCTTCAAAATGTTGAGTCAACCATTCATGAATTGGGCGGCATTTTCACGCAATTGGCAACCATGGTTTCTCAACAAGGGGAGCTTGCAATTAGGTTAGTCTCACTCTCAGATTGTTTTTTTAATTGTTTAACACGCTGAGGTGGTAATCACCCTTATAAATGAGCGATTTGGGATAGGTCATCTCTAATGGGTCAAACGTATATTTTTATTGAATTACCTAAAAAATGGTCAAAAGTTGCCTGAAGTTACTTTCAGTGCATAAAACCTCTTAATATATGAAAAGATCTAAATATGTTATTGAAATTATAATTGATTAATTAGTAATCAGATTTGACACGTTGGTCATATATAAAAAGATTTAAATATGTTATTGAAATTATAATTGATTAATTAGTAATCGGATTTGACACGTTGGTCATATATAAAAAGATCTAAATATGCTTTGAGTCAACTCGACCTGTTCCGATCTTTACCAAGAATGTATATGTTTTTTACCCGTCACTCAACATGTCTGCCCCACCCATATTCCACCTCCAGATAACGACTTGTGAAATTAGCATATTTGTCTTTCCTTTTTGTTCTTGTTAGTGTTATTGTATGGATAAAGACTCAACGTAAAACATCGTAATTTGCTAACAGGATCGATGAAAACATGGAAGATACACTAGCAAATGTAGAAGGGGCACAAGGGCAACTAATGAGGTACCTAAATGGTATATCATCCAACCGGTGGCTTATGATAAAAATATTCTTCATACTAATTGTATTCCTTATGATTTTCCTATTCTTTGTTGCGTAATGACATTTCATGTGAATTTTGATCGAAAAGAAAGAAAAAGAAAAAAGAGAAAAAAAGCCTTTTCTGGTATCATAGTATTGTTCGGAACACATAGTAGCAAACTCATTGGTCGATATCATAGGCAGCTATTATTGAATGTATATTTACATATTGATAGGTGTAAACTAGTTCTCTTATGAGGTTAATTTTGCTATGAAGTTTTTTGAGATTCATTCTGATCATTGACATGATTGTTTTGGCATTGTTGGTATCAATCGTAAGATACTATTCTTCGTGAATGTATCGACTGAAGTTTAATAATGTACGTTTGTATCATATCTATAGAAGTTTCAAAGAATTTGCATGATGATCGAGGATAATTACATAGTTGTTGGAGTCTTGGAGACTTCTAAGTTCTAATCTATATTTGTCTTTTCGTTTCTATCGTGTAGGTATATTTGAAAGCCAATTCGAGGCGGTATTCCTATATGTTTTCCTCAAGTAAGTAACTCTTTTATCTTTTCTGTTTTGGGATTAATAATTTATTAACGTGATCTCGTGATGCAGTTTTCAAATCTGGGCTCTCTGTAAACGCATGGGTTTGCGAGAAACAGATTTTGGACTTTCGATGATAACCCCCCTCCTCCCCCACCTGATGCCACCAATAAAGTTTTTATTGATTTGATTCTTAGGTCCACTAAAGAAGATTTGAAATTATGGCCTCATATGTATATCTTACAAAACGTACTCCACTCTTAAGCAAGTTTCTCGGATTAAAAATACCGGCACCGATGGAAAGCCGCTTATATTTTCAATTGCATATCACAACTATTTCTCAGTTTCCGATATCAGGTAAATTTGAACTTTGATCTTTTATCATTCGGATATCCTTTATTGATTTTCGTATAAAAGTTTTCCTATAGTTATATTTAAATTTATGTTCATTTAGTGAGGTTCGAGTGGAAGGATTGGAAACATTGGATTATCTTGACAATTGTCAGAAAAGGGAGCGATTTACAGAACAAGGAGATTCAATAACGTTTGAATCAGAAGTAATACTCTTCACCTATTTCTTAACCTCAATTTTCAGTACTTATTTATGGTTAGGGGCTTATGTAGTGAACTATTGTAACCAGGTTGACAGAGTTTATCTTAGCACACCAACCAAAATTAAAATTATGGATCATGAAAAGAAGCGAACATTTGTCATATTTACACCTTATTATCCTAAATTGGAAGGATTTTATATCCATTTTAAAAAGCGTCTGTTTTTTTCAAAATGATGTCCTTTTTGCTTATTGGTATCTCTTAATCTCTCAAATAACGAGAATTTGCCAAACAGTCAAACTTCCAGTTATTTGATTATAACTTCGAACAGTAGAAGCACATCCAAACATTTATTTTACATCCCGTTTTATTGCAATTGATATTTCTGATTATTTAATATCGCAATTACTTTCAGAGCCAGTCTTCAACACTCACCGATGATGATTTAAGAGATGCTCGTTTTAAGAGAAATGATATTGAGAAGACTATTCGAGCTGTTTATGCACAAAGGAAGGTTGTTCTTCACTGAAAACTTGCTGATCGATTGGGTTGAAAGCCTGCTAAAGTGTGCTTCCATTGCGTAAAACCTTGTAGTTATTTTGTAATAAAAAAACTAGGTGTTTATAAAAACTTCATTTTTTTGGAATATTCTGTTTCATTGCCTCTTTTTGTCACCTTTATAATATCTATATTTTTATTTAACAGGTGTGTATTTTTGCCTACCGACAAACTGGGTCTGGTAAAACCTACACTATGATGGGAAGACCAGAGTTCATTGGAGCAGGTCTTTCAAACAAGCCAGACCTTAGCTGCTCAAGGGTGGAAATACAAAATGCAGGTTATGCATCTACTCTTGCTGTGGGATTATCACTATGTGAATCTGCTTACGAGTACTAACAATTGTTATCATTGAATGTGTATAGGCATCTATGTTGGAACAATCCGTGATTTGTTGTCACCAAGATCAAGTGGTGGAGATGGTGGAGGTGGTGCAGGGAAGCAGTATGTCATCAGGCACATTTCCTCCCTCATGTTAACAGAGCACTGAACATCAAGTTCAGGGGGTTTTAAACCTTATTGATTTAGCTGGTAGTGAACGGCTTTCAAGAAGTGGGGCAACTGGAGATCGATTGAAAGAGACGCATGTCTGACTTTGAAACTATATATAAGAACCTTTACATGAAAATATAAATAATTATGATTTTAATTTTAAGTTATGATGTTTTGTTTCAGGCAATTAACAAAAGTTTATCGTCATTGAGTGATGTCATTTTCGCTCTCGCAAAGAAAGAAGATCATGTTCCGTTTAGGAATTCAAAATTAACTTATCTTCTTCAGGTATACATCTAATCTCAAATGCCACTTTTTCTTATGATAATATATATAAGTAACATCTTTAATTTTTACATGTGTTATGTGCAGCCTTGTTTGGGAGGTGATTCGAAGACTCTAATGTTCGTGAACGCGTCACCTGATCCATCATCTGTGGGGGAATCACTTTGCTCATTACGTTTTGCTGCAAGGGTGAACTCATGCTAGAGGATCTGACATGGCGCTTGCAACTAGAGAAAAAGTTGAAGGTATCGGTTTCGGTTTCAGTTTTATTTTCCACTAAACACTTAGAGTATCTATTTCGCTAGAAGTTGGATGGAACTAATATAACTGGACCACAATACAATTTCAGGGTTCAAACGACCAGTCTAAATGTGGAAATTGCAAGTGGAATCAGGGTTACCGAGTTGGATGTTGCAAAGTTGGAGACAGTGATGAATGCAGTCCTGCAAAACCAATTGGAAAAGGAAAATCTACACTGACCGTAGAAATTGTATGAATAGCTGGACAGATAATTTAGTGATCACTGAAATTTTCTTTTTCGATTTTGCAGCAACTTTTGTTACCATGTGGATGCGATTCGAGACACAAGTTTTGTTCTAAATTACAATGTAAAACACTTCGGGCTTTTTTTTATATATATACTTTAGATGAGAAACTTATGGTCGGCGAATGAATTTAATATTTATATATGATTTACCAGATACTCGTTAATTGTATAAAAAAAATATTGATTTTTTTTTGTTGTATTGAAGTAGTTAGTGACCACCTTTTTTAGTCTCTAACATTAGACACCAACATATTTGGTCACAAATTAGAGTTAACGGAGCCGGTTAACTCCGTTAATGGAGCATAATAGTGACCACTTTCACTTGTTTAGAGACCAAATTAGTGACGACTTTTTTGTCGTCACATATATAGTGACCACTTTGTTTTCGTCACTAATTAGAGACAAGTTATGTATTTGGTCACTAATAAAATTAGCCACGGACCTATAGTGACCAAAAAGTGACGACTTTGATTTTCGTCACTAAACACCTTAGTGACGGAAATTTCAACTGTTAGTGACCAAACGTGTTTTGTCACTAAAAGGCATTTTTCTTGTAGTGCCTAGAGGACAAAAAAGACCGCTCCATGAAGACCCGGGACATGCCTCGGGACTAGACCAGAAACAAACACAACCACAAACTAAACATGAAGTTAACTAAGGGGCTGTTTGATAGCTGCAGACTGAGTTAGTGCAGACTGAGTTGGAGGTCAGACTGAGTTGGAGCTCAGACTAAGTTAGGTGCAGACTGAGTTTGTTGTGTTTGATTATGCCTCGGACTGGCTATGCTGACCGGAAGAAATGACTATTTTACCCTCCTGTTTATTTTTATATTGAATGTCGTACAAAATCCAAATTAACAATAAATCCAAATTAAACATAAATCCAAATGTCTTACAAGCAATTGATAGGAGACCCGGTGACTGTAAATATTTCAAATTGATGCTTTTTTAGTGGGATTATCTTTTCGTTAGTGATCGAGTCAAATTTAGTCGGTTGTTCCCTATGAAATTTGAACACTGCAATCGGATGAATCAAGCTATAATTTATGTCTCACCAAACTTCCTAATCTCTTAAACTTCCATTTTCTATCAGCACTTATAAACCACATGGAGATCTTCCAAATCTTGTAAACTTCCATTTCCTATCAGCACTTATAAACCACATGGAGATCTTCATTCGAGTCATATGCACAATCAACTTATCGATTTGGTCCACTTGCCTAGACCTTTCTTAAAAAGACGAAGATTTCGCTCTTGCCATATGAAGTAAGCGACGTGTCACGGGGTTAGATTCTGGAACTCGTGTGGCAGTTAGATCGTCGATATCTTGCGACTAAGTAAGCCGAAAAGACTTGGAATGTATAACGAGAACACTTGCTAGGAGGATATGAAAGCTTTATGTTTATGGATTCGATGATAATTCGGTAATTACAAATGAAGCCTAGTTCCATATTTATAGCCTTGTAATGAACGATCTAGACAAAGACTAATCTAGATACATACACTAGATATTTCCTAATCTAGAATAATCTAGAGCTAACCTCTATATTACTACTAGTCTAGAATGATCTAGGACTAGATCTTTACATATGACTAATCCAGAAATATCCATAATATCTAGGCAATTTCTAGAATGCTCTAGATGTTACCCTAGAGTTCTCGTGAGAATTCTAGAAGCTTCCAGGTATCGAGGAGATCGTTCCGGACAGAATGTGCGCCTCGTAACACCCTCCCCCACTTGATTTCGTGACGTCCTTGTCACAAATGTGTTGTTGTTTTTATGCTGCACCGAGGGGTTAAAGCGTCGTCCAATGTATCCTTCCCTTAATCTGGTCACATGGACTTGGTTATTGTGTAGGAAAACAAGAGAACTTGAAGAAGGGAATGGAATAGCTTGAGCTTGACGGAGGAAATCCAATCCCAAAACAACTTTAAAGTCATCCATGTTGGTGACTGTAAATTTGAGATTCTCTCGCCAGCCTTTGATGCATACTTTTGCTTTCGTCGTCCCTATAATATTGCTCGCTTTCGAGTTTACAACCTTGATTGTACCGTGGCTTCGTCGGTACCATATGCCCAATCTTTTGGCTTCTCGGACATCTATGAAGTTGTGGGAGGCTCCCGTGTCAATCAGTTCTTTGGTCTCTTTGTTGTTAATTTTCATGTTAACGAACAGTAGTCCGTCCCCATTTTGTCTGTTGTCCGGAGGTGTTTTCACCAACGCTCCAAGATGCCTCATCGTACCCATACGGGTTTGTGGTTCTTCATTTATTTTCTTTTTTCTTTTTTCGACTATCGCATTTATAGCTTTGCGAGTCGGGAAATCACTTGTCCAATGGGCTTCGTTACATATGAAGCATGGAAAGGAAGGCTTAGGTTTTCCTCGCCTAGGTGAAAAATTTCGTCTTCGATAACTTACCTCTGTTTCCTCGGGGAAATCTTCTTCTCCTCTACCTATCTCGAATATGTTTTCTCGCAATTTTGGGGAGAGCTCGGCGAGTGACTCGGCTGCTGCAATGACATCATCGAGGGTGCGCACGTTGCGTCGATCAACCTCGACTTGAGCCCACTCTTGCAGTCCATCTTTGAAGTAAAATAATGCATCCCGCTCTGAAAAGTCTTCGATCTCCAACATGGTAGTAGCAAATTCTTTAATATAGTCAGAGATCGTACCTTGTTGGTGTAATCGTCTTTGTTTTGCTTTTGCTCCGTTGTCCGCGTTGTGGGGTACAAAGTGCTTGCATAGTCCATCCTTGAAGTCATCCCACTTCTCGATCACACATATTCCTTTTTCCCTTTCCGAGTACTTCCTTCTCCACCAAAGTTGGGCTGATTCTCGAAGAAATGTGGGCGCATGGCTGATCTTTACGATATCGTCGATCACACCCATGGAATCAAAGTATTGCTCGAGTCCAAAAAGGAAGTTTTCGACGAGAGTAGCAGTTAGAGTACCATTAAATGTATCGGGTTTCGGTACTTTTAGGTTGGGCCATGATGAAACGCTGCTGACTCCACTAGTGTTGGAGTTATTGGCACCACGAGCATTTTTCCATTCTCGTTTCAACGCTTCCATCTCTCCTTGTATGGATTTTATCTCGTTTTCATTAAATTTTCGAGTTCCTTGAACATTTTCGGACAAGGAGTGTATATCTTTTCTGTTTTCAGCCTTGAAATCTTCGATCATTTCTTTCGCCACCTTGGTTACTGCTATTCCTTCCTCGACGAATGTATCAAGTCCAACATTTAAATCATCAATATGGGTTTGTAACCCAACGACTAGAGACTCCAGATTACCGAATCGAGTCTTCGGATCAGCCGTGTTTTCACAAGTAACGAGGATAAGGGGCGGTCGCGACTTGTTTCGACTCTTCTTTCCATGGGGCTGTTTTTCCGGGTTGCGTCCCCTGACTTCAGCTTCTACATTCATCGTTTGTTCGACTCTTGCCATCGTGTTTCCTTTCCAAGTGATTTAATAAATTCGAACCTTGCTCTGATACCACTTGTCATGGGGTTAGATTCTGGAACCCGTGTGGCACTTAGATCGTCGATATCTTGCGACTAAGTAAGACGAAAAGATTTGGAATGTATAACGAGAACACTTTCTAGGAGGATACGAAAGCTTTACGTTTATTTATTCGATGATAATTCAGTGATTACAAATGAAGCCTAGTTTCATATTTTCATCCTTGTATGCAACGACCTAGACAAAGACTAATCTAGATACATAGACTAGATATTTCCTAATCTAGAATAATCTAGAGCTAACCTAGATATTACTACTAGTCCAGAATGATCTAGGACTAGATCTTTACATATGACTAATACATAAATATCCATAATTTCTAGGAATTTTCTAGAACGCTCCAGATGTTACCCTAGAGTTCTCCCGAGAATTCTAGAAGCTTCCAGGTATCGAGGAGACCGTTCCGGGTAGAATGTGCGCCTCGTAACGGATAGCACCCAAAAGAATTTTACCAGTCATGTTCCAAGAATTGTTTAAATGGAATAGAGGTTTCAACAAATCAATTATACTACTCCATATTGGGCGTGCTCAAACGACCTTAACCAAACCTCAAACCGCTTGCCATGTTTCTCGAGCAAATTTAAAATAAAAAAACAAATGTTGGTGAGAGTCTACAGAGAAAAAATCGAACATAATTGATTGACATGCACATTTTTCTCCCACTCACATAGCTTATCTTGAGTTTTTAACTTTCCCCCATAACAAGCCACACAATGAAGAGATGTCTCGGGATAGCTAAACCAAACAATTTTATACAAGTTTGTTTCATTAGCTCTTTCACGAATTGATTCCCAAACTAAACCAACCGAAAACTCATGATTATTACCTTAAAAATGCCATACTAGCGAGTCCTTTTTGTCACACCCCGCTTAAGCGGAAACACGAGGTGCGAAGAGCTGGAATATCATTACACGGGTTATAACAAAATATAACGGCTTCAAGTCATTGAAATAAAATAAAAGAGTTCACAAGTTCAAAAGACAACCAAGTCGTTTAACGTATCAAATACAAATACATAATTAAAGTTGTAAATAAATTCCCAAGGTAACAAAAACAGGTCTTTTTCCCAATGCGTATCTCACGTAACCATCCTGACCCGTCCATGCTATGCACTTCATTCTTACACTTGGTTTCCTGAAACATGAGATAAAGTGTCAAATACAATAAAGTAGTAAGTGAGTTACAGTTTATAAGTTTCTCGATGAAAGTTTCCGTAAAGTATATAAGTATAAAGGATTCATAAAGAAAGAAGCGGTACGACGCTTGAAATATTTATATACTTTAAAAGTTCCAATGGCAATGAGGTGAAACAACACCTTAATAGTTTGTACAAAAGCAAGAAGAACAATACTTGTAAAATAATAGTTGCGGATTCAATCGCTAAAAGAGTATATATGCGTAAGTAAGTAACTAATGATTAAAACCATGTATCAACCTCTTGGCATAATATAACATAAGTGATCACACTAAACCGATTATCCAACCGTGAGGCGCCTTACCCCGCACTATCTACGAGGAGTATTCTGACCATAGTAATATGTACCTAGACTGCCATCTAAGTAAGGAACGGTTTTTTCCTAAGTATCGATACCCATAGTTACTAAACGGCTTAACAAAGCTAATAGTGTGTAAAGAACTAAAACCGGACACTAATATAATTTTGTTTCAAAATGATAGTAGGCACTTATGAATCGCGTTATATTCTCTTCAAGGGTTGGTCACATATACAAGCAATCATAGTTTAGTTCTAGCCAATTAAAGGGGGCAAGCCATAAAGTTCATTGTATGCCAATCGGGGCAATTAAAACCGTTTAAGTATATAAGTTTCATAAATAGTTCAAGTTCATAAAACAAGTAATCTCATGTTTCCCCCAAAAGAGTTATGTAAAAATATAATAACTAGAGGGGATGTAACTCACGGAGTGGGAAGATAAGTCTCGAGTGAAAAGAAAGTCGGGAAACGTCAGGAATCAAAGAAGACCTAAAACAACCAAGTCTCGTATAAGTATTTAGATTTAATTCATGTTAAAGTTTCATTTTAACATTTTTAAGGGTTAAATCTTTATACTCAAGTTCTGTCCGAAAGTTTTAATATTGAAAACTTATGTGATACGACATGTCAAATTATGTTTCGTTGTCCGATTAGTCCAATTATGTCCAAAAAGGTTCGATGGTCAAAGTCAATATGGTTAAGTTATAATAATTATTCGTTACTGAAATTCAAGTACATGTTACGGTGAAATTCGGCCAGTTTCGCCATTTCGTTATTTTCATGATTTTTGAGCGTTTTTGCCATGGATTTCGACATGCAACCGGTTATTAATTAAATATATTCATATTAGTGACTAAATCTCAGTTTCTTTTTAGATCTTTAACACTAATATGTAGATCTATATGAAAAACCCGTTTTTGTAAGAAAAATGTTATAAATCTTTATAAAAACAAGTTCTAAATCCATGGATCGTCCATGCAAGTGTTTATTTATATGTAAACAGTAAAGTAAAAGAAATCTACCGGATGAAAAAGCTTGATGATGTTTGGAGAAGATTTAGAGCTCCAAAGGTGGTAGAAACTTCTTTTAAACCCGTTTTTATGATATCTTTTTGACACCCCTTGCTTAATGGACAATTTGTGTAAGTTTTATGGGTGATTTTTGGAGTTTACTTGCTGTTTTAATGGTGGAAATCACTGGTATGTTTGTGGATTTTTGAGAGAAAGTTAGAGAAAAACTTAGAGAGGGAGAGAGTGTGTTTTGTTTTTGTGATGGAAAATTGAAGGAAACAAGAGAAAAAGGGGGGGGGGGGGGGGATGTAAGTGTTCCCTTGGGACTCAAAATGACCAGTATTTGGTCCAGTCATCGAGTCTAACTCTGCCCCAATAAAGTTTCATGCATTTATGACTCATCAAGTCATTGGTCAGCGACTTTCAGCCGTCAGCTGGGCTTCAGCCGCTAGCTGAAAGTCTTCAGCCATCGGCTGGATGGCTTTCCCAACTAGATGTCGTTTTAAGTTTTCCGTTATTGTTAAGGGTTGTCTAAAGTTTGCCGTTTGTTCTAGTTGCGAACTTAGTCAAGTTCATAGTACAGTTACTTGGTGTTAGGATTTATTGGTTGATTCCGACTTCGGTTCCAACACAAATACAGTCAGAATAAAGTACGATCAATAATAACACGACATTACGAAGACATGAAAAATACGAGAGTCACCTGAATTTTTGACGGTTGTCACGTTCTCCCCGGGTTGAAAGGAATTTCGTCCCGAAATTTAGTTCGCCTCATTGGGAGGGAGAGTCTTGGAATAGATGCGGATACTTTTGACGGATTCGATCCTCAAGTTCCCACGTGAATTCATGACCACTTCGGGAGTTCCACCAAACCTTGACAATAGGTACACGACTTTGCCTAAGTTGTTTGACCTCGCGGTCAACAACCTCAAGAGGTTCTTCAATGAAATTGAGCTTGTTGTCGATCTGAACTTCGTCGAGCGGAATGACGATGGTCTCGTCAGATAGGCACTTTTTCAAGTGCGAGACGTGGCAAACAATATGAACGTTGGAGAGAATCTATGGTAGTTGGAGTCGATACGCCACTGGGCCGATTCGCTCTATCACCGTCCGGTATACCTTGGGCTTAGCTTTCCACGCTTCCCGAAGCAAACTACCCCCTTCCATGGCAATATTTTGAGAAGCACTCTATCGCCAACTTGGAACTCGAGGGGTTTCCTTCGGTTATCGGCGTAGCTCTTCTGTCGGGTACGGGACTTCTTCAGCCTTTCCCTGATGGTAGTAATCTTGTCGATGGTTTCCTGGACGATGTCGAGCCTTGTGAGTTGTCGGTCGCCGGCTTCTAGCCAACAAAGGGGCGACCGGCACTTACGTCCGTATAAGGCCTCGAACGGAGCACACTTGATACTAGCGTGGTAGCTGTTGTTATAGGAAAACTCGACCAAGGGGAGGTGAGCATCCCAACTTCCTACGAAGTCAACTACACACGCTCTTAGCATATCCTCAAACGTTTGGATCGTCCTTTCACTCTGACCATCGGTCTGAGGATGGTAAGCAGTGCTAAGGTCTAGTCGCGTCCCGAGCGATTTATGAAGCGCGTTCCAAAATCGGGACGTGAATCGACTATACCCGTTGGAGATAATGGAGAGAGGTGTTCCGTGACGAGAGACGATCTCGTTGATGTAGATTTGAGCGAACTTTTCCATCGAGTGGTTTTCTCGTACAGGTAGGAAATGAGCAGACTTCGTCAATCACAATTACCCAAATCATGTCGTTACCCCTTGCCGTACGGGGCAACTTGGAGATGAAGTCCATGGAGATCTGTTCCCACTTCCACAATGGGAATCTCCGGTTGCTGCAGTAGACCTGAAGGCTTATGATATTCCGCCTTGACCTTCGAGCAAGTAAGGCACTTAGCTACGTACAAGACGATATCCTTCTTCATGCCCGACCACCAATAATATTCCCGAAGGTCCTTATACAACTTGTCGGATCCTGGGTGGATGGAGTATCGGGAACGGTGGCCCTCGTCCAAAACTAGTTTACGAAGGTTCTCGAAATTTGGAATCCATGCTCGGTTCTTAAAATAATGGATCCCGTCCGTTTTAAGCTCGAATTCCGTCTCGTGATTGTGCAAGGTTTCCTCCTTAAGGTTCTCGGGTTTCAACGCTTCTCGTTGCGCACTGGCGATTTGCGTCTGAAGGCTTGTCTAAATATGTATTCCTAATGCTCTAACTCGAGATGGACTTACCCTTTCCTTCCGACTCAGGGAATCTGCCACTACGTTTTCCTTACCCGGGTGGTATTTGATCTCGCAATCGTAGCCGCTCAGCAGTTCGATCCATCTCCGTTGCCTCATGTTGAGCATTTTCTGATCGAGTATATGTTGAAGGCTTTTGTGATCCGTGCACTTAGTACCATATAGGTAATGTCTCCAGATTTTTAAAGCGAACACGACGGCTCACAACTCTAGGTCTTGTGTGGTGTAGTTCTGTTCGTGCACCTTAAGCTGCCTTGAAGCGTATGCGATGAATTTGTCCTTCTGCATAAGGACGCACCCTAGTCCTTGGTGGGATGCATCGCAAATTATCAGTACCCTCTGGTAGGGTCAAGATCGGTGCATAGCGTAGTTGGTGTTTAAGTTTCTGGAAGGATTCCTCTTGTTTTGTACCCCAAACAAAATCCTTGTCTTTCTGAGTGAGTTCGGTTAACGGCTTAGCGATCTTCGAGAAATTCTCGATGAACCTTCGATAATAGCCGGTCAATCTTAGGAATTGTCGAATTTCCGTAGGAGTCGTTGGGGCTTGCCATTTCTCTATCTTCGATCTTTGCCGGGTCTAATGAATTCGTTCTCGGTTGACCACATGACCAAGGAAATGTACTTCCCGGAGCCAAAATTCACACTTCGAGAATTTGGCGTATAGTTTCTGATCTCTGAGGAGTTCTAGGATAAGTTTCAGATGTTTCACGTGATCCTCTTTGTTTCTCGAGTAAATAAGAATGTCTTCAATGAATACGATCACAAATTTGTCCAGATATGGTCTACACACTCTGTTCATCAAATCCATGAACACCACTGGTGCGTTGTTCAGACCGAAGGGCATAACGAGAAAGTCGTAGTCGAGTTCGAAAAGCGGTTTTAGGGATGTCGGTCTCACTGACTGGAACCCGATGATAACCCGAACGGAGGTCGATCTTAGAGAAATAAGTTGCACCCTGCAACTGGTCGAACAGATCATCGATCCTCGGGAGTGGGTATCGGTTCTTAACGGTCAGCTTGTTCAGTTCACGATAATCGATGCACATACAGAAAGTTCCATCTTTCTTTTTAACGAAGAGAATTGGGGCTCCCCAAGGGGACGAGCTTGGACGAATAAGACCGTGATCCAAAAGTTCCTGCAGCTGTTTCGATAGCTCTTGCATTTCGAGAGGGCTAGACGATACGGTGTCTTGGCGACCGGTGCTGCGCCAGGAACTAGGTCTATTCGGAATTCCACTTGTCGATGAGGCGGTAGCCCGGGTAAATCTTCGGGAAAGACTTCTGGGTGATCCTTGACCA
>CAJVGC010000508.1:36420404-36460499 GCA_910822075.1 Senecio squalidus
GATGTCGTTTTAAGTTTTCTGTTATTATTAAGCGTTGTCTAAAGTTTTCCGTTTGTTCTAGTTGTGAATTTAGTCAAGTTCATAGTACAGTTACTTGGTGTTAGGATTTATTGGTTGATTCCGACTTCGGTTCCGACACAAATACAGTCACAATAAAGTACGATCAAGAATAACACGACATTACGAAGACATGAAAAATAAGAGAGTCACTTGAATTTTTGATGGTTGACACACTTTTGGTTGATTAGAAGAGTCCTTTCGGTTGACTAGAGTAGGACATTGGATCTGAGTCAACATTTGGTACTTACCTAACCAATCTTGCGGCCACGTCCATCTTTAGGAATCAATAATATATGACACTTTTGATTGTATTGGGAAACCCGCTCTAGTAACATCACAACATGAAATAGCAGTGTGCAATGGGTTCGTTTGAGAACATCTATCATCCCATGCCGAAGTTGTTTTACTATCCCACAAGGAGGAAAAAATAAAGTTTCTAAATTTAGGTCGGATACATAGAATCTTCGTATAGCCCCAACTAGCATTCGTATTAATACTATCCTCCCACAAGCTTCTACCATTCAGGATATAAGCATGAATCCAATAAACACACAATGACTCTTTATGAACAAGAATACTCCATAAATGAGTAATCATAACGGAAATGTTCCATGTTGGTAAGCTTTCTATACGAAGACCTCCCTTATTTTTTGGAACACAAAGGTCATGCCATGCAACCTCTGAAGAATGATTGAACCCCTTAAATTTTTTATATTATTAACTAGTATATCTAGGGCTTAGAAACCCTAAACCTAATGATCCCAAAGCCCACATATCGGGCTTGGGAAACATCTAATACTCTCCGGTAGTTCGAGCGGCGAAGTCACGAAACATCGAACTGGAAAAAACTATAATTATGAAAATAAACATAAAATTAAAAATAAATATTAAAAAACATAGATACTTGCTGATAAGACTCGTTGCTTGTGGTAGAGCGTGACAGCGTGTTATAGATGTGGTCGATTATATTCCGGTTGCATTTTCTTCGGAATTTAATTATGAATCCACAGCTCCTGTTGGCGTCAACTAACTCCAAACAGTTTGAGAGTTATAAGAAAAACACTAAGTCATTTTTTTTGTTTGTTTTTTCAGATCTGAACTTGCGGATTGTTTCTGAGCGTGAGGGCGCGTCTAGTGGTCTTCTTTTGCGATTCCGGTATGCTTTTCTTCGAAATTTGATTATGAAAACCATGTTGGCGATCTCACCAGTTAACTCCAAGCGGTTTAGGAGGTACGACCAAAACAGTGACCGGTGGGGTAAAAGTCCGAATTTTCGAGTTTTTTTTTTCTTTTTCCCTTTTTCTTTTAAGGTTTGGAACCTATTCGAGTTAGTTGGCTCATCCCTACACCGATTTGGGTTTGATGAAAGATAGAGATGGGATCAAAACCGCTCTGATACCATGAAGAATGATTGAACCCCTTAAATTTTTCATATTATTAACCGATACATATATATATATATATATATATATATATATATATATATATATATATATATATATATATATATATATATATATATATAGTGTAGAAACCCTAAACCTAACGATCCGAAAGACCACAGATCGGGGTTGGGCTACATCTAATAACCTCAACCTTAGCTTTATTAATAGCTTCATTGCACCATGTTGGGTCTGATCAGTCTAGAGAGAGAAAGTTAATATAGAGAGAAAAAGTATATTTAGCATTAAGCTCCAAAAAGTTTTCCTTAATCACACCCCACACTACTATTTATAGAGGTGTGGGGGCTTTACAAAGACTTCCTAATTATTACAATTATGCCCTTAATAACAAATATAATTACAATGTTATGAATATTATATTCCTAAAAATTCCCCCTTATTTGTAGTTGTTCAAAATATGAAGTCTTTGTCTTGAAGCATCTTCATTGTTGTTATCTTGAAAGCTGCTTGATTTGATCTTCAACTACAACTTTGGATTTCATCAGATTAGTTTGTTGTAATCTTTGATACTTTTGTATCTAAAGATAAGTTGCTTGAAGAACAATTTTCTTCTCTCTTGAAAGCTTGACCTTGATTTTATATTGAATATGTCATTAATGAAGTATTCTCGAAGGTCTTTTTCCCTTTTTCTTTTAAGGTTTGGAACCTATTCGAGTTAGTTGGCTCATCCCTACACCGATTTGGGTTTGATGAAAGATAGAGATGGGATCAAAACCGCTCTGATACCATGAAGAATGATTGAACCCCTTAAATTTTTCATATTATTAATCGATACATACATATATATATATATATATATAGTGTAGAAACCCTAAACCTAACGATCCGAAAGACCACAGATCGGGGTTGGGCTACATCTAATAACCTCAACCTTAGCTTTATTAATAGCTTCATTGCACCATGTTGGGTCTGATCAGTCTAGAGAGAGAAAGTTAATATAGAGAGAGAAAGTGTATTTAGCATTAAGCTCCAAAAAGTTTTCCTTAATCACACCCCACACTCCTATTTATAGAGGTGTGGGGGCTTGACAAAGACTTCCTAATTATTACAATTATGCCCCTAATAACAAATATAATTACAATGTTATGAATATTATATTCCTAAAAATTCCCCCTTATTTGTAGTTGTTCAAAATATGAAGTCTTTGTCCTGAAGCATCTTCATTGTTGTTATCTTGAACGCTGCTTGATTTGATCTTCAACTACAACTTTGGATTTCATCAGATTAGCTTGTTGTAATCTTTGATACTTTTGTATCTAAAGATAAGTTGCTTGTAGAATCATTTTCTTTTCTCTTGAAAGCTCGACCTTGATGTTGTATTGAATATGTCACTGATGAAGTATTCTCGAAGGTCATGGTCTTTGAAGAAGTCTTAAGAACCTAATCATCCAAAAACTCTTTTTGGCGAACCTTGAATGATAGTCTTAAAGATCTCCTTCTTTGTCTTCGTGATCTTCAAATTCAACTTTAGATTTCATCAGAGTAGCGTTTAAATCTTTGTATCGCGGAAAGCACCCTTTCATTTCAAACGAATGTTGACTGTAGACTTGTAGTCTTTGATTTCTTGATTCCGATGTAGACATAACATTCGTTTCCTTTAATCGTTTGAACCATAAAGTGGAACACCCCCCCTTAATTGAGTAGATCGTTCAACTTGTAAAAGCTTGATTGGATTTCTTTCTTTGAAGCTTCTTTTGATTGAATAATCATTTTCATATTCTTTGTAGTTTTGATCTTTCATTTATCTCCCCCTCAACACATACTTGTAATCAACTAACAGAAAGTTGATGTATTCATTCGTTGTAGCTTGATGATGAACATTCTTCTTTACTTGCATGTTTGTCATGTTCTCGCTTCTATTTATTCTTGAACGTTTGAATATTGATCATTTGAACTCTCCATGAAGCTTGTACACTGTTTCACTCTTTTCACCATTCCTCATTCACACGTTCTTCCCCCATTTTTTCTTTTGTTACGGTTTATTCCCATTTCTTCATTTACACACGTTCTTCCCCCATTTTTTCTTTTTTTACGGTTTATTCCCATTTCTTCATTTACACATCTTCTTCCCGCTTATACACAATTTACACACGTTTCCCTTTGGTACACGTTCTTCCCCCTCATGATGATTATGACTCGTTGTAATCATCATGTAAACGTATATTACGTCGTGACAAAACGAGACATACCGATGACATATCCGATCATATTCCATTGTTGA
Source organism: Senecio squalidus (assembly GCA_910822075.1). Classification (NCBI taxonomy): domain Eukaryota; kingdom Viridiplantae; phylum Streptophyta; class Magnoliopsida; order Asterales; family Asteraceae; genus Senecio; species Senecio squalidus. The sequence continues at coordinate 36,424,149 of CAJVGC010000508.1, forward strand.
ATATATCTTTGAATTCCCCGTGTGTTGTATGCGAAACCTTTGACTCGCAAAACTTGTCTTTGTTGAAAAACTTGTATGCACAAAAGCTCTTGTTGTCTTGAACTTTGAATTATTGACCATAAGCTCAAATAGTATTCATGGGCGTGAAAATGGGAAAGTAACTACGAGATCACTAAGATTTCTCGTTAACACAACAATCAAAATCACAAAGAAGTCGATTGTGTGTTCTACGTTCAATGTTAAAGCGTTAGCATTGGTAGGATTTCCATTCGATCATAGTGAAATACCAAGATCGTTGGTACCACTACAAATGTTCCGAGCTATATCACAAAGATATGCTTTTTGAAAATTCGTTTATGTCCTAGAAAATGTTTAACATTTTGGCGCTAGACTCAATAGTGCATGAAATGAAGTCGAGAAATGGAGTTGGTTTTCTCTTGTCAATATCAACATTCTCCCAGTGAGAATATGATAGAAATGTGCTACTCCTCCTTGTATATTGAAACAAATTCTTGTGAAGAATTTGAGTGGCGATGAGGTATATATGCATTTCATCACTGGGTCCATGATGTCTTTTTCAATATCCCAAATCAACACATGAAATTCCCCCAAAAGAGTACTTAAAAGACATTAAATTGGGGGGTGTAACTCACGGTTTGCGAAGATAAAGTCTCGAGTGAAAAGAAGAGTCGGGACACGTCGGGAATCAAGGAGAACCTAAAACAACCAAGTCTCGTATAAGTATAATGATTTAGGTTATGTTAAAGTTCCATTTTAACATTTTGAGTATTAAATCTTTACACTTAAGTACTGTCCAAAAAGTTTTACTATTGAAAACTTATGTGTTACGACATGTCAAATTACGTTTCATTGTCCGATTAGTCCAATTATGTCCGAAAAGGTTTGATGTTCAAAGTCAATATGGTTATGTTATAATAATTATTCGTTACTGAAATTCAAGTACATGTTACGGTGAAATTTGGGGAGCGCTTTTGCGCTATAAAAATTTAGTCCATTTTAAAATCTACTTTCCCGCTTAACAAACATATTCAACGACAAAGATACAAACAAAGTTTTTGTGTACAGCAAGATCCAGACAACGTCTCAAGATACTCAGCCGCCGGCTGGAGGCCTTCGGCCAGTTTCGCCGTTTTGACATTTTTACGATTTCTAAGCATTTTAGTGATGGATTTCGACATGCAACAAGTTTTTAATGAAGTATGTTCATATTAGTGACAAAATCACAGTTTCTTTTTAGATCTTTAACACAAATGTGTAGATTTATATGAAAAACTCGTTTTTGTAAGAAAAATGTTATAAATCTTTATGAAAACAAGTTTTTAAGTCATGGATCGTCCATGCAAGTGTTTATTTGTATAAAAACAGTAAAAGAAAAGAGTTTTATCGAAGGAAATGAAAGGATGACGGTTGGATGAGATTAGAGCTTCAAAAGTGGTGGAAAACTTCTTCAAAACCCGTTTTTATGTTATCTTTTTGACACCCCTTGCTATGTGGACGATTTGTGTGAGTTTTATGGACGATTTCAGTGTGTTTACATGCTGTTCTTGTAGTTAATTTGACTGGATTTTTGGTGTTTTTCTTGAGAGAGAGTTAGAGAGAGAATGGAGAGATGTGGATTTTGAAAATGTAATTATGAAATGAAAGGAAAAGAGTAAAGGGGGAGAAATTCTGCTCTTGGGACTCACAAAGCTGGTGAGAGGGGTCCAATCCCCGAGTTTAGTTGTTGGTCCAATAAGAGAACATGCAGAAATGAGTCATCAACTTGCTGGTTAGCGGCTTTTAGCCGCTGGATGGGCTTCAGCCGCTGGCTGAAAGTCTTCAGCCATCGGTTGGATGGCTTTCCCAGCTAGATTTCATTTTAAGTTTTCGTTTTCGTTAAGTATTTGTCTAGAGTTTTATGTTAGATTCCGTTATGAACTTAGTCAAGTCCACAATACAGTTTCTTGGTGTTAGGATTTATTTGTTGATTCCTACTTTGATTCCGACACAGATACGACCACGATAAAAAACAACTAAGAATAGCAAAGACATAACGAAGACATAATATACGAGAATCACCTGAATTTTGGACGGTTGTCACACCATGATGGTTAATTATCTACAAAAAGATCAATCGACATTTATTTTGTGTCTTCGTGAGTTATAAGTTTTGCTTGAGGACAAACAAAGTTTAAGTGCGAGATATTTGATATCGTCCTAATTACACACATTTTCGGACGTATTTTATGACGTTTTAGAGAAACACTCTTTGTAAAGGGACAAAAGTGTAAAAGAAGCAGAAAAGAGTCTAAAAAGAGCAGAAGTTATCACACCCCACCTTTTGCGGAAACTTACGGGAGAACTGATTGACGATCGTCACAACACATGGCATTTGAAATAAAGAATATTCTAATAAATGCAAACATAAATTAAAAAGACGTGTCATGACGTCGCACAATCACAAGCAGTAATTAATATACTGTGAAGTCACTCCACAATAAATCTACAACGGGGGTGTTTGTTTGCGCTTATATAAGAGGCTTATAACTTATTGACATTTGGCTTATGTTTTATAAGCTCAAAATTTCTAGTTCATACAACGTTTTATGGTCTTATTAATGTTTGTCATGTCAAAATAAACAGTAATAACCTCATAAACCCTTACATAAGCCATTAAATTTGGACTTATTGAACATAAGTCTAAATTTCAATAAGCGATTAACCTCTTATATAAGCTCAAACAAACACCCCTACTACCAATCCAAATAACATAAAATAAACAAACCAATATATAAGTTGAAGTGAAATAAAAATGTAAACAATAGAAATTTAAAATAATCGTGATTCAATTAATGGTCTTCGCCCTACGTCCAAAAAAAAACTAGTCTCCTTAAGCAACTTAAACCAACTTTACTCACCTTTCTCGCCAAGTACACATGAGTTACATCTCCAACCTTCTTAAATAAACCACGTAGATTGGTGTGGTTGCATTGCGGTGGAAAGTTGTTAAATAAGTAGTTGATCACACTTTTACTAGGAACATGATTTCTCTTTTCGTCTCCTTCGTTTTCGTCTAGCTCGCATTCTTTCCCTCCGTCCTCCTTAGCCCCCATTAGAAAAGTTCAATCTAGAAATATACTCACATCCATATTCTATGATACATACTCAATCAAAAGGTAACAAAGTACTTTCAATCGATCATAACACGAATATAGTTTAACATAAGTGTAGTCTCCTAGTTTGAATCTAAGCTTAGTAATGTAATCAACTCACAATTTCACTAAATTTTCATTTGTCATTCATTGTAAACTTTGTCGGAAAGTCGTTACAACTCTAATACTTTATTACAAAACACACATCTAACAAACTTTCCAATCACCTATTTATAGGAAATGACAAAGATAGATAAAAAAAATTACATGTCACGTGTTTATTTAAAAAACATTTCGGACACATAGCCTACATCTTTATTTACTTCTAAACGCTAATTAGGGTCGGGTTTGGTCGGATTGTTCATGCAAAACCAGCCATCAGGTTGATATGAGTTTCCCACCAATAAGGTTGGGTTAGCGGTTTTTTGTTTTTATATTTTAGTTCGGGTCAGACCAAAAAATACATACAGTTACTAAACACCCAAAAATACATTCAATTACTATACATGACCGATTCGTATTCCATATTTCAAAACCATGCGTTTGAATTCTCTAACCCATCTTTTTGAAAATTCCCCGACCTTCTTTTTTCCAATGTGGTCCGGTGAACAGCTACTAATAAATATATATTATGTATTTTGTAATAAAAAAAAGAGTTAATTACATAATTGGTCCTTGTGTTTGTTCCAAAACAACGGGTCCAGTCCCTGGGTCACAATTCGTTCGGGTCCAGTCCCTGGAGCCTATCTTTGGTTGCACGTTTGGTTCCTGCGTCTAACGACTGTTACTTTTTAACGTTAAATGGTGTCACGTGCCAAACATGTGATGGGTAAAAAAGTAATTTTGCCTTTCTTTTCCCCCTTTATATATCTCCATCTTCTTCCTCACCTACCTTTTTCCCCATTTATACAGACTTCTTTCCTCAACCAATTTTCATCCTACAAAAAGTCCCAAACAGAAAAAACCACCTCAATTTTCATCTTTGATTCTGTAGATATTGCGGTTACTTGATATCTCGCGCTACCTGCTCAGATGTACAACCACGTTTCAGTTCCAAGAAGCCTGATTATGGAAATATTTTTGGGGGATTTCGTGACCTAGATATTGCGATTACTTATCAAGAATTGACTTTTTCCAAATTTCTCAACCAAATTAAACCCTTACTGAGAAACATCAATTGCCCAATAGATTTCTTGTTGCTGTTGTTGTTTCCCACCCAAATATATGAACAAATCATGAGTTTTCTAAAAGAGTCTTAAAATCAGGAAAAGTGAACCAAGCAAGATTCCATTTCTTGATTAAATCACCATTTGAGGCAGCTAAAGGTTTACCATTTCTAAAAGGAAGCACCTTGAATTTGCTACTACTTAGGGGAATTAACATTCGAAGAAGAAATAATATTTTTTAGTGTTTCGAAAGCTAAAGTAGGTGAATTTGATTTAGGGATTTTGGATCTTATTGGGTTACCACCGAACACTGGTGATTTCAGCTTTATCGACATGATCACCAGCGAGGGCTGGTTTGTTCAACCGTCTTATCTAAATTAATATGGGTGTTTTGTTTCACTCGGATCAATTGATGTTTTTTGTGAATTGGGTGAAAGTTTGTATTTTTTTCAAGTTTGTATCCGTGCAACATGTAAGGTGAATCTGAGAATTAAGATCTGGAAATGGACTTTTTGATTTATTTAAAGAAGAAGGAAGGTGTGATTATATATCTATATCTATATCTGTATATGCAAGGTGGGGAAAGATAGCAAGTGTGATGATAAAGAGGAAGAAGATATGTGAAATTACTAATTTACCCATCACGTTCTTGGCACATGTCATATTTAACGTTAAAAATTAACAGTTGTTAGAGGGAGGGACCAAACGTGCAACCAAAGATAGGCTCCAGGGACTGGACCCGAACGAATTGTGACCCAGGGACTGGACCCGTTGTTTTTGAACAAACACAGGGACCAATTATGTAATTAACTCTTTTTAAAAATAATTTTTTTTTTTAAATTTAAAGTAGTTCAACTTTGATAATATAACTAATCTTATATCTTAGTTGAAAAACACATTCACAATTAACCTTTAGACTGCGAGTTCCATTCTTTGCTAAATAATTTTTTTTAATGTTTCATGTTTAAATGATTATATATTAAATATTAAGTAAATCAATTATTTACAACTCAAATAAAGAGTGAGTAGAAACTGAACCAAAAACCGAAAATCCGAATAAATCGATAAAAACCAAGTCGAAAAACCGAACCAATTGATAAAACCGACAGTTCGGGTTTAATGTTTTTAGAAACCGTTTTTTTTTTGTTCGGTTCGGATCTTAGGTAGCAACCAAGCAGTTAGAAACTGAACCGACTAATTATATAATGTTTATAATTCATATCTTATATTATCTTATTAAATATGTACAGTTAATCAAATAATATTTTGTGAATTCTTTGTTACTGTTTTGGGGAAAAAATGAGAACTAAATGTTTTATGAACTGTTGAACGTTTTATGAACTTATATGCGTAAACTGTTTTTAATTGCCCCTGTTCGGCACTCGTTGACTTTATGGCTTTCCCCCGATCGGCATTTGTTCGAAACTATGATTGATTGTATTTGCTCCAACCCTTGATGAGAATATAACGTGCTTCATAAGTGCCTACTATTATTTTAAAAATTGCATTAGTACCCAGTTTTCAATTCGTACACACTATTAGCTTTAAGCCGTTAGTAATTATGGGTATCGATACTTAGGAAAGAACCGTTCCGTACTTAGATGGCAATCTAAGTACATATTACTAGATCAGACATGACTCCTCGTAGATAGTGCGGGGTAAGGGGCCGTTCGCGGTTGGTTAATCGGTTTAGTGTGATCACTTATGTTATATTATGCCAAGAGGTTGATACAATAGTTCCAATCATTAGTTACTTTATTTTACGCATATTGTTGTGCGTATATGGTTTGAGATATACGAGTTCCGCAACCCTTTTTACAAGTATTGTTCTACTTGCCCATGTACATTCTTTTAAGGTATTGCTATACCTTGATGCAACGTGATCAATTTTAAAAGTATATAATTTAAGCGCCGTTCCGCTTCTTTTCTTTCGAGAAATCTTTTATACTTATATACTTGTCGTAAACCTTTTTAGTCGTGGACTAGAAAACTGTGACAACCGTCTAATTTTCAGGTGAAACTTTGTACTTGTATCCTTGTGAAACTGTTCTTGTTCTTGACCGTACTGTTACTGTGAACGTGTCTGTGTCGGGATCAATATCAAAACCTTTAAATGGACCAAAATACCAAGAAAACGCTTAATGAACTTTCCTAAGTTCATCCCTAAACAAAACGTAAACTGGCAACGAACGAAAATACTTAAACAACACCAAAAACGATTTTCGACTAGCAGTGTAACTGCCAGTTTCGCTGGCAACCAACTGCCAGCGAAACTGAGTGTAACTGCCAGTTTCGCCAGTGAAAATGTTGCCAGCGAAACTGTTACGCTGATTCCCACATTTGCATGAATTTTCATTGGTTAACGGATTTCTGCTTATTGGACCCCCAAAACCACTAGAAATCCAGTTTTGGCTATAAAATCGTCAACATAAAACCGCCAGCGAAACTGTTGCCAGCGAAACGTGTCGGACTGTTATTGGACCCCCAAAAACCACCAGAAATCTAGTTTTGGCTATAAAATCGTCCACATAACAAAGAATTACATTTAAAACGGGTTTTACAAGAAGTCTCAACGGCTTTTGAAGCTAAAATCACCTCTACGAAGCTTTAAACCTCCATCCATCATTTCTTTCGGTAAAACGTACTTAAACCTTCTGTTTTTATTGATAAAACTTATTGCATGTATGATCAAACCATTTTCAAAGATTTGAGATTTTTAACCCATTTACATACAAATGGATCATTGGTAAAACTTAACTTTTGTGGCTTAAAATTGACTATAAACTGCTTATTTTACTGTGTTTTTGAAAGACCTACAAGTACATATCAAACTTTACCGTCAAAAATGAGTTTACGACGCCGAAAATGAGTTTTTACCGAAACAGCCCGTCAGTTTCGCTGGCGAAACTGTAGTTTCCAGCGAAACTGTCATCAGACCCGGAAACCTTACCGAATTCGCTGTAAAACGTAACTTTAATATATGTCCAGAACAAACTGTAAAGCATTTAACTAATACAAAATGACATTTGAACATGAACAATGACACTTATTCGATATCTTGGTATTCCTTTAGGGTTTCCGTGATTCCCGACACGTTCCGACCGCTTATTTCGTATTCGTATTACTCTTCGCAATCCGTGAGTTACATCCCCTCTTATTTACTTTACTTTAAATAACTGCTTTGGGGGAAACATGAGACCTACTTGTTTAATGAACTTTGAACGTTTTATGAAACTTATATGCGTAAACTATTTTATTGCCCTGATTAGCACTATTTGACTTGATGGCTTGCCCCCTATATTGGCACTGGTTCAAACTATGATTACTTGTATACGTTTCCAACCCTTGAAGAGAATATAACGCGATTCATAAGCGCCTACTATCATTTTGAAACAAAATTGCATTAGTGCCCGGTTTTAGTTCTTCACACACTATTAGCTTTGTTAAGCCGTTTAGTAACTATGGGTATCGATACTTAGAAAATAACCTTTCCTTGCTTATGAGGCAGCTTAAGTACATATTACTATGATCAGAATACTACTCGTAGATATTGCGGGGTAAGGGGCCTCACGGTTGGTTAATCGGTTTAGTGTGTACACTTATGTTATATTATGCCAAGAGGTTGATACAAAGTAAATCATTAGTTACTTTATTTAAGCATATACTCTTTTGCGATTGTATCCGCACCCACTATTTTACAAGTATTGTTATACTCGTCTTTGTTCAACCTATTAAGGTGTTGTTACACCTCGTTGCCATGTGAACTTTTAAAAGTATATATATTTTAAGCGGCGTTCCGATTCACTTCTTTTGAGAAACCGTTATACTTTTATACTTATCGGAACTTTTTCGAGAACTTGAAAACTGTAACTCACTCACTACTTTATGTAGTTGACACTATATCTCATGTTTCAGGAAACCAAGTGTAAGCATGGAATGCATAGCATGGAAGGGTCAGGATGGTCACGGGGGACACGAATAGGGAAAAGACTTGTTTTGTTATTTTTGGGAATTTTATTAAAACTCTTTAATGTTGTATTTGTTATCGTAACACGTTAAACGCTTGGTTGTATTTTCGAATTTGTAAACTTTAAATTTATATTTTAATGACTTGAAGTCGTTACCTTTTGTTATAACCCGTGTAATGATATTATTTCTCTTCGCACCTCGTATTTCCGCTTTAGCGGGGTGGGACAAAAACTGTAACTCACTCACTACTTTATGTAGTTGACACTTTATCTCATGTTTCAGGAAATCAAGTGTAAGCTTTGAAGTGCATAGCATGGACGCGTCAGGCAAGTTGCGTGAGATATGAATTAGAAGAAGACCATGTTAATTGTCTAATTTTGGGAATTTTTATGAAAATGTTTAATGATGTATTTGTTTGCTATGAATTGAAGTACACTTGGTTATTTTTCGAACTTGTAAACTTTTAATTCTATTTAAATGACTTGAAACAGTTATGTTTTGTTATGACTCGTGTAATGATATCTTTGCTCTTCGCACCTCGTGTTTCCGCTTTAGCGGGGTGTGACAGACTTGGTATCAGAGCACAGGTTATAGTGAAACGGGTTTTCAAAATTTTTAAAGTTTTCGAAACCAAACTATAACCAAGGCTTTTTCGGAAAAATCATTTCACTGGTTTAAACTTTAGTGGATTAATTCCGCAATTGCATGATTGTTTTTAACTATGCATAACTTGATCAACTATGCCTAGTTCAAAATAAATTATGCAAGAACGGAAAGTAATTGCTACTCTTAACGGTTTTTGAGTCGAAAAATTCCTGGTCTTATCGATTCCCGATTCTCACGAGACTGACCCGTGCATGCATTTCATTACACTTTCCTTATTACCCCCGTACTCACGTGACTCATTATTCGTAGATTCGACATGTCTCGATCATCGCACTCTCGCTCACCGTCTCGCTCGAGGTCGTAGTCTCACTTACTTTCCCGGGCCGTCTACTCGCAGGAGGTCTCGAAATACCTCACCGCTTCAGAGGCCCAGCGCCATGAGACCACCGACCCCACAGACGAGAGCTCGATGGCCTTCTCGAGCAGCCACGACACCTCCAGTCCGAGGACCGTGCTACCAGCTGCACCGCCGGTGCCCATCGCAACACCGCCCCAGCAGCGCGGACCCCGCATGAGGATGACTGCTCGTAAGCAGGTTGTCCTACCCGAACAGTATCCCAACCCATCCAGACCCGCTCCTCCCTCGATGCCTTTCGGAGATCCGTACGCAGGGGCTTCGCGTACGCCGACTATGGATCTTTACCATTAGGAGCGACAGTTCCTGGATCAACAGATGCAGCGCCCCGACGACGCTGGACCGTCAAGACCGATGATGATGCCGCCTACTCTGCGGTCGCCCCCAGCAGCGTTCCTGCAACTCCGTCGAGACCTATAGGGACTCACGGAAGAGGCGCAACAACACGGTCTTCTCCTATGTGAAGTCTCTGATGCAGCACATCGCCTGTCGGAGCAGTCGATACGAGTCATCTCGTCGGATCAATCCACGACGAGGAAAGTGCAGCGTCTCGTCAGCGCATGCATGATTATGGGGACCCTGATTGTGGTCATCTTGACAAAGATGTTCCTAGATTGGCGTCGTTAGTCTTTTCATTTATGTACTGTATCATAAGCTTAAGTCGTATTTTTCCATATGTACACGACTTAAAGGTAGTTCGTATTTTATTTTGTATTGTACTGTACTTGTATCGAACCCTTTTCACATTATGGATCTTGTATCAAATTATCGTATTATTGAATGAAATTTCTACTTATTTTCCGTACTTTTCTATATTGTTGAATCATATTATTATTTCATTAATCGTTATCGTATGTGTGCCATTTACCCTTCCATATTACTCTTGCGTTATCATTATTGTTTCTCATTATTTAGAATTCTTATCGCATCCTATTCGTGCGTTCTAAACTGGATCTTCCTTTTCTGTTGTAGAATGCATGATTATGGGGACCCTGATTGTGGTCATCTTGACAAAGATGTTCCTAAATAGGCGTCGTTAGTCTTTTCATTTATGTACTGTATCATAAGCTTAGGTCGTATTTTTCCATATGTACACGACTTAAAGCTAGTTCGTATTTTATTTTGTATTGTACTGTACTTGTATCGAACCCTTTTCACATTATGGATCTTGTATCAAATTATCGTATTATTGAATGAAATTTCTACTTATTTTCCGTACTTTTCTATATTGTTGAGTCATATTATTATTTCATTAATCGTTATAGTGTGTGTGCCATTTACCCTTCCATATTACTCTTGCGTTATCATTATTGTTGCTCATTATTTAGAATTCTTATCGGATCCTATTCGTGCGTTCTAAACTGGATCTTCCTTTTCTGTTGTAGAATGCATGATTATGGGGACCCTGATTGTGGTCATCTTGACAAAGATGTTCCTAGATAGGCGTCGTTAGTCTTTTCATTTATGTACTGTATCATAAGCTTAAGTCGTATTTTCCATATGTACACGACTTAAAGCTAGTTCGTATTTTATTTTGTATTGTACTGTACTTGTATCGAACCCTTTTCACATTATGGATCTTGTATCAAATTATCGTATTATTGAATGAAATTTCTACTTATTTTCCGTACTTTTCTATATTGTTGAATCATATTATTATTTCATTAATCGTTATCGTGTGTGTGCCATTTACCCTTCCATATTACTCTTGCGTTATCATTATTGTTGCTTATTATTTAGAATTCTTATCGCATCCTATTCGTGCGTTCTAAACTGGATCTTCCTATCCTGTTGTAGAATCATGGATCCTAAGCGAAGTAACACTAGCCCCATATCCTCAACGGCTTAGGAAAGAGAAAAAAAGAGAGCAATTTAAGAAATTTGTTGAATTAATAAACTCGGTTAAAATCAACATTCCTTTGATTGATCTTATTTCAAGTATGCCGAATTAAGCCAAGTTTATAAAAGAGCTAGTGAGTGGTAAAGGAGACTACTTGGAGAAGCAAACCGCGTTTTTAAACGCCGAATGCTCAGCGATTTTGAGGAATAGGATCGCAACGAAACTTGACGATCCAGGGAGCTTTCTTTTATCTTGTACCTTTAACGATAAGTTTACTTTTAATGCATTGGCTGATTTGGGCGCAAGTATCAATTTAATGCCCTACTCATTATACGCTAAATAATCTTCAGATTCCCTAACACCAACTAGGATGAGTATAAGATTGGTTGACCTATCTTATCAATATCCTTTGGGAATTGCTGAAAATATGATAGTAAGTGTGGGCAATTTTTTATACCCAGCTGACTTTGTCATTCTCGAGATGGAAGAGGATACGAAAGTACCTCTCATCTTGGGAAGACCTTTTCTTAACACCGCGGATGCTATCATCTGTGTTAGAGATAGGGAAATATCTTTGAGATTGGGTGATGAACGGGTAACTTTTACTTTGGATCAAGAAATGAAACACTCGTATTCAACTGATAAAAATTGTTTCAGAATTGATGTTTTAGATGATGCAGATTATGACTTGGATTGGGAAGGAATAATCGAAGAAGAAGCTGAAATGGATATGGAGAACACCATTGCGAAAGAGATTGAGGACGAGGAGTTGGATGAAGAACAAGAGGAAAAGAGTTTGGAATTGGAATTTGAGGAACTACTTGGAACGGTTGTGGAAGATGTAGTTGATACTAGAAGCAATGGACATGGAGACATTACTTTAGAAGAGTTTGAAAGGATGTTTGATCTTAGCATCGACCCGATTGCTACTAAGAAAGAGAACGAAGATGAAGGTGAAAAGGATTTGGGGCTTGAAACGAAAGTGGAGAAAGTAACCATGGAAGCACATGATGGTGAACCTTGTGCAAAGCTCAAAGTCAATAAGGACTTAAGTTCAAAGTTTAAAGATGAAAAAAATGAGGAGCCTTTAAGGCGGATGATTTTGCATACGGGAAACCAATTGGAAATGGTGCTAAAAAGGATGAGTATGAGGGAAACAATGTCTACTATATACGATAGGAAGATGGTTCGATCATGCGGGAAACCAAGGAGTGGCATGATGCATGGGCCAATACCCGCGATGAGCTCATTGTTTCTAATTATGAATTTCTTTTTGATGATTTGATTTGTAGATGTGTTGGGGGATGTTACATCTTGAGGAACTTGCACGAGGAAGGAAATCGGGGGAAGCCTCGATTTCTTAATTAGTATTGTTTGTGTGCACGGAGAACGAGTCGATCTATAGACTCATGATAAAAACAAAGCGCTTTACGAGAGGCAACCCTAGTTTGGTTTTCTTTTATTTTCTATATATAGGAGTGTGGGGACTTTACAAAGACATCCTAAATATTACAATAATGCCCCTGATATCGCTCATTTATACGAGTATTTTATCGCGATATTTATTATGTTTCGAGTCCAAAACGTAATGGAAAGACCCGTTTTAAACTTATGTTTTTGTAAAGTATGTATTTTAGGTTTTTGGACACGTTTGGAACAAAAGGAGTCATTTTGGACTAAAAGATTCGAAGTAAAACAAGTTTGGAAGTGCAAGAAATGGATGCTAGGCACCTGCTACCAACTGCGGCGCACCTTGAGCCCACGGATCACCAACTGTGGCGCACCTACATACACATGCGCCGCAGTCAGGTGTTTTTGCTGTTACAAGTTTTACTTAATTGCTATTCATGGGGTTATTGAAGGGTCTTTTTTGGACTGCAATTAAAATACGAAAAAATAACATCTTATGGGAATCTCATCACCATCTAACTCTCCTCTCAATCATTGGAGAAGGGGAGAAAGCAAGTACCATCATAATTCCAAAGATTGGAGAAGAATTCGTTAAACAATTTTCACTAGTTTTATCACTTTGGATACAATTGCAGTTTTTCTATTTCGATTGGTACTAAACTTATTCACTATTTTCATTTCAATATAATTGTGTCTTTTAATTATAATTTGTGTTTCATTACAAATATGAGTAGCTAATTTCATTATACGTTTGCTTGGATATGCGATCGTTTGTATGATTAATTTTGAGTATGAAATTGCTTGATTGATGTGTGTTTGGTTAATTGGGGATCCGTTTGGGTTTAAGCTTTAAGAAATTATTAAATTGCTTATGCTCTTGTTTAAAAATCGGGTATTCGAAAGGAATTCGATTTTGCTATAATAAGAATGAATATATCGACCGGTCTATAGTTGATAGAAAATTAACGGTATTCGAAAGGAATCGTTAATAGTAATTGAAATAAGTAAGATTAAACACAAACGCTAGTTGATAAATTAAGAGAACTCGGTTTATTGATTAGTAAACTATTCGAAAGGAAGTTTATAGATTAATTCTCACACATCGGCTTGATTCTTTATGCACAATTATTTGAGGTGTTAACTGTATTCGAAAGTATCGGTTGGGTAATTGGAGAAATCCGGTATTCGAAAGGAACTTGGGTTTTAAATTAGAAGTTTTTCAGCATTTCATACTTAGGAAAGATTATATACTCGTGAACGGTCCAAGCAAGGTTACTTTATCAATATCTGAATTACAAATCATTTTTAATCATTGTTATCGTAGTTAATTACAAAACCCCCACTTATTACTAGTTACTTATAAAGCTAAAATAACTCAATTTAACAAATTCCCTGTACTATACTACGATCGATAAGGGTACACTGCACAGTGTCGTAGTCTAGACCAAGCGTTTGGGGAAAACTAGATTTTGGGGTTGGTTAACAACGAACATTGCGGAGTGTTTCAAAAATATCTTACGGGGAGCTAGACTTTTGCCGATAAAGGCTCTTATTGATTTTACATTTAACAAATGCGTCGATCACTATAGAAAACACTCTCAGATCGCAAGGAATTATGAAACATCGTTGCCCCCTCGTATGTGGAAACTTTTTACGCAACGTGACATATATGCACGACAACATACTATTACCGAGTTTATTTACACCACGGGGGTTTATAGAGTCGAGACAAGGTTCAATCCAAACGATACCGGCGGAAACCACTACACTTTGAAGTTTGGAGGGAGAGGAAAAACTTGTACGTGTGGAAAATGGCAAACACATAGATTTCCATGTTCACATTCCATGGAAGCAATTCGACATAGAGGTGAACAACTTGCTACATATGTAAACAAGGTTTACAAAACAGAAACGTACGAAAAACAGTATCGTTCCAATTTTCAACCGCTTCCTCACGTTAGTTATTGGGAAAATCCAGGTTGGAAGATTCAAGTGGATCTCTCTCGTATCTCAAGGTCAAGAGGACGCAGACGTTCGAATAGAATACATAACGAGATGGACGTTCAACCTGTAGATGCCCCTCGAAGGTGTCCCGTATGCAATCAACCGGATCATAACATGTTAGGTCTGATCAGTCTAGAGAGAGTAACTTAATCTAGAGGGAGAAAGTATATTTTGCATTAACCTCCAATGAGTTACACTAATCACACCCCACACTCCTATTTATAGGAGTGTGGGGACTTTACAAAGACTTCCTAGATATTACAATAATGCCCCTCATAACAAATATAAATACAATTTTAAGAATATTCTATTCCTAACAATTCCCCCTTATTTATAGTTGTTCAAAGTATGAAGTCTTTGTCTTGAAGCATCTTCATTGTTGTTATCTTGAACGCGTAGATGCTTGATTTGATCTTCAACCGCAACTTTGGATTTCATCAGATTAGTTTGTTGTAATCTTTGATACTTTTGTATCTAAAGATAAGTTGCTTGAAGAATCATTTTCTTTTCTCTTGAAAGCTTGACCTTGATTTTATATTGAATATGTCATTAATGAAGTATTCTCGAAGGTCTTGCTCTTTGAAGAAGTCTTAAGAACCTAATAATCCAAAAACTCTTTTTGGCGAACCTTGAATGATAGTCTTAACGATCTCCTCCTTTGTCTTCGTGATCTTCAAATTCAACTTTAGATTTCATCAGAGTAGCGTTTATATCTTTGTATCGCGGAAACCACACTTTGAAAGTTGACTTGAAGAATCTTTCATTTCAAACGAATGTTGAATGTAGACTTGTAGTCTTTGATTTCATGATCCCGATGTAGACATAACATTCGTTTCCTTTGATTGTTTGAACCATAAAGTGGAACGCTCCCCATTAATTGAGTAGTTTCACTTTATCGTTCAACTTGTAGAAGCTTGATTGGATTTCTTTGTTTGAAGCTTCTTTTGATTGAATAATCATTTCCAAATTCTTTGAAGTTTTGATCTTTCATTTAGCTCTCCCTCAACACATACTTGTAATAAACTATTCGAAAGTTGATGTATTCCTTCGTTGTAGCTTGATGATGAACATTACAAGTTTTTGCCTTTGGTACACGTTCATCCCCCTCATGATGATTATGACTCGTTGTAATCATCATGTAAACGTGTACTACGTCGTGACAAAACGAGACATACTAATCCTTCCAAACCGAACGTGTTGAGATCAACGCTGAAAAACTTGTATGCTTGAATAAAATCTTGTCGTTCCGAAGTCTTGAGCTTTGAATTCTTGACCGTAATCTCAAATAGTATCAGTAGTCTTGAAAACGGGAAAGTAACTACGAGATCACTTAGATTGCTCGTTAACACAACAATAAAAATCACAAAAGAAGTCGATTGTGTGACCTACGTTCAATGTTGGAAAAGCGTTAGCATTGGTAGGATTTCCATTCGATCATTGTGAAATACCAAGATCGTTGGTACCACTACAAATGTTCCGAGCTATATACCAAAGACATGCTTTTTGAAATTTCGTCCGTGTCCTGGAATTTTTTTAATACGCTAGACTCAATAGTGCATGAAATGAAGTCGAGAAATTTTTTAATATCAACATTCTCCGAGTGAGAATATGATAGAAGAATCTGCTAATTCTCCGTGTGTATTGAAACACATTCTTGTGAAGAAATTGAGTGGCGATGAGTTATATGTGCATTGCATCACTGGGTACATGATGTCTTTTTCAATATCGAAAATCAACGCATTAAATTCGATAGAAACTTGGCTACCCGGCGATTTAATCGGTGAAGAAACGGTCTCTCATTTTTTTAACCGTATCACACACTCATCACTCAACCGCTCAAGGTGCATCAACATTTTGCCAAATTTTGAAAAACATTTCCAAAGTGACTTGGAAGTTTGCAATATTTTCGAAAAGACGCTCCCCCTCAACATATGCATGACAAAAATGTTCTTGATTATGGGAAGTCTTTTTCGAAAATACATTTGATTTAATCATGAAAGAATATTGCATTTCGAAAGATTTATTTGAAAAATTGTTTCGTTGAAGCTCATTTGAAAGATTTAGGAGGTAGTTCGAAAGATGATTTTATGAACTCCCCCTCAAAGTTAGATTCTCCATGTTCGATCAAACAAGTGTTTTGCAAACTAGATAAAATAAGAAAAACCGCTACTAAATCCTCTCTAAAAGACGAAATAATTCTAGTCGAGATTCAAAATCCGCTATTAAATCATCTTTTTCGATTGAATATGTTAGTTCTAGTCGAGATTGAAAATCCGCTACTATTCACATTCATCATATTAAAATTGTATTTAGATAAATAAATTCGTAATTTTCCGGTTTTAGAACGGGTTTCAATTTGAAATAATTGAAAGCCTATACAAACTAAAAATATCATTTGAAGTTCGAGTTCGAAACCTAGTTGTTCTGAAGTCGTTGTGTTTCAATCCTTCTTGATATCTCGTGTAAGCACTACATGAAGTTCGAGTCCGAAACTGAAGTATTCTGGAGTCATTGTGATAACCTACGTTTCTGCACAATCAAACTTCACTTCTTTTGGTAGCCATTGCATTTTGAGTCCTTTTAGGTTAGCTTTGTTCGAAAACCATTGATAAGTTGTATTGATTATGTGCAAGAAATATGAATTCCATTTCTTCGGTAAACACACATTTGAGGTAGTTGATTTTGCAATCGGTGTGTTTGTTTTTGAAATTGGTGGAGACTTTGAAATCCATTTCCGTTTATGAGTTGGTGAAGGATTTCTTGGGAAAAAATCATTTGATGAGTGTACCGTATTCGATGCATTTCATGGTACATTTGGAAACAATTGTTTCTTAGATGTGAATGAATTCGTTGAAGTTCGTTGTTTAATTTTAGAAACAAAACTATTCACTTTGTGCACCGAATATTTAAAATGTGATAGGGCAAATTCAAATAACTCGGGTATTCAATAAGTGAACGCTTTCATTTCCTTTTTGTTAATTGGAAGACAAAGTGCTTTCTTTTCAACATGTTTGCTTGAAATGATTTTGAATTTCAAACTCGAAGTTTTCAAAGGTGTTGTAAAAGTTCCATTAGTTTGTGATTTCGGAGAATACTTTTGCTTTTTTCGGGAAAGAATTAGTACTCGAAGAAACCACTTTTGAAAATGTTTTGGAAGATTCACCGTTGTAAACCTTCAATGTAACTTTAACTTCCTTTTTCGGTTTGTTTGGAAAAATGAGTTGATTCGTTTGCTCTCTCAAACCATTTTGCTTTAAAGTTTCAACTTCAAGTGCTTGTGATTTTAAAGATTTAATTTCCGTTTTATAATCTTCAATTTGTTTTCTTAAAAGCATAAGATTATCTTTAGCACGAATATTCTCCATTCTTTCATATTCTAATTCATTGCTTAAATCCATTCTTTTAGCACTTTCATTCATTCTTTTCATCCCTTCATTCAATCGTTCTTTTTTAAGATTCTCGAGTTCCATTGAAACACCTTGATTATATTTCCTCTCGTCAAACTTTATGATTTTTTATTGTTCTTGAAGTGTTTTGATTAAATCCAATTTTTCATTAAGTTCATTTGTAAGATTTTGAATTCTAATCACACTTTGATCATATTTCCCCTTCCAAGAAGTTGCTAACTCTTTAAACTTAAGATGCCAAAGTTTGAATTTCATTTGAAAGTTTAGAATTTTCATTTAAAAGTTTAGCATTTTCCATTTGAAAACCTTAAAACCAATTCGGAGTTAGTTTGCATTTCCTTTCAAACTCAATGATCGTAGTTTCTACTTTAAAAGATGATGATTGTACCTCAGTAGCGTTGGGTTAACATGGTGAGAATTTGGAATGCGATATCGTCGATAAAAATTCTCGTGCACATTTCGCAACGTTTCGCAATCTAACATGACCGGTCCAATTAGCAGGAGTCAATTGATTTTCCGTTTCATCACACAACTTCTCTAGTTCCTCTAGTTTTGTCCAAACTTGATCCGGAGGACAAAAAAATGTACGCCTTTCATCTTTTTCGATTGTGAGATCCACAATATTTCCTAAAAACCCTATCTTCATAATGCAAATTTGATAGCGAAAATTAATGAAAGAGGGGTTAATCATTAACCAGTTTCATTACCCTCGTTTTGTTGAGTAATGGTTTATTGTCTATTAATGGATATAGTGGGCAATGATTGATTACCTAATGACAAACCAACCACCATCAATGATTATCATTACCATTAATTAACTCCTATTATAGTCAACCAAGCACACCCTCAATGTTGAAAATTTGACCAAAAATCCGGGTAATCTTGACCCGTGGTGTCTCACGCTTGTACAATCTTTTTTTCTAAAACTTTTTGAACCAGTCGCTTAGAATAACACCGATGAATTCTCTTTTCAAGTTCAATTTCGAAAATGTCAATCTCGTATTTTTTTCAATTCTCAAATCTCGTCAAATTCGTCGCGTAAGTTTAACCGGTATCCGGAAATCTGCCGAAAAAAATAAAAATCGCTATCTTTGAAAAAGTTCTTATTTTTCAATTTTGTCTCTAATGTGAAAAAGTAGAATCACGAAACATCACTTTTTCTCTTCTGTGCTCGTTGTAAACACCTCTTCGTGTTCGAATGACTTAGTCGACTCACTCCTATTCGTGTATGATGAAATACTGGTCGAATGTCTCCTATTCGTGTATGATGAAATGTTGGTCGAACTATCTTATTCGTGTATACACAAAACCCATTCGAACCAGCCTATTCGCGTATGTAGGAATTTCATTCGAACTAACACTTAGAAAATTTTTAAGATTGGATTAACCTTTGACGTGTTCGTGTAAATCACAGTGTTCGATCAAGTCCAAATCAAGTTCGTGTCCAGATTGTCTATTCGTTCCAACACTTATTCGAATACACTTATTTGAATCTTCAAACCAATCTTCAGACGAATGCAAATACGAATACACTTCCTATTCGTGTTAGTTGAAATCTATTCGAATGCTGCTATTCGTGTTAGTTAAAAAACTGGTCGAATTAAGCTATTCGAATGGATCCTATTCGTGTAGACTTATTTGAATGATGCTATTCGTATTAGTTAAAAAGCTAGTCGAATTGAGCTATTCAAATGGATCCTAGTCGAACAAGTGGAAAATCTGGTCAAACGAAGTGTTTTCGAGCACCCCGCTCTGATACCAATTGTTATGTCTGATCAGTCTAGAGAGAGAAACTTAATCTAGAGAGAGAAAATATATTTTGCATTAAACTCCAATGAGTTACACTAATGACACCCACACTCCTACTGTGAATTGAGGAAGAAAAATTGAAACTTTATGAAAATTTGCAAGGTTTGATAACGTGTTTAGACATTGACTTTTACATTTCACAACCCTAGAAGGCGGATTGAGCTAATATATTCTTTATTGTCATTGTTTAAAAGCAAATCTCTGAGTTCCTTTATTCGCTTAGGCGTTAATGGGTTAGTCCAAGTGAATAATTAATCAGTTACTGTTGGGACAAATTCCACTAAGTATGCTTTCCTACTGATCAGTAGATAAGACTTTGTCTAATAATCAGTAGTAAAACATACACTTTGGTCCCAAGGTACTGATCAACTATAGTAAGAACTGATCAGTACCTAGTCTTTTGAAGAACTGATCAGTAGCTACATACTGATCAGTAGAAACCCATCGTCCCCAACTGATCAGTAGAGGTGGATAATCACCGGCGACGACAGCTGATGAAGATCCTCAACTACTGAAGATCTCCAACCATTAAAGTACACTTCACGTGCTGATTCAGAACACTTTACTGGGAGTTGGTATTCAGTTGATTGGACTGTTTGATTAGAGATTAAACATCTTTATAGAGTATGGGCTATAGATTATAGTATGAGTTTTACTCGATTGTAATTGTACTTGATCGTAGCTTAGTAGCCTCAAGGATAGTATTAAGTAATTCCTTTGTCATTTGAGATGATAACGTTGACTGTGTAATTTTGTAATTTCTTTGAAATCAATACAAGTCAATTGAGGTGTTGTTGATTAATTTCTGTTATTTGTTCTTATCGTTCATTCTTACAAATTAACTCAATTAGTCATAACCTTGTAATTACAAACTGTCTTTATCCGCTGCAACACTTTTGTGATTGTTAGATCTTAATCTTTAAATCAATTTATCTCTTTAGGTAATTGATTCGATCCTCACAATTGGTATCAGAGCATTCAGGTTCTCTAGATCTAATTTAAAACAAGGGTTAAACAACTGTGTTTGAATCTTCAAAACTTTTAAAAATTTTTGAAATGGCAGACTTGAATGATGGTGTTCAAGCAAACAGAGTTCCAGTTCTATCTTCCTCAAATTATAGACTATGGAAAATCAAAATACATCAATATATGCTGCAAACCAACTATCTTATGTGGGAAGTGGTTCAAAATGGTAAGAAAACCATAACCACTGCAACTGGAAGTACAGAAGCTGCTCCACCCATAGATCAAGAAAAGAAACAAAGACACATAGAGAGTCAAGCTTTAAGCAGCTTGTTGTTGGCTATTCCAAATGATTACCAACACAAGTTTTGCAAGTTCACAGATGCAAAGACTCTATGGGTGGCTCTAGAGAAAAGATTTGGTGGAAATGCAAGCACTAGAAGAAATTATAAGGAGGTCCTGAATCAATAGTTTGAAGCCTTCAAAGCAGGAAGAGGAGAGACTCTAACCCAGATCTTTGGCAGATTTAACAGACTGTCAAGTGAAATGGAAATAGTGGGTATCGTCATTACCAAAGAGACTCTAAACATAAATTTTCTAAGGTCACTTCCTGAAGAATGGATTCCATACACCATCAACTATAGGCAGGGAGATGCCTTAGAAGAAATGGAATTAGATGATGTCTTCAATGAGCTGAGAGTATTTGAAGGGGAAGTAGACTCAAAGAAAGGTCAAACAAGAAGCAGTCCACAGAACATTGCTTTTGTGTCAACAAAAGCACCTGAAGTAAATGCAACTCCTTGTGACCAAGGTTTTGCAGCTGGTGGAAGTGGCACTTCAAGAGGACCACGATATGAGAACATAGATGACACAGCTAGAGAAGCATTTTTTACTAGCCATGTGAACTCAGGATTGATCCTTGATGACCTGGAACAACTCAATGCAGATGACCTTGAAGAAATGGATCTTAAATGGAAAATGGCCATGTTAAGTGTTAGAACAAGAAGATTCATTCAAAGGAGTGGAAGAAGGAATTTTGCTTTCAAAAGAAATGACATTGCTGGTTTTGACAAAAGCAAAGTAAAATGTTATGATTGTCAAGAACCAGGTCATTTTGCAAGAGAATGTCCAAACAAGGATAGTACTCAAAAACGTGCACAAAATTCCCACCATGAAGGAAGACAGGGAGGATTTCAAAGAAATCAAAGTAACCAAGAGAAGCCTTCCACAGCTCTCACAACAACAACAACTGAAGAAGAAGGAGGGTATGATTGGAACTTTGAAGCTGGTGGTGCTGTAACTAAGCAAGCCTTGATGGCTGGTGTGAATGATTCTATTCCTAATGAGGTACTTTCAAAACTATGTACTCAAGCATGCATAAAACAATTAAAAGAGTACAAAGATCACAACCAAACGGTTTGTGATAAGTTAAAAATTGCAAATCAAAGTAGGAATGAATATAGACACATCATCATAAATTTTGAAAACCAAGTCAAGGCCTACCAACAAAATGAACTAAAATATGAAGAAAAAATTGAGTTTTTGACATGGGAAAGAGACACCTCTTTGAAAAAGGTTGATGCCATTGAAATCAAAAAGTATGAGAAATCTTCAAAAACCATGGAAGAAATTTTAAAGAGTCAAATCCATGGCAAGTCAAAAGAAGGAATTGGTTACAACAGTGTGTCACCACCATTCAACCAAAATTATATTCCTCCAACCCCTGAATATAACATTCAGAAGGAGAATGTAAATTTGAAAGACATGATGAACCCAGACCCTGTCAAAATTGAAGTTGAAAAGGATGTAAAAGAATTGTTTCCAAAATTATTTGAAAAACCAATTACACCTGTCAAAATCATTTCAAGCAAACCATTCATTCAAGCGTCTCAAACTGTAAAGAAATCAAAAGTCAAGACTGCTGGGAAAAATGAAGCTTCAACGTCAAAGAATTTTAAAAAATCAAAACCTGCGCCAATCAAAATTGCACAAAAACCTTTGACGATTGAAAAATCAAAAGTGTCAAATCAAATCAAACATTGTTCTTGTAATTGCGCTAAAACTCCACCACGTGGAAATCAAACAAACTTGAACAATTTAATGACACAACGAAATCCAAAGCTCATCAAATCTAAAACCAGATGTTGCTACATCTGTGGTAAACTTGGACACATTGCAAAAAACTGTTATTATAATCAAGTGTTCAATGGAAAAGGAAAAGGGATTTCAAACAAAGTAAATACTGATTTCAGTATAAACTCTGCTAAGGCAAAGGTATCTACTGACGTCAGTAGGAACACTGTGAAAAGACAAACTCCAAAGACTAAGAGTACTGATAACAGTAAAAATAAACCAAAAACTGTTGTTAGTAGCAAAAAGTATCCAAAGGGTGTGAGTACTGACGTCAGTAGTACCAAAACAAAAACTGACATCAGTAGCAATAAAGTGTGGGTTGTCATTAGCAACAAAAAGGTTCACAAAATCACTATTTTTTCCACACCTGGCACTAAAATTGCTAAAACCACAACCATGCATGTATCATCTCTTTACTTAAAGCAATTTGATTACAATGATGTTAAAGGTCAATCCAAGACAACCATGGCTTGGGTTCCTAAAAGGAATTAACCCATTTTCATGTGTAGAGCAAACCAACAGTCGAAAGAGGAGGACTAGTGGTTGTTCAAGGCACATGACTGGCAACAAATAATTCCTTCAAAACTTTGTTGATTATGATGGAGGATATGTTTCCTTTGGGGGAAATCCTAGAGGGGGAAGAATCACGGGCAAAGTTACTGTGACATGTGGTAAAATGACCTTTGACAATGTCCTTTATGTCAAGGAACTGAAATACAACTTGGTAAGTGTATCTCAGGTATGTGACAGTAAGAACCTTGTACTTTTTACTACAAAAGAATGTATAGTTCTTGATCCTAAGTTCAAAATTGATGAAAGCATGATCATTTTTTAGAACTCCAAGGAGAGAGAACGTATACTGTTTGGATATGGCCAATGCAACAATGGAAAAAGAACACTGTTTTATATCAAAAGCATCATTAGATGAGTCTTCTTTGTGGCACAGACGAATGTGTCACATGAATTTCAAAAATATGAACAAACTTGTTAAAAATGATCTTGTAAGAGGTCTACCACAAAAAGAATTTTCATGTTTTTTGTCTTAAAGGCAAGCAGCACAAAGTGTCACACAAGTCTAAAGAAGTCAATTCAAAGGATTCCATTTTACAATTGCTGCATATGGATTTGTTTGGCCCAACCCATATCCAAAGCATGGGAAATAAGTCATATTGTTTGGTTATTACTGATGACTTTTCACGTTTTACTTGGGTTTTCTTTCTTAACTCTAAAGATGAAACAAGAGAAATTCGTAGATCTTTTCTTTTTAGGATAGAAAACACAACAAACCAAAAGGTAAAAACCATTAGGTGTGACAATGGGACTGAATTTAAAAATCATGACATGAATGTGTTCTGTGAGTCTAAAGGCATAGAAAGACAATTTAGTGCACCTAGGACTCCTCAACAGAATGGTGTTGCAGAAAGGAGAAATAGGACACTCATAGAAGCAGCACGTTCAATGTTAGCAAATGCTAAATTTCCCATTACTTTCTGGGTTAAGGCTGTCAATACTGCCTGTTATGTTCAAAACACAGTGTCAATTGTAAAATCATGTACAAAGACCCCTTATGAGCTCTTTCGCAAAAGAAAACCACTCATAAGCTTCTTGAAACCATTTGGGTGTCCTTGTACAATTTTGAACACTAAAGAACATTTAGGAAAGTTTGATAGAAAAGGAATTGAAGGGTTCTTTGTAGGTTACTCATCACAAAGTAAGGCATTTAGAGTTTATAACATCAAATCTAAACTTGTAGAAGAAAGTTCCAATGTTACTTTTAATGAGAAAACCTTGAATGCTAATGGTAGTGGTCCTGATTGGCTATTTGATATCGATGAACTAACCAAATCTTTAGGATATCATTTTGTAGTCAGTAATGATGCAGGAACAGGTACAAAATCAGTTGAAGCTTCAATTTCAAAGGGTCCTACTGATCAGTATCAACCAGGTGCAAATACTGATCAGTACCTATCTACTGAAGTTTCTACTGATCAGCACATTCAGAGGCCAACTATTGATCAGCTCCAAAACAAATAACATGAAGGATTAGTGTACTTCCCTGTCTACACTGCTGATCCTCCTAGCGTTGTTCAATCTCAAGCAGTTGTAGAAGATCAAGAAGAA
Organism: Senecio squalidus; assembly: GCA_910822075.1. Lineage (NCBI taxonomy): Eukaryota > Viridiplantae > Streptophyta > Magnoliopsida > Asterales > Asteraceae > Senecio > Senecio squalidus. Next base: position 36,449,144 of record CAJVGC010000508.1, read on the forward strand.
ACTGAACTACAATCATCTCAAGAAGAAGAAGGTCCACAAGCTGAAGATGTTCCTTCACTTAAGCTAATTTCGAGCAATGATGGTGACGCTGTGTATGACGAGTCTCTACCATATGACAATGAAGGGGAGCTTCCAGAAAATAATGACACTAATCTGGGATCAACCATTGTAGAAGACATTCATCCTTCTCAAAGAATCAATAGGGAACATCCAATTGATCAACTCTTAAGTGACTTGAATTCTTCAGTTCAAACAAGGGGAAGACTGCACAGAAGTGTAAATGAATTCTTGTTTGCATGCTTTATTTCTCAAATGGTGCCAAAGAAGGTAACTCAAGCATTGAAATAACCAAGCTGGGTTGAAGCAATGCAGGAAGAATTGCTTCAATTCAAACTTCAAGAGGTGTGGACATTGGTGATATTGCCTAGTGGAAAGAGGGTAATAGGGACCAAATAGATCTTCAAGAACAAGACTGATGAAAGAGGCATTGTTATTAAGAACAAGGTCAGACTGGTTGCCCAAGGATATACTCAAGAGGAGGGCATTGACTATGATGAAGTCTTTTCTCTTGTAGCTAAAATGGAGGAAATTAGGATCTTTCTTGCTTTTGCATCATTCAAGGGCTTTACAGTCTACCAAATGGATGTCAAAAGTGCCTTCTTGTATGGAAAGATTGAAGAAGAGGTTTATGTGTGTCAACCTCCTGGTTTTGAAGATCCAGACCACCCGATATGATATATAGGCTTGACAAAGCTCTATATGGTCTTCATCAAGCTCCAAGAGCATGGTATGATACTCTTTCAGTTTATCTGCTAGAGAATGGTTTCAAGAGGGGAGCCATTGATAAGACCTTGTTTATAAAGACTGTGAATAAGGACATATTATTGGTGCAAATTTATGATGCTGACCTCATTTTTGGTTCAACCAACACAAGCTTATGCAAAGACTTTGAGAAGATGATGCACAAGAAATTTCAAATGAGTTCTATGGGGGAATTAAACTTCTTCCTTGGTCTTCAAGTCAAGCAAATTTCAACTGGGATCTTCATTCACCAAACCAAATATGTGAATGATATCTTGGTAAAATTTGGGTTTCAGGATAGCAAGCTAGCAAGCACTCCATTTGAAACACACAAGCACTTGGAACCTGATATTTTGGGAGAAGAAGTTGATGAACATCTCTACAAATCAATGATAGGATCCTTAATGTACTTAACTGCATCTAGGCCTGACATCATGTTCAGTGTTTGTGTGTGTGCAAGATACCAATGTCATCCAAAGGTCGCACATTTGACTGCTGTCAAAAGGATATTTAGATACTTAAAAGGAAAGCCGAACTTGGGTTTGTGGTATCCAAAGGAGTCTCCATTTGATTTAATTGCATACACAGACAGTGATTATGGAGGGGGGAACATGGACAAGAAGTCTACATCTGGGGGGTGTCAATTCTTTGGGTCCAGACTGGTTTCATGGTAATGCTAGAAGCAGACCAATGTGTCCACCTCTTCAACTAAAGCTGAATATGTTGCAGCTGCCAGTTGTTTTTCTCAAGTCCTTTGGATTCAGAATCAAATGATGGATTATGGTATGTTCATTCTTAAAACTCCTATTTTCGTTGACAATAAAAGTACAATTTGCATCATAAACAATCCAGTCAAACATAGCAAGACTAAGCACATTGAAATACGTTTTCATTTTATTAGAGATTGCAATGAAAAGAAATTAATTCAAGTTTTAAAAGTTCACACGGACAATAAATTTGCTGATCTTTTCACAAAAGCATTTTATGTGGGAAGATTTACATTTCTTGTGAACTCAATTGGAATCATAAATCAAAATTGAATTTAATTCTATTTCAAAAAAATTAAACATCTTTGTGCTTGGTCGTTTCTGTAAACTTTTTGAGTACACTGCTATACAATGCATATTATTGAACTGTGTACTAACCAACATAAAAAAAAATATAAAAAAAAATACTTTGTAACTAATGATCTGTAGATGAAAGGAACTACTGATCAGATGTAACTTTGTAACTACTGATGGATTCCAAGTTTCATGTGTCTACTGATCAGTTGTGGAAACAACTTCGAAAGTTTTGTCATATTGCAAAGACTTTCCTACTGATCAGCTGACACATACAAGTCATCAAGTGACTACTGACGAAAGAAGAAGTGTATTACTGATCAGTACAAAAGTTTTATCTAACTGATCAGTACGAGATGATTTTTCTACTGATTCAAAGGTGGGGATCTGCTGATGATTAACTATACTGATCAGCATGAAATCTACATACTATTGTGGATTCCTACTGATCAGTCCTTAGAATATGAAGGGGTGCTGACGCAACATGTTTTCTTGTCATTTAGTGTTCATTTAATACTGATGAGGGCATTTAAATCCTTTCCCGACATTATTTGAAAAACACTAAATGCTTATTCTCCAAGCTTATTTCATTTCATCGTGACCTAAATCTCAATAAAACCCTCTCTACGAAACCCTCAATTCTAAGCTCTGTAAAATAAAGTTTATATAATCATTAATGGATCTCGAATTCTGTGAACAACACAATGCGGTGGCATACCTCATAAAGAGCAAAGAAACAGCGGGTTTTCATCCCCGTATCGATTTCTTAAATCGCTCAAAGATCAAACACGCTTTGACTGTCAACCCTATAATAAGAAGTCTTCATATTCGAGAATTCTGGGAGACAGCTGCCGTCGGTGACCAAAATGGCGTTCCGTGCATAACTGCCCCAGTTGATACAAAGCCAGTCACCATCACAGAAGCCATTATTTTCAGTTGGAGGATGAAGCAGGTACAATTTCTATCCCTAAAGAAAACTTGCTTGCGATTACGGCCGTATGGAGTACAATGTATCTCAACGAGTAACTTTTCAAAAAGCACAGTTTCCAAGGCTCTGGAAACTGTTTGGCCGCATAATCCAAACATGTATTTCCCCAAAACATAGTACCTGGAATGAAATAAACGTTCCTATTGCTACAGCAATGGCATGTTTAGCTGATGGCCAGGTATTTAACTTTTCAAAGTTCATTTTTCAAGGGATGCAATCAAATCTCTCTGCCAAGGGTAAATTTTTAATGTACCCTAGATTCTTGGCAGAAATTTTCTCAAAAGAAATACCAAACCTTGCTTTACATGAAAACCTTTTCTTGTCTTTTGTACATTCTTCAAAAACTTTTACTTCAATGCGGAAGACAGGTTAGAATTTTGATGGTGACGATAATACCCCACTTTTTCCAACTATGTTGGGGGTATCTGCATCTGCTTCTCGAGGTGAGGGATCATCTAACCCAGGTGCATCCCAACCCCCACCTCCCACTTCTTCTACTCCACTCATTCCTGCTCTTGTGGAGCCTGAGGTTCAAGAACCTACTGATGATATTCCAGCTACTGAACAATCTGTTCCAGCTGATGAACCAGTTGATCAAACTCTTGATCAAACTGAAGCTCCAGTTCGAGAACCACATGTTGTACCAGACACAAGTACACCACCTGTTGAGGTTGGCACACATACACAAACAGCCATGCTTGAGACCATGGCTGATGCAAAGTTGCATGAGCAGAATCAAGGGGGTCCTTCAACCCTTGTTTCTGGAAACCCAATCCCTGAAACCCTTCCATTCACACCCCTCTTCCCTGGGAGTGATGATGATGATAACAATGATGCTGATGATTTTAATTCCCTATCTTATGAATCCTATAGAAATCTTTATGTCTCAATGGGTACACATGAGGTCTCACCCAACCTTACAGAGGTAGTCACAAGGGAGATGAGTGACTATGTGGAAAGGGCTCACCCTACTGTTGTTACACCTAGTGTGACACAGGCCAGGGTGATAGGCATTAAGACCCAATCTGTGGCAACTTCAGTCTATGGAGGGTCTTTTGATCCTTCATGTGAAAGTCCCTGGTGCCAAGAAACCATGGGGGGTTCAGCTGATCAAGCTAGGCTTGATACTGTTCCTTTGTTCTAAGATCTACCTCATGTTGGTACTCAACATGAGAGTGGGGAAAACAGGTTGCAAATCAATGAATTGACGGCAAAATGTACCATTTTGGAGAAGAAAGTAACCAAGCAAGGTCAGGAGATCAATATGTTGAAAAGAAGATTGACCAAGCTTGGTAAAACAGTCAGACTCTCCCTCTCCTCAATGCTTAAAAGAATAAAGACTAGCAAGGCTCTCAAGAAAGTTAGCACAATCAATCAAGCAGTTCAGACTGAGGAGGAGATACGTATGGCAGTGGTGGATAATGTGGTTGACATGGTGGATAGTGGTGTGCAGGCTGAGGCTACAACCACTACGGGGGAGATGTTGGTGACAGCTGATGATGAGGTTATAATTGAGAAGGAAATCGAGAAAGTCACAACTGATAAAGAGGTTCTTGTTGAAAAAGAGTTGGAAAAGGAGGAAAGTTCAAAAGGTGATGAAGCTACAGTGACTGATAAGCCATCAGTAGATACTCCATCTACTGATGCTCCAACTACTGATGAAGCATCAACTGATGCTCCAACTGCTGATGTGCCAACTTCAACTGATGCTCCAGCAGCTGACTCTACAACAACTGATATCCCAGCTACTGATGTTGTATGTACTAATCCATCAGCAGCTGACAAGCAAACAAATTGGAAGATGGTTGTGTTTAAGGATGCTGAGGGGAAGAAGCCTGATGAACAAGATACTCAAACTGCTTCTGCATCTACTGATGCACCTCCATCATCCTCTGAAGCTCCTAAGGATGCTACATCTACTGATGATCAGTCTCTAGCTAATGTGTTCTGTCCAGATCCTCTGATTGTAGACACTCTTACTCAAAATATCAGTATGTTTATAGATCCATCTATGCTCACCAAAGAAAATTTTGAGAAAGCTAAAGCAGCCCTTGAAAAGATTAATGCCAAAGAGCATAAGCAGGAAGAAAAAGCAAAGAAGAAGGTTGAGTCTCAAGGAAAAAGAAAAGCATCAAATCCACAGCTTGAGAAGGAAAAGAGAAAGGGAAAGAAAAAGGTTGGATCTAGCTCTCTAATATCAAAGATCCTCAAGTCCAACCTGAATTTGATCAGATGATTGTGTCTGAGAAAGAAAAGGAAGTTGCCTTGGATGCTGAGCTTAAACGGAAAATTCGTCAAGTAGAGGAAGATCAAGAGCTTGGCAGACAAATGATTCTAGAAGATCAAAAACTTCTAGAAAAAAGAAAGAAGGAAGAAGCAGTCTGAAAAGACCATTGAGCAGAAAAGAAAAGAAGACAAGAAGAAGTATGTTGAGTATCTAGTTCAGAGAGGATCCAATCCAAAATCTGTGAAGTCAATGAAGCTTGATAATCTTGTGATTTTGTATGAGGAGGTTAAAAGGAAGGAGCAAAAGAAGAATGAGAGAGAGCATTATCTCCTTGAAAAGAAATTTGAAAGCAGCACATGACTCCAGCATAAGAGCACCTAGTGGTCTTCTTAAAAGAAATAGAAGTGGTGAAATAAGATCAAAGGTGACTCAAAATCTTACTGATGTGCCTGCACTGAGGGAGATTGAGGAGAAAAGGAGAAGAGAGGTTGAGCAAGAGGTTAAGAGTCCTGAGAGCCACTCAAAAGAAAAAGGACAAATGTTGAAGGATCATCAGCAGCTGGAGGATTATCAGTTGTTGGAGACTATTCAGTTTTTAGGGGTCTATCAAGGAAGGAGAGAGAAGAAGAGTATGAAGCTGCTAGAAAAAGAACCTTTCATGAAATGGCACAGTTTGTTAAGTATAAAACATATGAAGAGGCTAAGCCACTTAACAGGATTGTACCAATCACTTACTGGTACAATGTGGTGGATGAGGGTAAAGATAAAGTCAAGATAATCAGAGCTGATAACTCTGCACAAATCATCTCCTCTCACAAAACTTTATTCGCCTCCTTGTCAAGAGATGAATTGCAACAGATGCTATCAATAGGAAGGAAGAAGTTTGTGAGGAAGCATCCACTAGACTTCAATCTGAACATCCTCCTTCTAGACCTGCTATTGATATGCTTTGAGCCAGAGTTCATGGATGAAAGGGTAAGAAGATTCTCTGAGGTGGTGTCATGGTTTATGTATGAGAAGAATGACATCTACTGCATTAATAGAAAAGATGGCACTGCAGAGTTCTACCTTGTTGAAAAACGATACAACCATGATCCTGGAATGATGTGCATACTGATGAAGAGAAAACTGCAAGCATCTCGTAACTCAAAGAAGGCAGTTGAGCTGATTTGGAAGATAAATGGCCAAATCAAAGATAAGTATGCTTACTTATCAAAGGATCAACCGCCAAATCAATGATAAACAAGTAAGCAACTTTGTCTTTTTGAAAGAAAATTTTTGGTTTTTGTATATAGTGATAAGCATGGATATGCTATAGCTAAGGGGGAGATTGTTGGGACAAGTTACACTAAGTATGTTTTGCTAATGATCAGTAGATAAGACTTTGTCTACTGATCAGCAGTAAAACATACATTTTGGTCCCAAGGTACTGATCAACTATAGTAAGAACTGACAGTACCTAGTCTTTTGAAGAACTGATCAGTATGTAGCTACATACTGATCAGTAGAAACCCATCGTCCCCAACTGATCAGTAGAGGTGGATAATCACCGGCGACGACAGCTGATGAAGATCCTCAACTACGGAAGATCTCCAACCACTAAAGTACACTTCACGTGCTGATTCAGAACACTTTACTGGGAGTTGGTATTCAGTTGATTGGACTGTTTGATTAGAGATTAAACATCTTTATAGAGTATGGGCTATAGATTATAGAATGAGTTTTACTCGATTGTAATTGTACTTGACTATGTTGCACGGAAACGGAAACGGGAACCCGAAACGGAAACGATACGGGAACGGGAAACGGGAAAAATCAAAAAATCCCGATACGGGAACGGCAATTAAAAACTATAAAAAAATAAAAATATACTAAAAAAAAATCCAAAATAGATTCATGTAAATTGTTAACTTCAAAAATACTACATCTTCTAAATGTAACTAATTGTCAATAATTAACTCATTTTCCAATTCCGGTTCATCTAATGAAAGATCAGCAAACTCCAAGAAACCTACATCTTCCATTGAATCAAAAGCATCTCCACCCATCCCACGTCTTTACATCATCATCCAGATTCCTTTACAAAAGTCCGAGATTATTATGGATATAAACCAAGTCTTGAGCACAGCTTGTAGTCAAGTTGTTCCTTCTAAGCGAGTGAATAAATGCATAAGAACTCCAATTACGCTCAGCACAAGAAGAAGAACTAGGTTGTCCAAGTAATCTAAAAGCCAAAGTCTGGAGAAAAGAAGCTTGAGCACCAAAGTTAACCCACCAAAGCTATAGGTTCCATAGTACCCATCATTTCGATGCTTGATAACTCATAAAAAGATCCACTCTTCATTGAAAACATTGCATACTCATTAAAGACTTTTGCTTGCTCTTCACCATTAGGAAACAACCTTCGAAAACAGTATTTCCGTTCTTGTGAATTTTCCGCATCCCTATGAGGAGAAATTCTTAAAGGATCATCGAGTAACCATGCTTCACTATAATATCTACAATATTAAAAAGTCAAAACATAAGTATGTAAAAGACTTTTTGAAGTTGTCGGACGTTGTTCTTTCTTGTAGATCTCAATCTTCACTTTTTCAATCATCGAATCCCACATTTCATACACCAAGTGTAAACATGGTTTGTCGGTGTCACAAAGTCTAATCATATCATATATAGGTCCAGCGAAACTTAGAATATATAATACTTGATCCCACCATTCATCAACACAATTTTTTCTTTAACAAAGTTTGCTTTCGCAGTGTCATCTGTTAGTAATTTAGTGTAATTGGAGAAATGGTTATTTGACTTGGGAACGGGTTAGGAGTGTACGGAGTGTACGCCCGTTAAGTCAATAACATCTCGGACCCAAAAGCGGGTATAAAGGACTACAACCTTTATAGTGGTAGATTTACAACCACCTCTTTTAAGATACAATTAATGGGGAGTTACAAACATGTTAATGACCATTATGTTTTGGTCTTGTAACCGTTTGCCCATTAAATGAATGATCATTATGGTGACTTAAATCTTGTAACTCCTGTCATAATGGAGTAGTTTTATGACCATAATATCTTGGTCTTGTAACCGCTGGTAGCTTTATGACCATAATGTCTTGGTCTTGTAACCGCTAGTAGCTGTATGACCATAATGTCTTGGTCATGTAACCGCTAGGAGTTATGGACCATTATGGTTATTTAATACCAATAATGTCCATTACATTTGGGTGCTCTATAAATAGAGACATTGTTATTCATGAGAAAGACAGACACAATACGAAACACTCTCTAGCAAACGGGTTCTTTGTTTGTGCCAAAATCAAGAACATACTCTTATTCTTATCCCAAAACAAAGTTCGTGTAACCCAGACATATAGGGTCGAATTGTTGTTTTCGGAAAGTGATACCACGATTGTAAGAGATATCCGGTCATTGAAATCTTTACCCGGTTACACAAAGGGAGCGAAACCCACCAACAATCGAAAACAACAATTTTGTGTGATTTCAATGGCAGCTACGATGAAGCACATGATGACGAATTTCTCCAAACTTGATAAGTTTGAAGGAATTGATTTTCGGAGATGGCAAAAGAAGATGCACTTCTTTCTCTCGAGCATGAGCGTGGTTTATGTATTGAGTACTCCTTGTCCTGACGATGGAGATGATGCTAGCGTGGATGAGCTTCGTAGGAGAAGCAAGTGGGAGAACGATGATTACGTTTGTCGAGGTTTAATCCTCAACGGTATGGCTGATTCCCTTTTTGATATTTACCAAAACCATGAATTTGCTAAAGAACTTTGGGACTCTCTTGAGACCAAGTATATGTCTGAAGATGCTTCTAGTAAAAAGTTCCTTGTGAGTAATTTTAATAATTACAAGATGGTCGATTCTAGACCGGTCATGGAACAATACAATGAACTTCTTCGTATACTTGGTCAATTCACACAACATAAAATGAACATGGACGAGGCCATTTCGGTTTCTAGTGTCATTGATAAACTCCCTCCTTCTTGGAAAGATTTTAAACATACTTTGAAACATAAGAAGGAGGAGTTAACTCTTATTGAGTTGGGCAGTCATTTGCGTATAGAGGAATCCCTCAGGGCGCAAGAAATTGACAAGCCAAAGAGCAACGAAGTTGCTGGTACCTCGTCGGTTAACATGGTGGAACATAAAAAATCCACCGGTTACAATGACAAGAAGGGAAAGCGTAAACATCATGATAGCAACAAGGTTGATCTCAATAAGAAGTCAAAGTTGACTTGTTGGAAGTGTGGTAACTCTGGACACTTAAAAAGGGATTGTAAGGTTGTTAATGTTGGTAATAAAAATACCAATGGCACAAGCGGTTCGGGAAATGGTTTTAACAACCAAAACTCGAAAGGTCAGATTATGTTTAATGATTCACATCAGAATTATTATGTATCATATATATCTGAAGCTTATTTTGTGCAGGATGATAATGTTGCGTGGTGGGTTGACTCGGGTTCTACTACCCATGTGTGCAAGGATAGATTTTGGTTCAAGACTTACGAGTCGGTGAATGATGGATCAATTCTTCATATGGGAAACGAGTCAACGGCCCCTGTTCATGGAAGAGGATGTGTGGATCTAGAGTTTAGTTCGGGAAAAGTTATTTCTTTATTTGATGTTTTGCATGTACCACAAATAAGGAAAAATCTAGTTTCTATTAGTGTTTTAAATAATTGTGGTTACAAACAAGTAATTGAATCTGATAGATTTGTTTTGTCAAAACATGGTTTATTTATTGGTTTTGGATATTTATGCAGTCGCATGTTTAGACTTAATATTAATCATGTTAATGTTAATTCTGCTTTTATGTCTACTTCTAGCTTAAATGATTCTAATCTTTGGCATGCTAGACTAGGACATATACACTTTAAAAGAATGTTAGAAATGTCTAAAGATGGTTTAATACCGGCCTTTGATATTAACAATGAAAAGTGTAAAACATGTATGTTAACTAAGATCACTAAGCAACCATTTCAAAATGTAAAAAGAGATTATGAAATGTTGGAATTAATTCATAGTGATTTATGTGATTTGCATGCAACTCCTACTTTAGGGAACAAGAAATATTTTGTGACTTTTATTGATGATGCTTCTAGGTTTTGCCATATGTATTTGTTACATAGTAAAGATGAAGCATTAGATAAGTTTAAAATATTTAAAACTGAAGTAGAATTGCAACAAAATGCTTTGATAAAAAGGCTACGAACGGATAGGGGAGGTGAATATATTGACCCATCATGTTTCCAATCCGTAGGCATCATTCATGAAACCACTGCTCCTTATACACCACAACAAAATGGTGTATCTGAGAGGAAGAATAGAGTCCCTAAGGAAATGGTTAATTCCATGTTATCCTATTCTGGTTTGAGTGATGGATTTTGGGGGTGATGTGTAAAATCTAGTCTTAAAATTAACCTACTATTTAACGCAATTACACACTTCTAGGCAGTGGACCTATCCGTATATAATATAGTTTAAAGCAAGTAAAGGTTCGTTCGCAGGGACTAATTTGTTTTAAGTTTTCGAATTAATAATATTGAGTATTTGTGGGGGTTTTTATCGTAACAAAAGATTGCAAGTAATTAAGAAAAAGTGATGATTAATTAAAATCGAACGAAAGATTAATGGATTAAATCAAATAATGAGAAAATATACTTGTTTGACACTTCACCTATTTTCCGTTAATTTTACGAAATCGATTGTTTTTCCAACTTCTAAAATATAATAAAAGTCCTTCCGAATCTTTTACTAACTTTAATTATCTCTAATTACACCGTTCCTCCCGAATACAGTTATAACTATTAATAATCAAGCAATAAGTAACAAGCCTGTTTTTAGTGATTTAACCTTAGAGTTTCCTTCCGAATAACTCCTCTAATTATCAAGTCCTTCCGAATCTTAATATTTAGACCTACTCACTTAAATTTAATTACCTGAGTTGTTATTACTAAGTCCTCCCGAATCTTAATAATTTCAAATCGATTATAGACCGACCGATTACTTCATATAACTTGTTAAATCTATCTAGATTCCTTCCGAATACCTAGAATGTTGATTAGTCAAATTATATATAAACAACTATGATAATATACTAAAATTTAAGCAAATAAGGATCAACGGTTAAACACAAAAACATAAACAATCGAAAACGTTAAATAAACTTCAAATAGGATCCGTTGTTCAAACAAGAATAACGAGAATTTAGCAACTCATGATCAAGTCTAAAACAGCAAATAAAATGTTAGAAAGCATT
>CAJVGC010000508.1:36460599-36487104 GCA_910822075.1 Senecio squalidus
TATGGTACCCTAAAGACACTGGTTTTGAACTAATTGGGTACTCAGATGCAGATTATCAGGTTTAATCTTGACAGAAAAAGCACTTCAGGAGGGTGTCAGCTTCTAGGAGGCAAGCTGGTGAGTTGTCCAGCAAGAAGCAAAACTCCGTTGCCACTTCCACCGCTGAAGCTGAGTTGTGGCTGCTGGAAGCTGTTGTGCACAGTTACTTTGGATGCAACATCAATTGGCTTATCTAGATATCCACATTCAAAACACACCCATCATGTGTGACAACAAGAGTGCCATTCAAATCACTGAGAATCCAGTATTCCATTCCAGGACTAAACATATTGAAATCAGGCATCATTTCATAAGAGAATGTGTGGAGAAAGGGAAGGTTAAGACTGGAGTTTCGTGGTAACCATGATCAACTGGCAGACATATTCCCACAAAACCTTCGGGATGAGGAAAGGTTCTTCTATTTGTTAGGAGAACTTGGCATGCTAAACATACCTTAGTATTTCAAAATTCAAGCTGACCACTAAGTCAGTCTGACCATTTTCAGTCTGACTATTTTCAGTCTGACTAAAAGTCAGCTTCAGGATCCTAAATCTGACCTCAGATTCAATGTATTTTTGGAACAAATTTTTTTTATTTTTTTTATATCTTCTGTATCTCTATTTCATCATTAGATAGTTTTATTTATTTTTTTTAATTTGGTCAAGTCTTGTCAATGGTCATTCATTGCAAGTTGTAAATCTTTAAGGGTCTAAATTGTATTTTCGTTTGGTTTAAAATCTTAAGTAATATTAGTTTAAAGCTAACCGAATTTCAAATTTTTTTTAACCTAGTTCTTCCTCTTTCAAACTCCTTGATTATCTTTATTCTAATGGCTAACCCTAATATGATGCTTCATGTTACTTCAAGAATGATTCCAGGGGCTGAGTTTCAACAACGAGTTCAAGTAAAAGACAACAATCGTGTGGAAACTTCTGACATTCCCTCCAATCGCCAAGGCAGGGGATTTGAGCAATTGATTCAGTTTATGAAGGCTCACCCTCTATATGGTGCCTTCTTTTGTGCAAATACTATGTGTCCTCCAGTTCTATGTGAATGGTGGTACACTTGCACTGCCAATGATGAACGAACTGTCATTACCGGCACCTACAACAATGGGCGTGACACGATTGCCATCACTGAAGAGACAAACAGAAGTGCTTTACTTCTTCCAACACTTGCTGAAGCTGGAGAAGGTGGCTTTCAGGCTAGACGGAGCAAACAACAAGCTAGGGCTGAAGCTTTCCCTCTCATTGGTCAGCCTGAAACACAGGGAGTAATTAAATACAATTTATTCACTGGGAAATGGAAATTCTTGTTTTCTTTGATTACAAGATGCTTGGGGGGTAAATCAGGCAGTTTGGATCAGATGAATGAGTTTGAAACTCATCTGTTCCATGCTATGGTCACGGGTAGAAGAATCTCCTTTTCACAACTATATTTTGATGAGATTCTCTCCCTAGTTGTCAAACCAAAACGAAATAACGATGTTCCATTCATTCGGGTGCTCTCTCTCTGTTTTGAGGAGGTTCTGGGCAAAGAATCATATGATCAGCTTGATCCACGATTTTACACCTGTGAACTGCCCAGGCTGACTCCAAAATTTTTTACATATATCAACATTACTGAGAATGAAGCTCCACTTACTGTTGTGATGCTTGAATGGATTGCTAATCCGTTCATAGATCAGGAACCAACTGAGTCTGACTCCTCAGACTCAGCTGTTCAAGTTCAAAGAATTGACGGAGGGCCTGAGGGAAATAACCCTGCTGCAGATGCTGAGGTGGACGTGGGTGGGGCTGGGCAAATTGATGAGGACCAAGGTATATTTCTTCCTCTTACTCTTCCTCAGTCTGAGAGTATCCCTTCTCAGTCTGAGCAGTCCCTTCCACTTCTTGATGTACTTGCTACACAAGCGACCAACCTGATGGACTCACCAAGTTCATTTGATAAAGCTCTCACATCAAGCCCCACTACAAATCAAGCACTAATGGACTCATTATTCCATGAGGCTGAGAGTCAAGGACTCCCCTCAAGTGCTGCAGTACAGACCAGTCTCTCTCTGCTAGAGGATGAGTTGGATCTGACTGCTTGGACCACCCAAAACCCCAGTCTGATAGTCAACTTGGAGAACTACATTGCTGCTACCACACAGACACATGTGGCAAGCATTGAAGAAAGTGTCCCACTCCTGGACCTACCTGTACTAAGTATGGGACCACCCCCTTCAGTCTCACAGCCTATTCCAACGGCTATTTTCACTAGCTCTGTGCTGGTTCACGATAAGGTATCACCTCCAAATCTCTTACACTCCTTATCACTAGTCGCCAATGCCTTACTCCCAAAACTGGGTGAGGTACAGACTTCAATTTCTATGGCTTATGATCATTCTCCCATATCACAGGGAGGGAGTGAGGCTGTGCCACCAGTTACATCAACAACTGCTACTACATCAACCCAGTCTGAGGTTGCTTTGACTGTTCCTGTCCTGTTAAAGGCACTTAAGGACATGTCCACTCAGTTTGATGACAAACTGAGGGCAATGCAGACTGAGTTTCATGCTTTAAGAACTCACAATGCAGAGGAACTGAAGGAATTGAAAGACATGGTGTTCAAACTGACCTCTGAAGTCAGTCTGATGAGGAAAGGCAAGGCAGTTGCTGAGGATTCTCAGATTCAGGGGGAGAAAAAGACTACTACAGTCATTGAATCTGAAATCCCCACACAAACATTGAAAAGAAAAAGAGAAGAGGGGGAGAAAAGATACTATAAGACCACCAGCTTCAACACCAAAACTGGGCAGTCTGAAGTGTTCTATGAAACTGACTGGAGTGATATTTCTAGTGATGAATCTGAGAAGCTTGTCTACAAAGGAAAAGGCAAAGTTGGGTATGTAAGTGACCAAGAACAGACTGAAGAAGGATCTGAAGCTCAAAAGAAAGTATCTGAGGCTGAAAAAGAACAAGAGGCTGAAAACAAAAGGAAAAAGATTGAAGCTGACAAATTAGCCAAACTGCAAAGATATGCTCAGAGTGCTGGAATGGCAGTGGAGCAATACAGAGAGTATGTGAAGGGACTATACAAAGAAATATTTGACTTCAATCCATATGATCAGTCTGAAAAGGCAGCTGCAGAATTTGAAGCTGAGATGCAAGCTGAGGAAGAAATGGCTATTGAAGAAGAACAGATGAGGTTGGAAGCTGATGCACAAATGGCCAAGCTTGTTCTCAGAGAAGAAGAAAGAGTTGATCACATTGTAACAAACTTCTCCATGAGAAAGCTCAAGCACAAGATTACTCACTTAGACTGTAAAAGTCATGATGGAACTAACCTGCTGCTTACATGCTCACATAAAGGTGGATCTTTCAGAGTTGGGTTAACAAGATTGCACACAATGGGATTAGAAGAATGGAAGGAAATAGCCAGTTTGAGCTACAATCTGACTGACAAAGCTCAAGGCTTGGCTATAAGAAGAGAGGCTACTTTCAACATGAATGCAGCTCATATGATGAATCTAGTGTCAGATGAAGACTACAGAGCCTATTGCACCAAGCATAATGTGAAAGTCAAAAGGAAATCATTGGGGTTGGAATCAAGCAGTATGCATCCAGTTCCTAAAGAAGTTGCATTTCAAGACAGAACTTACATTGAGACTGAGAAGCATACAGGGCTATGTTACACTGATTGTGGGGGAGAAGAATGCTTTCAACCTAAGGACAGCATCACCACAACATCTATTCACCATTGTATAGCTTTACTCAAGGAATGTGAGTCTCCTCAATGTCTTCCATTCAGAGTGAGACTGATCAGTTGGCTTTTCATGAATCTCAGAAGAATTGAAGAAATAGGAACATTGGCAGATAGAGTGGAGCTAGTAAAGAAGGAATATCAACTGCACTTCAATAAAACTGATGCTGAAATGGAAACTCTGATGGAGTGGAACAAGGATAGACAGAGATGGATGAGGGAAAGAGATCAGGCTCTGCCGTTTGATCTTCCAGTGAAAAAGAAAAGAAGAACATTGAAGAAAAGGATGTAGACTGGTGCTTACTTTTGTTCACAAACAGTGTTTGTTTTAAAGAGTTTTATGGTTGTGTTTATTTTAGTGCATCGTTTGTAAAAAGACTTTGGTTGAAACAGATAGGGGGAGATTGTTGGGAAAAACAATGATTTATCCCAAGATTAATAAATCTGTTAATCAAAGTCTGAGTCTGAGTGACATGAGTCTGAGTGACTCAGTCTGAGTGACTTGAGTCTGAGTGACTCAGTCTGACTAACTCAGACTCATGAGAGAAGTTAGCCGTGATTTAAGGCAGTCTAGTTGGTTAATATCTTTTAGCTGTTTAAAAGATTTACATAGATTGATCCTTATCAAACTCACTATATTGTGTATAAATAGTGAGTTTGAGTTTTGTAATCTACACACCTTTGATTAGAATATAACTGTGTGTTATCTTCATTGTTTCATTATTATAATTCCGCTATAATATACACTGAAACTGAGTACTAAATCGATATATAACAATTAACGTCTAAATACTTATTTGTTATTGATTTGCCATTGTTTGGGATCTTAGTGAGACCTAACAGAAAGCATTCTGGAAAATAGTTTAAAACTAAAAAGAAACAAACGAAGAGTTTTGTCGAACGTGTCGTGACCGCCGTTAGCCGAAAAGATGATCTTCCTAGCTTTAATCCTTGCTTCTAAATGTAAATACCAGCTCCAGAGACTTGAAAATAATAATGGGATCAATTTCTGGACGGATTTGGTCTTGTATTTATAGGAAAAATCAAAGCGGAAAACGTATTCGACTCGAATTACAACTCTTTGTGTTTATCAGGTAGGTGCGCAACACCATGTCCATAGGTGCGCAGCACCGGGCTTTTTTCCATATTCTAATTTTTACAAAAAGTAGGTCTCTCTTTCTTCTTCATTCTCCAATTTTATATCACCTAAATCGGACATCGTATGAAGAAGTTATGATCAAAACGGTGGAGGTGCTACTGCGACGTTCTCTTCGTCAGAAATCACTATTTTTCGTCTTTTAAGATCATTTCTTCCACCAATTCCACTTTCCGATCATATAAACCTATAAAATAGACAAAACAACTTTTCCACACGATTAAATGCAAAAACCTATCCTATCCATCATGTTTAATATGAAAACGACCAAATATCGCATATAAATAACTATATAAATATGCGATATCAGGGGGAAGCTATGTTAACAGCTTGCTATTTGCTTAATAGGGTTCCTAATAAAAGGAACAAGATTACTCCTTACGAACTTTGGTACAAAAGGAAACCCAATTTGAACTATCTTCGGGTATGGGGTTGTCGGGCAGTTGTAAGACTCCCTGATCCCAAAAAAAAAGTTTGGGTGAAAGAGGTATAGATTGCATATTTATTGGATATAGCGAACATTCCAAGGCTTATAGGTTCTATGTCATAGAACCTAATGAATTTGTCTCAATTAACTCTATAATTGATTCAAGAGATGCAATCTTTGATGAGAATCGTTTCTCTTCTATACCTAGACCAAAGGATATGGTTCCAACTCCAAGTGGAACCAATAAGGATAGTAATGATGAAGTCTCTGAAAGGGTTGATGATCGGCCAATTGAGCTTCGTAAAAGAAAAAGAGAAAGGAAACCTAAATCATTTGGACATGATTATCAATTGTATCTAATTGGAGGTGCTAGGGATGATGTTTCTACCCAATATTCTTATTGCTTCATTGTTGAGGATGATCCTAAGACATTTGAAGAAGCAATGAGGTCTCAGGATGTTGCTTTCTGGAAAGAAGCAATAAATGATGAGATGGATTCCATCATGGGAAACAACACTTGGGTGTTGGTTGATCTACCAACTGCTTGCAAACCTTTGGGTTGAAAGTGGATCTTCAAAAAGAAGATGAGGGTGGATGGAACTATTGAAAAGTTCAACGCAAGGTCGGTCATTCAAGGTTTTAAAAAACAACCTAGGATTGACTATTTTGATACATATGCTCCAGTAGCTCGTATCTCTACCATTAGACTGTTGATTGCCTTAGCAGCAATTCACAATCTGGTTATTCACCAGATGGATGTGAAAACAACATTCTTGAATGGTGATTTGGAAGAGGAGGTTTACATGAACCAGCCTCAAGGCTTCATTATGCCTGGTAATGAAAGAAAGTTGAGCAAACTTGTTAAATCTTTATATGGATTGAAACAAGCACCTAAGCAATTGCATCAAAAGTTTGATGAAGTGGTTTTGTCTAATGGTTATCATCTTAACCAATCTGACAAATGTGTATATAGCAAATTTGATGTATCCGGTAAATAAGTCATCATTTGTCTATATGTTGATGACCTGTTGATCTTTGGGACTGACCAAAATCATGTTGATTTAACCAAAGAATTTTGTCATCAAGGTTCTCCATGAAAGACATGGGGGAGGCTGACGTTATCCTTGGCATAAGGATTATACGTGAAAACAAAGGAATCTCTATTTCACAATCTCACTACATTGAGAAGGTGTTAAAGAAATTCAATTGTTTTGATTGTACTCCGGTGAGTACTCCGGTGAGTACTCCTATGGGGTGAAAATCTGTAGAGTTTTTGAGGTCACAACAAAACTTAGCCGATCACTTGACGAAGGGATTGGCTAGAGACTTGGTTATTAAGTCTGTGAAGGGATGGGTTTAAAGTCCACCTTAATTTCTGATTGTAAGACACCCAATTCCCTCCTAATATGAATTAGGAGATGAATTCAATGTGGAAAGTTTGCACTCAGAAATTGGAGTACATTGTTAATATATATCATCCCAAGGTATGTGCTCGGTCCTGCTGAGGATTAGGTTGAAGTAATACTTCTTAATAGTTTCTTTGAAAAAGTGCAACAGCAGGTGCACGAGTGAAAGGAACTACCTATGTGAATGTGAAGTTTTGCCGCTTCAAGAAAGCTTTGGACTTTTAGCTTTGGATAAATTCATGAATGGATATGGACACATGGCTTATATAGTGTCAGGATAGCTTTAAAGTGTTTGAAAACTTGTGTGTATATTATCTTCAGTTATTCAAATGGGTTGAAGGGTTCAATTCTTAGAACACCCCGATTCTCGAATATTTGAAATGTGTAATGTACTAAGATGAAAATTCAATCTTCAAGACATTTTCATTTATGCATAAGTTTTGTTTTGTTTATTTATTTCATGAAAAGGAATTGCACTAAATTGGGGAGGATTGTTAGTAATTTAGTGTAATTGGAGAAATGGTTATTTAACTTGGGAACGGGTTATGAGTGTACGGAGTGTACGCCCGTTAAGTCAATAACATCTCGGACCCAAAAGCGGGTATAAAGGACTACAACCTTTATAGTGGTAGATTTACAACCACATCTTTTAAGACACAATTAATGGGGAGTTACAAACGTGTTAATGACCATTATGTTTTGGTCTTGTAACCGTTTCCCCATTAAATTAATGATCATTATGGTCACTTAAAGCTTGTAACTCCTGTCATAATGGAGTAGCTTTATGACCATAATATCTTGGTCTTGTAACCGCTAGTAGCTTTATGACCATAATGTCTTGGTCTTGTAACCGCTAGTAGCTTTATGACCATAATGTCTTGGTCATGTAACCGCTAGGAGTTATAGACCATTATGGTTATTTAATACCAATAATGTCCATTACATTTGGGTGCTCTATAAATAGAGACATTGTTATTCATGAGAAAGACAGACACAACACGAAACACTCTCTAGCAAACGGGTTCTTGGTTTGTGCCAAAATCAAGAACATACTCTTATTCTTATCCCAAAACAAAGTTCGTATAACCCAGGCATATAGGGTCGAATTGTTGTTTTCGAAAAGTGATACCACGATTGTAAGAGATATGTGGTCATTGAAATCTTTACCCGGTTACACAAAGAAAGCGAAACCCACCAACATCATCTTGTCTATAAGAAGACCATTCTTCGCTTATGACCATCGCTTGAAGACCCGTTTTGATAAGTTTGAATCTCTTAAACATCACAATGATAGATGCAAAGCGAGTATCGACAACCGAAAGCAATCTAAGAGGAGTAAACTTAGACAAAATCGAGAGTCTCATATTATGGTTCATGATGAATTTTTTATGTCAAGTGTATCCCCGTGAGCATCCTGTATCCAGCTGCACTGCTCATATGCTAGTGCATTTGTTTGACTATTATTTGGTGAACAAATGTTCATATGCTAGTGCATTTGTTCATATGGTAGGGCATTTGTTTGACTATTATTTGGTGCATTTGTCCAGCGGCCTTACAATTTGCTGTATTATCGGTAATGATTTGCACAACATTTTGATGACCAACTTCATTGATAACATCTTTCATCAAATCAGCAATAAAATATTTGTCTTTTACTTCCCCAAAACAATCTACTGAGTTTAGAAACAATGGACCATTACATGAGGTAGCCATGAAATTGATTAATGACTTTCTTCTTGTAGGATCACTCCAACCATCACTCACAATAGTTACACCTTTTTCTTTCCATGTAGCCTTAAGAGGTTCCAATTTTCTATGAACATTTTCCTTTTCTTTTTGGAGTAAGGTTGTTCTGAGCTTATTATAACTAGGAGGTACGTAACCATCAATTTTGTTGGTAGCTGCAAACTGAAAAGCCCTAAAATAGTGTGGATTTCAAGCAAGATTAAAAGGCAAACCTCTGGTATAAAACATCCTTGCTATTTCTTGATCTAGTTGGTCTCTAACTTCAACACCAAAAGCTCTCTCAAGAGGTGTTGAACTGTCTTTTCTTTTCTTAAACCCAACACCAGCTTCACATGGCAACGCGACTTCTTTCCCCCTTTGACTCAGATTTCTTCTTTTCATACGCTTCATCTAATTGTAACATCTTTTTTTTTCAGCTGTCGTTGCGGACTTGCAACTAGAAACCCCAAAACCTATAATTAAAACACAACATTATATTAAAATATTATATAATCAGCAGCAACTCATCATATAATTGACACTTATACGTCATCCATAAACTAAAACTAGTATAAGACAATAGAACCTGATCATGCAGTAAACAAACCCTGAAAAACAATACAGCCTTGAAAGACCTTAAAGATACTAACCCTTTAAACAAAGCAAGTGTGATTTAACCCTTGAATACAATCTTTGTCTAATGTCACCGCAATATTTGCATGATAATTTCCATGCTCCTCCTGCCGTACCTATCTTTTCTAGTTTATTAACATGTTGTCACAATGGAGGTTGATGTTGATCCGTAGCTCCCGATCCTTGTGTTTCTTGAACAGTTTCTCGAGAAGACATGATTGATGATATTGAAAATATTGATGAATTGATGTTGTTGAGAAAGAAAGTCTAATGCATGGAAACTAAAGGCCTAAGCCCATTCAAACCAAAACGTAACTGCATGGAAACTTAAAAAACTTCAAAAAGGTCAACGAAACTCCATCGAAACGATCAATGAAACGTTTCCAAAAAACCGAAACATTTCGAGGACGTTTCGGAACGGGCACGGCGGCCTTCTGGGCGTTTCGATGCATCAGAGGTACTTGATCGTAGCTTAGTAGCCTCAAGGATAGTATTAAGTAATTCCTTTGTCATTTGAGATTATAACGTTGACTGTGTATTTTTGTAATTTCTTTGAAATCAATACAAGTCAATTGAGGTTTTATTGATTAATTTCTATTATTTGTTCTTATCGTTCATTCTTACGGATTAACTCAATTAATCATAACCTTATAATTACAAACTGTGTTAATCCGCTGCAACACTTTTGTGATTGTTAGATCTTAATCTTTAAATCAATTTATCTCTTTAGATAATTGATTTCATCCTTACAGTTACTTTACATCAGGTCTAAGGGTAATTATGCTCACCACGAACTCTATTTTGAAATTACATTTGTTGTACATATCTCTAGTACTATATACAAACATGAAAATCAATAGAAGACAATAAAGGTTGATCCAATAAAACGTAAAACACAAAAAACAACTTACTAAAAGTAAATATGTCGAAGTTTAAAGGTCGCACAAGTCTATAAAAAGAACTTGAAACTGAAACCAGTTCACTTCAATTACTATTGGCAACGAATAGCACTAAAAACGCTACCAAATAAGCGCATCAGCGACTCTATAAATGTTGCCGTAATTACATATATTCCAAATAATAAGATAATTTTTAGAAACATCTGAATGCATAAATCTGGAATAAAACAGAAAAATGCCAGAATCTCAGTTACAAATTGGTCTTGGCAACGTACAGCACTGAATAAACTAATAAAAAGCAAATCAGAGACTCTAAATTGTTGCCTAAGTATCAAATAGAATTAAGAATAGAAAAGTTAGGCTCAGTGTAGTGTTACGATTTCATCAAAAAAGCAATTAGCTTTCAGAGTTTGATGGTATGTATTTTTAGTCATCATAGCCAAAATTACCTAAATCTCATCGATGCGGTTTTTTAAGATTCAAGGCCGTACTTATATAGCAAACAATGAAACCCTAATTCCAAATTACTATGGCCCATAAACGATTATTGGGCTGGCCTGATGCACAATTGTTTTGCTTTTCATATCAATACTCCACTATTTTTTATTTATTAATCAAACACAAGGTAACATTGAATGTATGTGATTGGGTAAGTATGGTTATTAGCATCTCTACTTACTGCTTAAATTAACTCACCTTTGCAATTTATCTCATCGACCTTTGGCTTTTGAAACATACATAAAAGCTTCTAGTATATTCCTTACCATCTAGCATGATATGAATCATTAATCTCTTGTACAGTAACCAAAACATTCTATAGCAATCTTATAAGACCCTTTTTTGAGATCATCTCGATGACCACATTTTGGAAGTGTTTTGTTGCTACAATAGACCCTTGACCATCAAAGGCTTATATATAGATATTTATCTAAAATAGATATTTACATTACAATTTATAACAAACCTCTATTTTTTCATACATGTCATATACTATCGATCATCAAAGATTTGTATATCAAAGATATGTATGTGAAGTTTCATCAATTTACTAGGTAGAATGATTTTATGCCAATAGTTGGTAATTAAAAACATATGTAAGACTAGCATGAATCTTTTCAAGTTAGTTGAGATAAACAACCATGAAAAACTGAA
Source organism: Senecio squalidus (assembly GCA_910822075.1). NCBI lineage: Eukaryota > Viridiplantae > Streptophyta > Magnoliopsida > Asterales > Asteraceae > Senecio > Senecio squalidus. The sequence goes on from CAJVGC010000508.1 coordinate 36,471,781, forward strand.
AAGTACACTCATTGAATTAAAAAAAAAAAGTGTTGGGACTAAATATTAATTAAAATAGTTTTAGTTTCATTTATACTGCTTAGTTAATACTGTTCAGTTAGTACTGTTTCATTGATATTGTATGAAGATCATTAATATTGCATGCAAGACAATTATTACGGCTGAAGATCACAAGTGAGTTGCTACTGCCGGTTAGTATTGAAGATGCTCATTACTACTGCTCGTTGGTGTTTATACCACTTGAAGATAATTATGGAATTATCTTATTCCGTAACTTTAGCAATTATGATTAGGTTCAAATTGTAATTGTTTATTAGTTGTTTCCTATTATAGAGAGGGTTAGCCTCAAGGTCTATAAATATAGATCCTTGTAGAAAAAGAAACACGTGTATTGATTCATATTATTTCAATATATTGAGGCTTAATATTCGGCATTCATTATTGTTATTCATTGTTCATCATTATTAACTTAATACAATATTTGTTTGATCGATAAACTTGTAATATCAAGGTGTTCATCCGCTGCTGAACTTTCTTGATAATCAAGATCTTGATTTGAACATACTTTGGGTTTACATAACCCGAACGATCCTGACAAGTGGTATCAGAGCACAGGAGGTGCTCAAGATCCATTGATCTACAAGTTTATTAGAAGTCTCAACAAGAAGAATTCAATCAACAAACATGACAGACGTGTTAGTCAACAAAGTTCATGTACTCCACAACAACCACTTTGATCTCGCTGCAAGCTACGTATCAAACAACACATACTGCTATATGAATATGCAGTATGGGATGTTAATGTTAATGGTAACAAAGAGATTGCCAATCTCTTAGCTGATGGATTGTCTGGAACTGTTACTCGTCCCACAACTGATCTAGAAAGAAGAGAGAAGCAAATAGAGATAAAGGCACTGAGTATCCTTCTTATTGTTATTCCCAATGAATATCAATCTCAATTTGAAGGATACAGTGATGCTAAGTCTTTATGGGAAGCCTTGAAGAAGAGATTCGGTGGAACTAAGAATACAATGAAGAATAAGAAGGCGCTTCTCAAGCAAGAGTATGAAAACTTCAAGGCATTGAAGGAAGATAGAACGACTCAAATGTTTGATAGATACAAGAAGCTTATTGGAGATCTGGGAAGTGCAGGAGTAAGAATTGATAAAAATGATATCAACCGAAAATTCATAAGGTCATTGGGTGATGAATGGATCATTTATACTGTCTCATACAGACAAGTGATGTTTTGGAAGAGATGGAGTTAGATGATCTCTACATTGATCTAAGAGTTTTTGAAGCTGAGGTTGAAGCAAAGAAGCCAAGCAGCAGCAACAACAATATTAACAACTTTAATACTTCTCTTATCACACCCTCTAGAACAACTCAACATGAAAGTGGAGAAGATTTATCCTTTGAAGCTTTTATTTCACAAAGCTCTTGCTTAACCAATGAAGATCTGAAGCAGATTCATCAAGATGACTGGGAAGAGATGGATCTCAAGTGGCATATGGTCATGCTTTCATTGAGGGCAAGGAGGTTTGTAAACAGAACTGGCAGAAGATTCAATCCAAGAAACAACGACAGAGTTGTCTTTGACAAAAGCAAAGTGAAATGCTATGACTGTGGTGAACCGGGTCACTTTGCAAGGGAGTGTAAAAACAAGACAAAGGTCAACAACTCAAGAAACACACAAGAAAATACATCAACAACACTAAACACTCGAGATGTATTTGGATATGACTGGAATGACCTAGCAGAAGAAACCAGTCAAAACAGAGCATTAATGGAGTTTGTTACTGATACTACTTATGTTTCTACTGTTGTTATTTCTACTGCAAAGGCTGTCAATACGAAAGAAGTTGATACTATTGCAACTTTTGTTTCTACTGTGTCTGTTTCTACTGATCCATATGAAGTCATTCTTGGATACGTCTAGGATGAAGATGATGATGAAGAATCCAATCTCATTCAATCTTTGATGGCCGTTGATTATTCTTCGAAACTGCAACATCATCTCTCATGGCTGAGGTAAATTCCAAACTTTGTTCTACTGATTGTAAGGAATTCATGCTTAAATATAGAAATCATAATAAATTGTTATGTGACTCACTTAAAACATTAGAAGAACAAAGAAGATCAGCTGCTAGGGGTATAGAAAATCTAGAAAATCAGATTAAGTCTTATAAAGCTAATGAGTTAAGTTATCAGGAAAAGATTAATTTGGTTGAATGGCAGAGAGATGATCTATTAGTTAAGCTTCAGGATGCTAGGGGAGAAATTAAAAGATTAGTTGAGGAAAAAGATAAAGTTGAGTTAAATGTAGGGAAACTAGAATATGCTTCCAAATCTATAAATAACCTTATTCAACAACAAATCCATGGAAAAGTAAAAGCTGGATTAGGTTATAAAGAAGCAGCCCCACCATTGAATCAAAACTATATCCCTCCATCTTTAGATGAACCTAGAATCCTCATCTCACAGACACCTCCAACAGAATCATTCAAAGTTGATCCAATCAACTATGATGAAGTTCTGATTGAGGACTTAGTTGAAAAAGGTAAACTGAATATTGTGAAAAACAAGGATATTCCTTTGGAAAATCACTTAATCACAATTGAAGGAGTTACTCAACAATCTTCACAAAGTCTGGTGTCTTTGGTGCCCAATAAACATCCTACGAAGACAACTAAGTGTGACTATAACTGCTGTAAAGACACAAATGGTCCTAAGGAAAAAGAAAAGTCTTGGGTTCATATAGATACACGAGGAAATCAAAGAAATAGGAACCAATTGAAAATTCAAAAGGGAAATGCTTCAAAAGCAACACGGGGGGTTGGGGTATACTAGCAAGGTTGAAAATCATGGAAAAACTACTTCAAAAATCATAACTGTACTTGAAAGAAAACCTGCCTTGAACAGTAATAATAGAGTTAATACTGTAAGGAATAACTTTGTTACTGCATCGGGTAGCAGAGGTGTTAACAAAAATTCTTTTAACAACAGTAAAAATAGGATTAATACTGCTAAACAAAGTTTTGTTAATACTGCATGTGTTAATACTGTTAAACATAATGGTGTTAATAATGCAAGTGTTAATACTGCAAAACGTAACTCTGTTACTATTGCAAACTGTAAAACAAAATTTTGTTAAACCAGTATTTGTTCCTACTGCTATACCAAAACTTGTTAATATTGCACATGGTTCAAAAGTAAAATCAATTAAACAAGTATGACAACCAAAAATCAAAGTAACTCAACCACCTAGTCTACCCGATTTCTCAAACCTAGTCCAAAGGAAGGTGAGTTACTTTGATGAAATGGGCAAAGCCAAGTCAACTTTGGCTTGGGTCCCCACCAGAAACTAATTCCTTTGTTTATGTGCAGGTTCAGCCAACAAAAGATGATGTATGAAGTTGGCATGTAGATAGTGGTTGTTCTAGGCACATGACGGGCAACATCTCTTGCCTCTAGAACTTTGAGAAATTCAATGGAGGGTATGTTGCCTTTGGAGGGAATCCAGAAGGAGGGAAAATCACTGGGAAAGGAAGTGTTAGCAATGGAAGAATCCGCTTCAAGGATGTCTTCTATGTGCAACAGCTGCAATATATAATATGCTAAGTGTATCAGAAGTGTGTGATCAAAAGAACAAAAATCTGTTTGGTTGAGCTTTGTTTTCCCCCGTTTGTTTAAAACGTATAAAACAATTAAAAGTGGGGCAATGAACTCACCTCTAATGTAGCAACAAGACACTACTCAAGTAGTGTAGATGTGTGTAAGATAGTAGGTCACAAACTAGTCCCGACTAGGCGATGAGCTTCCTAAATAGTAAGTAAACACTTATGAGTACGTTTATATTTTAAATATTTAATCCCATTTTATGTTTGATTAGAAGTGTTCAATTTACCGATTATAAAACCCGCTAACATAGGACTAGAAGGTAGATTTATATAAGAACGTTTAAAAAATCTCAGCAAGCACCCCCCGTTACTAAATTTGTCATATCTCGAGTTTGACAAGGAGTTGGACAATGAATCTTATATATTCATAAAGTAGACTCAAAGAGCTACATCGAGGAATATGAGTTTTCTTAATTTGAGTTAGTTATGATATAGATATGGCCATTACAAAACAGGTTATGAAATCTGTTAAAATGCTAATTTTCACACGTTGTGTTTTAAAACGATTTCGAAATGACTAATTAGTAGTGACACATAAGACATGATATACATTCATAATAATCAGTTTAGCAATAACATTATTCTTTTCTAAATCGTTACACATATTCAAGTGTTAATTACCTAACAAAACCGTTTTAATATTTCAGATTTTACTAACATTCACTATATTACAGTTTCTGAGCGTTCTACAAATAATTAGACGACGAGGTTTATATTTCTGAAAACTAGACTGCGAGGGATACGATTTTCGTTTAGACCACAGATTCAAATTCGAATTTACCCAGGAGGTATTTACCGATCAAGACATACTAAAATTCAGTTCAACACGTTTTCTAGTATAAATGTATTCAAATGGTTCTTAAGTTATCAAATAACCGATAAATAAGTGGATACCTATAAAACGTTTTTGGGACCTTCTTATGGGTTAAAACAACAACTTATATGTAGGATTATAAAGTGTTAATGGTATTTGATTGATTTAAGAGTGAAACCAAAGGAGAGTAGTCTTTACCTATTTTCAGAATGGGAATGATTCGAGTTGTTGACGATGATGATCCGACCAAGTACTTCAAGGAAGGAGATGATGGTTTAAAAGAATTGCTGCTGTTCGATTTATGGAATACCAGTAGGAAACAAATTTTAAATTGTAGGTTAAATGGTGATTACGGCAAGGTGGAGAAGTAGAGTTTGCATGGGATTTATCATCATGAACTAATAGGAGGGATTCACGGCTTGTTAAGCCCAATAGTCCAAAAGTCTAATCTAATTCTCCAAAGCCCATGATCACATACTAGAATTTAACTGTTTAGCCCACAAGTGACGCACAAGAATGATCCGAAACGAAAATGAACCGAAAACATAACTAGAAATTTAATAACCACGACGTAAATTAGTTTAAATCTTAGAATGAGGGTTCATAGAAGTTAAATAAAGTTTACATAATCAATTATGATAATAAGTTGAAAACTGAAAAACTTATAATTCGTTTAGGATCTCATCTATCGGGGACTATCTATTTGTGCACCTAATACTTAACACAATATCACACACATAAATATAACTCGTAGCATACAATAACAGTATAAAGAAATTTTAGATCAAGTTTAAATAAGCAGTAGTAACGATCTACATGCACACTAGACTAACCTTGGACGGAAAGTGACGGTTGTCACAGTATCCCCCACTTAAGAGAATTTCGTCCCAAAATTCAAGTGGGAATACTGTTACAGGAATAGTTACTAGAATAGATGAGGAAATTTGAGATTCATCTGATCTTCGCGCTCCCAAGTGAACTCTGGTCCACACCCGAGAGTTCCAACGAAATTTCACTATAGGAATGCGGCTACGCTTGAGAGTCTTGATCTCACGATCAACAATCTGGATTGGTTCCTCCACGAACCTCAAGGTATCATCAATCTGAATATCATCGAGCGGAACTTGCAAGTTAGTGTCAGCTAAACACTTCTTCAAGTTCGAGACATGGAAAGTATCGTGAACATTACTCAACTCCTGAGGTAGCTTTAGACGATAAGCCACCGGACCGATGCGATCAGAAATCTCAAAGGGACCCACATAACGAGGTGCGAGCTTGCCTTTACGGCGGAAACGAACGATGCCCTTCCAAGGCGACACCTTTAGAAACACAAAATCACCAACACTGAACTCGAGAGGTCTACGACGAACATCTGCATGACTCTTCTGACGATCCCTCGCCGCTTTGAGTCGATCACGAATCTGAAAAATCTTGTCGGTGGTCTCTGAACAAGCTCGGGACCGACAAGCTGTGTCTGACCAACCTCTGCCCAAAGAATAGGAGATTGGCACTTACGCCCATAGAGTGCCTCGAAAGGAGCACAACGAATGATGGAGTGGTAACTATTGTTGTACGAAAACTCAGCTAAAGGAAGATGTATGTCCCAACTACCACCAAAATCAATAATACAAGCCCGTAACATATCCTCAAGTTTCTGAATAGTACGCTCACTATGACCGTCTGTCTAAGGACGGTATGTTGTACTCATGTCTAAACGTGTACCCAACGCCTTATGCAATGACTGCCACAAACGGGAAGTAAATCTAGCATCTCTATCGGAAATTCTAGAAACGATAACACCATGACGGGAGATAACTTCCTTGATGTAGATTCTAGTCAACTGCTCCATTTTAAAATTCTCTCGAATAGCCAGAAAATGAGCTGAATTAGTCAGCCTGTCAACTACTACCCAAATGGTGTCGAAACCACTAGATGAACGCGGTAGTTTCGTAATAAAGTCCATGGCTATATTTTCCCGCTTCCATTCGGGAATCACAAGTTGTTGAAGTAGACCAGATGGTTTCTGATGTTCTGCTTTTACACGCCCACAAGTAACACACTTACTTACATAAGTATCAATGTCTCGTTTCATAACCGGCCACCAATACATATCCCGAATGTCGAAATATATCTTATCTACTCCCGGTTGAATCGAATACTTAGAGTTATGCGAATCGTCTAAAATCACTAATCGAATACATCCAGTTAACGGGACCCAAATACGATCGATGAAGTACAAACCACCATTGCCCCGTTTCTCGAACTGACTGTCTAACCCACGTACTGTCTCAGCTGCTAAGTTCTCCTCCTTAAATGCTTCAACCTGAGCATTGAAAATCTGTTGCTGTATACCTGACCCAATTGTCATACTCATGGACCTAACACGCCTCAGTTTGATTCTCTCCTTCCTACTCAAAGCGTCGGCCACAACATTAGCTTTTCCCGGATGATACTTGATTTCGCAATCATAATCACTGAGAAGTTCTATCCATCGTCTCTATCGCATATTAAGGTCTTTCTGATCAAAGATGTGTTGCAGACTTTTATGGTCAGTGTAGGTGATACTTTTGGAACCATAAAGATAATGTCTCCAACACTTAAGTGCAAAAACTACTGCTCCAAGTTCCAAATCATGAGTGGTATAATTCTTTTCATGGATCTTCAGCTTTCGTGAAGCATAAGCGATGACCTTACCCCGTTGCATCAGAACACAACCCAAACCATGATTAGAAGCGTCACAATAGACTACGAAGTCGTCATAACCATCAGGAAGTGAAAGAATAGGAGCGTTACACAACCGCTCCTTAAGAGTCTGAAAGGCTTTTTCCTGCTCATCTCCCCAAGCATACTTGTTATTTTTTTGAGTCAAAGTAGTGAGAGGTTTTACGATTTCTGAAATATTTTGGATAAATCTCCTGTATTACCCAGCTAAACCCATAAATGATCGGATCTCGGACAGTGTTTTAGGAGGTTCCCAACTTTTAACTGCCTCTACTTTACTCGGATCGACATGAATACCCTCGCAATTAACCACATGCCCCAAAAATTGAACTTCCTCTAACCATAAATCGCACTTTAAAAACTTTGCGAATAAAGATTCCTTTTCGAGCAACTCAAGGATCAAACGAAGATGAAGCGTATGCTCTTCCTCAAATTTAGAATAGATGAGGATGTCTTTGATGAAAACGATGACGAATTTATCCAAATAGGGCTTACACACAGTGTTCATTAAATCCATGAACACATCAGGATCATTAGTAAGACTGAAAGACATAACAGTGAACTCAAAGTGACCATAACGAGTCCCGAAGGCGGTCTTAGGAATATCAGCCTCATGAACAAGTAGCTGATGATATCCCTAGCGAAGATCGATTTTCCATAAACAAGTATATCACTGCAGTTGATCAAATAAGTCATCGATGTGGGGAAGAGGGTAACGGTTCTTCATAGTAAGCTTATTCACGGTAATCAATACAGAGTCTCATAGATCCATCCTTCTTCTTCACAAACAGAATCGGTGCTCCCCATGGAGAATGACTTGGACAAATGAACCCAAGATTCTATAACTCTTGTAGTTGAGTAGATAACTCGCGCATCTCGGAAGGTGCAAGTCGGTAAGGGGATTTAGCCACAGGGGTGGCTCCAGAGATCATATCAATATGGAACTTGTAGGTCCCAGTGGTCCGATCTACATGATTAAACTATACTAACTACGAGGCGGAATCTCGTAATCAATAAACGCACAGGTTATAAACGAAAACAATAAACAAAGAAACACAATTACCAAATTCTCAATGCTTTGATTAACAAATGTTGTTACAATCCAAAAGCATTAATACGAATTCTCTCTCCAAAACCAACAACCTTAAACTGATCTGAACACCACTATTTATAGAGTAACATGTCCAGTCAGTTTGCGCTTGAACTCTGTTGGGCCTCAGAGACATTCAAGTCCGTGAGCAGCCCACTAATCTATATCTATACAGGCTAATATAATAATACGTAAACAAAACATAATAGAACATCCAGTCATTGCATTTCTTGCACCAACAAACTCCCCCTTGACTGATGCTTCTATTCTTTGATCAATATTTCACTATCTGCATTAACCTGCAAATTCAAACAACCGTCGACTATTCTTTGGTAATCTCTACCAATATCTTCCCAGCCTGCTAAAGAGATGATGTGATTCTTCTTCAATATCTTCAGGTCCTTTTCAGTCAGATTCGCCAATTGAGTAGCATCAATAACTCTCAGAATCTCCGTCATACCATCCTTGACTTCGTCATCTTCCATGTATATCACGGCCTCGCCGTTTGCTGCATCTACTGCCCAAATATGCAATTTCCCAAGAATATCACGACCGAAATTTTTCATCGGTATCTTTGTCATGCAAGCGATAGGAGGATATCGCATTCTTCTTGCAGATCTGCCTGTTTCAGGATCTATCTTCTTTCTAGAAATCATGATCTTTCCAGTTGCTGGTGTAAACTCCTTGAATACCCCGGTTCTTGCTTCGTCTTTAATCATTCTCTCGACCCAGCTTGCATACTCGTCCTTTCCTCTGTTTATCAGGTCAAGCTTGGATAAACACATAAGTTCTGACTGCGAGAATGAATGGAAATTCTCCCATTTTCTACTTAAGTACTGAACGCCGTCAAATCTTTTAATCACGAAAACCTGCAATTCAGAATCAAATAACCAGCTAATTATGCCCAAATGCGGCTGACGTTCTCTGATAAAAAACTTTCTGATGAGCGGCATTTGCTTCTTTGGATCGAGCTTGCGGAACCACCCTTGTCGTTCTTCAAGGCTTGGTTTCGTAATGCTTTCCCCTTGATCTTCGACATTTACTTCTTCTGTACTCGCTGGTGACTGAAAAACATATTCTCCGTTGTCTTCAAATAACCATGTGTCATCGGTGCTTTCCCCAAGCTCTTGTTCTTGATTTTCTCCACCTTGTTTTTGCTGCTCTGGTTGCTCCCCCTGATCTGCAGAAGGATAGGTAACCAATGCTCGAGAAGTAGAGGCTAACTGCTCTCTTTGGCGTGCAGCATCTTGATCATCGGGATCATCTCTTCGTTGCTGTCTGACAGTAGATGTTTTGCACGTTTCCTCCCCCTGAGCAGACAGACGCTTCGAGAGCAACTGAACTTGGTCTTCAAGAGAGGAAATGCGAAGTGATTTTTCAGCGTCAGACTGCAAAAGAGTGGCAACCTGCGAAGAAAGCTGCAAAACAAGTGAATGTAAGTCATTAAGATTAGGTGTGGGGGGTGCAGTCTCCGCGGCCCGTTTCTTGTGCGGGCGCTCAGTTGCGGTAGAAGACCCAGACTCATCACCGCCAATGAAGGGGCGTTTCCCAAGGTTGGATGGGCGAGGATCAATCGGATGAAACGAAGAAGTAGCTTCGTTGTTATCTAAGTTAAGCTCCTCAGTAGCCGCATCATTAACCTGAGTAGGAGTAGCAACAGCTGCAGTATTAGGAGCAGGAGAAGTAACTATCACCTCGGTAGCAATAGACTGATGACTCCCGGGTGGAGTAAGAGGTGGCTGCTCGTGAATGACAGAGAGCGGAGGACTCTCATGATAATTGTCAATCTCCCTGTACGTAGTATCGCTGGAGGTGGAGTCCACGGCGATGGGAATCTTGGCCTTGCGCTTTGGCCGAGACTTTGGCCGGCTGGGTGCGGGAGGAACATTAGTTTCAGTATTCTCAGTCCGCGGTTCCCCGTCTAAAACATCGGCAGCCTCATCCACGTCGTTATCACGAAAGTTCAGATCTACAATCGCCCCGAAGAGTGGGGTGTCCTCAGCTTGAGCCTCCCCTGGCTTGTTGGAGTGTATCGTGAGACAGGTATTAAACAACTTGGGCCCACCGATCTGATTTACTCGGTCAATAGCATTCGGAGGAAGCTCAGGAAGGAAGTGCCTGAGAATGATCATAATAAAACGCGGATACACCATGAGTTCCTGTGGTTTGATCAGATCATTTTGTATCGTTTGAAAAACATACTCCGCCACCCGGTATGGTCTGTTCAGAACCAAACTTAGCATCATGGAGAGAAGCTTATTGTCGATCTTATCGTGAGCGGTTTTAGAATGTTTGAAAACCGTGACGAACACATGTACCAAATACCGCCATGGACCGAAGAATTTACCCTTAGCAAAGGTCGTAGTAGTGGTGAATACAGGCCCGACATAGCCCAGTAATGACAATTTGCGGGCTAGAAATCTTGGACCGAAAGAAGACGGTGCGTGTTCTCGGGAACCACTTCCAAGTCGAAATATCTGACGAAGGGTTGTGCTACTGAAAATTATTTCACGACCATTGACCATCGTGCGCAAACCATCTTTGATTTTATTTGAGTCCGGAGGTGTGAGATCAATGTGTGTAAGATTTCGGAGAAACTCAGCGACCAATGGAACATTGATGGGTAGATCTTCGCTCAGGATATAGGACATCCTAGAATGTTGAAGAAATAAGATCGTTTCCCGAAAACGAAGTGATGAAGCCTCGTTAAGTGCAAAGCTAACAGCCTGATTATGCCTCTTGTCAAAGACTTTCGCCATCTGTGTAAAATCTGCGAAAATGAACACGTTAGATTTGAAAGTCACAAACATGTATGCCCAACATTAAAGTGGACGAGCATGCATGTTTGTGTAACAATAAGATCATTTGAGACACAATATGAAGACGAACAAGTTGTTCGTCTAAGATAATAAAAGCATGTTCGTTTAAAGCATAAGCATGGTGACGAACAAGGTGTTCGTCAAAGACACAAGCATTGGGACGAACAAGTTTTTCGTCTGAGACTCAAGCATGGGGACGAACAAGTTCTTCGTCAGAGACTCAAGCATGGGGACGAACAAGTTCTTCGTCAGAGACTCAAGCATGGGGACGAACAAGTTGTTCGTCAGAGACTCATGCATGAGGACGAACAAGTTGTTCGTCCAACATGGCGAAGAAGATGTTCGTCTAAGATTACGAAGATGGGGACGAACACGTTGTTCGTCTAAGGCACAGCAAGGGTGTTCGCCTAACACATGAAAATTATTCTAAGGCATTTATTCTATTTTTCTGGGCACCTATGAAGGCGAAGATGATCATGCGAACAATTCAAGAAATAACATCAACGAAGAAGATCAACGAAGCAAAATATAGCAATTAGAGACGAACACATCAAGAACACGAACATGGTTATCAATAATCATCAAGTTAAAAACCCAGTTTATGAAGATTAACATAGATAACACGAACATATCAAGCAATATATGGCAGATTTTGACGAACTCGTATGAATATCAACGAACAAGGAAGAACTTACATAGGGGAATAGTCAACCGAATGAAGAACTTCGTGAGGATAGAGTCAATGTGAATTCCTAAGCTCCGAGTAAAAGTAAAATTTGAGAAGTGAAAAGTGAAATCTTGATTTTACTTGAGGGTATTTAAAGGCCAAGTATGGGCCTATGGGCCTGGCATTGCAGGGCCTGGTATTCTGGGCCCGATGGACTTTTAATGAAATTGTGTAACCAACGGTTTTAAAGAAAAAGTAAATAGCAAAAAGAAAGTAAAATAAAAGAACTTATATAAAAAAAAAACAGTAACAACGTTAATTAAGCGAACAATTGTAGTATACATTTATGAAACAAAATTCGATCAGATTGCTTATCGGGGTTCCAAAGATAATTTAATCAGATCGGTGGGCCCAGGTTGTTTAATACATGTCTCACGATACACTCCAACAAGCCAGGGGAGGCTCAAGCTGAGGACACCCCACTCTTCGGGGCGATTGTAGATGTGACAACCGTCAAAATTCAGGTACTTGTTCAATTAATTAAATCCGTTCGAAACATTAGTACTCCTTTATCGTGTTCGTTCTGTTCTAGCTCGTAACTTTTGAGTCTATACTTTGTCGGAACTAGTGTCGGAATAACTTCCGGAATCAAATTATAAGTCCTAATACCAAGAAAACATCAATTGAACTTTCCTAAGTTCATAACTTATCATACTTAAGAACTTTTAATTAACAAAAAGGTCCAACGAAGCAATAACGTAGAAACGAAAAATTTGAAAAAGGCTGAAAAATAGCCCGGTGCGCCGCACCTAGTGGTGAGGTGCGCAGCACCTCACGCCAGAATTCAAAAAAATTACAATTTCAGTCTTTGCCTCGTTTTTACACTTCCACCACCCAAGCCAACCAATCACAAACGACTATGGCCATCAATTACTGCATTGTGACAGACCACAACTCCCTATACCCCATTTTTATTATTCATTTTCTTAATTCACTTTTACAAAACAAAAACACACACATTTACACCTAGTTCCTTTTCTCTCAACTTTCTCTCTAAAAACTCACTTGTTCCAGAGCTTTTACACCATTAAAATCCACTTTTGATCCATACAAATCGTTCCTTTCAACAAGAGAAGCAAAGGGGTGTCGTTTTTATCAAAAAGGACTAGTCTTGTAAGGATTTTTGGAGCTTAAATCCGACCAAAAACTCATCATCCGAGCTTTTCCTTCGGTAGATTTCTTTATTTTTACTATTCTTACATAAATAATCAATTGCATGTAAGATCTAACGGTTGAAAATATGTTTTTATATAAATCTATGACTTTTTATGGTCAAAAACGTTTTTAATCGAAATACTCGTTAGATCCACGAATCTGTGGATGAAAACACTTTAGAAACTGTTAAAATGGTGTCTTAAAAGATATTTACTAATTGCATGTTCGATCTAAACAACAAAATAAGTGTTATAAAGATTTATGTCACTTTTCACACAAGAACGATTTTTATCTAAATAATACTTAGATCTATATTTTGTGGTTAAAAGTTGTTTAGAAACTGTGAAAACGTTATTTTATAAGGTATCTACTGGTTGCATGTCGAAATCCATAAGTCACAAAACGTTTTTAGCAAGAAAAACACAAAACGAGATTGAGACAGCAGCTAGGTGCGCAACACCTGTGCTCAGGTGCGCAGCACCGAGCTGCTGTTCTCCCGAAAAATCGTCGTTTTACTCGTTTTAAGATAATGTTACATTCTGGACTTTTACCGACATCACATTGGGACTGAGACAAATAAAAATAAGTAAAATGGTGACTTGTATTGGACTATTTGGACTATAATGAGCTATAAAATATGTGATATTGTGTTTTAGGTGATTTGTGAGCGGAAGTGATGGTACAATTTTTGGGCATTAAATTTGGGCGCGGAAGCGCTGCCCAAATTTCCTCAGAAATTGTAAATCACTTCAGCGAGCAAAAACACTTAAAATATAATGATCAAAAACGTTAAATCGAACTTTTGGGACAAAAACGTGACAATTACCTTTACGGACTATTTTTGACTATACTTAACTTTGACACTTAAAGTTTAATAAAGTTTTACCTATGTTATTATATAAGAACATAATAATATAACAACTCATTAAACTACCTTGGTATTAATAGGCAATCCGTGATTCCCGGCTTACATATTCCGACCGAGTTTCCAAGTTCTCGTTCTCTTCGCAATCCGTGAGTTACAACCCCTTGTTTTATATATTTTACATAAATTTTGGGGGAAACATAAGATTAATTGCATTTTTAAGCCTTATGAAACAAATTGCAATATATCAAACTTTGACTTTTGACTTATCAAACTTTGACTTTTGACTTATTAAACTTTGACTTTTGACTTATTAAACTTTGACTTTTGACTTATTAAACTTTGACTTTGACTTATTAAACCTTGACTTTGAATTATTAAACTTTGACATTTGGTTCGTACTTGGACTTATTTGATCGACTATTTAAACTCTTATGCGTAAATTATTTGACTTTATTTAGAATTATTGGTCGCTCTCTTTTGACTAAACTGATTATTGATGCTTGTATACGTACCAACCCTTGATGGAACTATAACACGATCTTAAGTGATGGACGTACGACTCTCTCGATTTTAAAATAAAGTTTACTAGTGCCCGACTGTTTTCGACTTAGACTTTTCACATTATTAACTACTTAGCCGTATATTAATTATGGGTATCGATACTTAGGAAAGAACCGTTCCTTGCTTAGATGGCAGTCTAAGTACATATTACTAAGTTCTGTTTAACTTTCCGTTTGAGAGGCGGGAAGTTGGGGCCGTTCACGGTTGGATAATCGGATTAATGTGAACACTTAAGTTATAGATGCCAAGAGGTTGATACAAGAAAATCTAATTAGTTACTTACGCATAAACTTATAAATTTTTAGCGTTAGATATACGCTTCTACTGTTTGACTAAATTTGACTATATTTGGTCTTTACAAACTTAGGGCACCAGTCCGCCCATTACTTAGACTTTAAAGTATATAAACTTTAAGCGACTTTTCTCCGCTAATCTCCTTTATGGAAACCTCTACTTTTATATACTTTACTTACATTTTGGTCGACTATTTAAACTGTAACTCACTCACTGCGTTTTCGTAGTTGACACTTTATCTTATGTTTCAGGAAATTAGTGTAAGCACGAGGTGCATGGCATGGACGGGTCGAGGCGGTTGTGTGAGAACCTTGCTGGGAAAAGACGTGGCCAGTTATTTTGGGAATTTCCAATGAACTTTTAAATTGTGTTTCAATGTACTAAATTATTGTGTCTTGGATGGATTTGTAATCACTTTTATTTTAATTAATGATTTGATGACCGTTATGTTTTATATGACCTGTGATATGATTTTCCAGCTCTTCACATTCCGTGTTTCCGCTTTAGCGGGGTGTGACAGACTTGGTATCAGAGCACAAGTTATAGAGAAAAACGGTTTTAAAATTTTTTTCAAAAAGTTTTCGAAACCAAACTA
>CAJVGC010000508.1:36487204-36534351 GCA_910822075.1 Senecio squalidus
TATTCATTGAGATACTTTAGATACGGTTAAAGCTATCTCGTTTTTCTCGAAAAACAACTTTAGATTCCATAACGAAATCAATTTCTCATAAGACTTTCTTATTACGTTAAGGTATTTTATAAAAATTCATTCAAGACTTGTTCAAATAAGTTCTTGTTCATGTATCGTGTTTTGTCAATACTATAGTGTCTAAAATTCACGAAATGATTATTGGGAATTACTAACTCAGTAGATTGTCTAACATAAATATATCGAGTATTTCTAACGTTCCTAAAGAGGTCATTCTAACTACGAAGCCTCAATGTTTCTATATTTTTTCGGGGGACGTGAAATGCAAAAACAATTTAGTATAAATCATTTTTATAATATTATGGTTTGTATTTTAATTAAATTGGGTTTACGGAAAGTTGCAAAGAAAGGCTTTCTTAAAATAAATATTTTTTGTAGCTTGGTCAAATCATCCCAAGGAATTTGGGTTACTACTTCAATCAATATAAAAGCGGGACATTGATATCTAACACATTATGATCAATTTACTGTACGACATTATCATTTAGACATATTTCGATCAATGTCCTCTGAGATATTGACATTTCATATGTTGTATTTTGGATATTTAACTTTACCCTAGTTGTGGGTTTTTGAATTAAATATTTGTTAGTTATTTTATTTTTGAGGATTGACTCCACAATATATAAGTCTTTGTTTATGATTGTGCGATAACACGTAGATATTTATTATTTAATGCATTTATTTAGGCATTCTCTCGAAAACTTACAATATTTTATGATGATCGTCAATCTTGTTACACCCTACGTTTCTGTCAATGATAGGGTGTGACATGATAGTGTACGAGTATTAAAAAACTAATATAATTTTATAATTAGAATACCTTTTGTACAATTTAGGATGTATCATCTATACCACCATATAATTATATGACCTCTTTTGATTTTAAGAACTTTTTTTAAGTAAATTAAATGTTGACAACTGATTACAATAAAACAATTTTAGCCCGGATCAATATTTTAAAGGGAAAATTGTTTAGAAATGCATCGAACTTTACATCCAAAACTATTGTTGCATCAATCTTTAAATTGGTCTATTGTATGTATCTAAATTTCAAAAATCTCTATTGAATGTATCCAACTTTCAAAAATCTGCTATTGTATATATTCAACAATATGTGTCATCCATATAATGTGTCACGTAAGTTGCCACATCATCGTTTTGCTAAGATTTCATTGGTTGGATATATAAAATATCGATTTTTGAAAGTTAGATACATACAATAGACCAATTTAAAGATGGATGCATACAATAGTTTTGGATGTAAAGTTCGATACATTTCCAAACAATTCACCATCTTTTAAATACATCTTTCAAAAGTGTTTAATGTATAAGTTTTATAACTTATAAATAAATAAAATATTTTAATCATAATCAACTTTCAACTTTAAATTACATCATAAAATTATCAACTTAAAATTACATCATAAAATTATTTAAAGTTGATTAATTATAATAAATATATTTATACATGATATTCATTGCCTTTTAAAATAATTATTTTAGTAAATAAACCTGTTGGAATAACTTTAAATTATAAATATATTAATACATAAAAAATATTGAAATAATATAAATAGACTATGAATATAAATTAAATTGATATACTTGAAATTAAAAATAGTAATAATTAAATCAAAACATTATTTAAATTTCTGAAAGAAAAGTAAAACCAATGTGATTGTGTTTAACCATAATTTCTTATTTATTTTCAATATCATCGCGTTGAGATGGGCAAAATAGGATAAGCCCGAACCAAACCTTGATCCAGCCCGAGTCCGGTCTACAGAAACCCGACCCAATAAAGCTCGGTCCTGATCCGGACCGGCCTACACTAGTCCCGATTTTGGTTCTAAGCCCGGTTCAACCCGATAATAGTTTAAGCCTGGCCCGACCCGATAACAAGTTAAAGCCCAAAAAAAACATGTATTTTAGCATATTTATAAATTATATATCTAGTTTAACTTAATTTCTAAAATATGTTGATTCTTATTTTTGTAAAATAACGTTGAAACATTCGAAAGTTATAGTCTTTTTATTAGTTTTTGTTTGTGAAAGTCAGAGATCAAGTAGTAGGCAACATTATATTGGCTATTGTGACAAAAAAAAGTTTGTGAAAGCTGCATATTAAATTTGAGAAACAAGAAAATTAAAAATTATATTATGACAAAAAATTTTAACAATATTTATAAGATGAAGTCTTGAAACAAATGATATAAAACCTACTCTTCGACTTAGATTCATGCAAATGAAGTGTTGTTTTAATTAGTTTATTTTATTATAACAAGAATTAATAAAATCATATTCTCTTTTATTACTTAGTTTTTTCATTTGTTGAGCGGAAAAGCCCGAACCGACCTGGACTTGAATCGAGACCGGCCTACAAAGCCAAATAAAAAAGTTACATTTTCCGTCTTTTCAGTTAGTTCAGTTAACATTTAACAATTAAAAAAATATTACTCTATTCGTCTCATAATAAGTGTGTACTTTCAGTTTTCAAAGTTTTTATTTTTCAATTTTGACTTCAAATATTTTTTTTTGTATTTTATAATAGATGATCGAAAATTATACAAATAAAAAATAAATTTTATATTAAATATTATATAATATAGAAAAATATAGTCACAGTCAAAATTAAAAAAAACCACAAAAATCTATTTCTGGACACGACGGAAGTTTAATATGTATGAAGGGCATTGAAATTTTGTTATTTACCATTTCAAATAACCCTACACGTGACGCACGCCCCCTTTACCATTTCCAAACCTCGTC
This sequence comes from Senecio squalidus, assembly GCA_910822075.1. Lineage (NCBI taxonomy): Eukaryota > Viridiplantae > Streptophyta > Magnoliopsida > Asterales > Asteraceae > Senecio > Senecio squalidus. The sequence goes on from CAJVGC010000508.1 coordinate 36,490,046, forward strand.
TGCTTCCGTCACCAAACACACAAAAACCTAAATCACTCTCTAATGGCTTCCTCTGGTGGTGCTAGGGTTTTCCACGGTTGCAGAGCTTTACTCGCCGCAGCTAAGTCCACCACTCCTAAATCAACCATCGCCGCCGCTGCAACAACCCCCGCCGCCGCCGCTAAGAAAAAAACCGCAGTCAAGGACAAACCGGCCAGGAAACCGTCAACCGAGAAAGCCGGGATACTGAAACCAACCAAGATTTCTCCAGCCCTAGGTCAGTTCCTAGGTGGTGTGTCTGAATCTGCCCGAACTGACGCTGTGAAGAAGATTTGGGAGTATATCAAGCTCCACGAGCTTCAGGTAATCTTCGTGTTTTATCGATTGCTTTGTTTAATAAGTTTTAAGATATTGTTAAACCCTTACATTATTTTATTGTAGATTAATAAGTTTGTAAGTTTAGAATTTGTTGTAGGATACTAGGATGTGTCTTATTGTTCGTTTTCGTTCAAAGCGGATTGAATCAATTTAAGAGATTAAGTCAAGGGTTCTTTTTGCTACTAGCTAGCCTTCTAGGGTTTAGGCTTGAAACAATGTAGTATTGTTTTCTAGTTTTCGTTAATTGGTAGTGGTTTATGTGTTTTCGTTGTGTTGTATTATGTCAAATTTCATAGTCGATAACATTTGTAGCAACTCTGTTTTGTTTAAATTGGATGAATTTTGGTTTTTAAATGAAAGTAGGTTGCTATGCTGTTAATAAAAAATTGTCTAGACGTATATTGTATGCATTTGACGCTTTTAAATAAGTTATTTATGCACCCTAAGACGTGAATTAAGAAGTAAAAAGGAAGAGTGAACCTGATAAATGTGGTAGAACTTGTTTACGAAATGCATGACTTATCAACGCTTACTTTGAATCTGTAGACAAAAGCCTAATTTAAAATTTTAGTTTTTTTTAAAATGTGAACAGGCTAAGCACATTATTAACGAAATATAAGACACGTCAATAGACGTTGTTACTAATGTTGTGAATGAATTTTGCGTGCAGAATCCTGAAAACAAGAGGGAGATCATTTGTGATGACAAGCTTAAGACTATCTTTGAAGGAAAAGACAGAGTTGGTTTTCTGGAGATCGCCAAATTGCTAGCTCCACATTTTGTGAAGACCCCTTGATCAAATTTCGTTTGACTTGTGCTGACATTCAGACTGCTCGTTGTTGATAATTTTCCTTTTCATCTATCTAGGAGTGCACCCTTGAAGCTAGATGGTTATTATTATTATAAAAAGTTGTAAGAAACTCAAACATAGTTTAATTTCTATGCTTTTTGGTGCCTCTAGGGTGTTGAGAAAACTTGTGATGAATGTTATTACATTTTCATGCTCCTGATCGTAGTTGTAGTAAACGGTGCAGTAATGGCAGTACATTTTTCAGATATTGAATGTCGTTTATTTTTAAATTTAGCTGTGTTAAAATTATATGCCATCACGATTACTGTGACTGATAGCTTAATAATCATAGAGCTAAAAGTTTCTGGAACCACCCTTTGCGTGGTTCTGCCCAAACGTATCAACCTCCGGAGTGACAAAGATCAGTTTGGTATACGTTCTTGTCTTTTTTGGTGATTCTAATTCGCAAGAAAGAATGATCCCAACCTGCCTCATGTCCACTCCTTTGGGTTGACAAAAACGGTGCATGCGTTGCTGAATTCTTGTTTCAAAACGAGCTTGAAATGAATGTAGCATCCTGATTGGACTTTGGACAAATGTTTCTGTTAGAGAATAACCCAGACGTGTTGTTTATACTGGGTGTAGGTCGAAGCATTAAACTTGCTCTCTTAGGATATTGCTGTAATGCTTTCGGTGAAGTGTGAATATGCCATCTAGTTTTTAAGCTATAGAGATACAAACAAAAATATAAGCTTTCTAAGCTGTTTAGGCATAATTGAATAGATCCGTACGTCTTTAGAAATTGACACTATATAAAGAATATTACAACTACTTTAATGTTTCAAGATTCCGAAAAAAGTATACTGATGTAAAACTAATTCAACTGGTGAAACATTCAGGATATACAATTTAGCCAGATTTCCATGAAAATAATCTGTACACTATATTAATAATACTAAATATACGTACAAAACTAGTTAAGTAGGTGGTGTACCCATTGGTCAACTATTGGCGGTGAGCCGTACCAAGGTCTTGATTCATCGTCTGAACCAACAGGGGAGTGGTACACTCCGTCAAAACTAATGTTTAATGCACCATCAAGATGTGCTGATACTTCTGGAACTACTCCATCACCCCATACATCTGCCTGCCCACACACCTATTTATAGGAGAATGATTCGTTAAGCTATAAAATCTCAAAGGTGTGACCCAGTTACCCGTTAGTGGGCCGATTAGGGCTACAGTTTATCTCATAGGTTTTCCAAAAGAAATGATTGACATGCTTAATTCATGTAACTTAAGATATGTTTAAGACGGATAATGCGACACGTGACAAAATGATTGGTAGATATGAAGAGAGAGAAATATGTCACGTGTCATGCATTAAATGGATTAAGCATATAAGTACATATAACTAAGCATATGAATTAGGCATCTCAATCATTTGTTACGTAAAAATGCACAGAACCGTCTAAAATGTTTACGCAAATACATTACATTAGTTTTGTTGCTATTTATTAGACAGTTAGTGAAGTGATAATTAACACAATAGGCTTTTGTGAGATTCATAACATTTTAGATAAGTGTTTCAGGGTTAACCCGACCCAACCTGTTTTGACCCGCATATTTTCAAAATTACTTGACCTTTCCGACCTGGCCATCTTGACACCATTAGTTGCAACGTAAAAGTGTTGTTTCCTATTTGGATCCGAAAGTTAGAAACATAGCGTTTACCTGTTTGTAACCTTGTCCAACGAAGCGAGTGCGAAATGTAGCACCACTTGATGTTATGGTGCTTGTATCATTTGCAATGGCAACATCAGGAACAGATTGAACAGATTGCTCAATGGCTACTGCAGCAGTTGTAGCAGGATCTGAGTTACCAAAGAAACGACTGCCCTTGATATACCTGAAAGTTACTTAAAAGTCTCATAATACTACATATGTGCAGATTCCATTCACTGAGGCTAAATAGATGTCTGATTAATAGTGAAATATCGATAAAAGATTAGAAATAAAAATAACAGACCAGAAACAGGTATACCTGCCTGCGATACATACATATCTTAACTCTGGAGTATAAACCGCTTTCTTACAGTTTTCTTCAACATAATTCAAAAGACCCCTTGTTTGATCAACAACTCCAGGCAACCCTTTTGGCGGTGGCCTAAAATTGACATTATAGAGAAAAGCGGGTTTAAAGCATCATCTATTTTTTGTCGTGAAGCGGAGTTTCATTCATTTGGTAAATACATACTGTAGAGGAGATCCCAGAGTGAGAAGCAGGGAAATATTCGCCTGTGTGAACTCTTCCATGTACACCCGAGCCAGCCAACCTCCTGCAGAGTGTCCAATAATCGACAATGGACCACCTACAACAGGAACTTAGATGTGCATGAGTAGAGGAGTCAAAATGGACGCGTTGGTGAGTTGGGTAAGCTGACAAACGCTCACTTTTTTGACCAAATCTTTTTGGTAATTTTGTTAATACTTAAAACGGGTCAAATATTACTAAAGAAGTTATATAATTTAATATTGACTCATTTCCTTTTAGGCTATTTTTTTCTAATTTACAGTTTGCACCATTAACAGATAAAACATAACCCAAATCAGTCAGTTCAGAAGTAAATGTGTCAAAATATGAACCTCCTCTATGCATGAGGATCATGATCGAAAGGATGTATAGAAACAAAGGTTCGTGTAGGGGAAATAAAGTGTCAAGGGGGTAAGGATCATGGCACCTTTAAAAGAACGAGTTATTGACTTCTCAAACCAACTTTTTGTTGCAAACAAATCATCATGAAGTGCCAAGCATGATAGGTCTTTTTGCATTTACATTGACACATTTTTCTCAAATAACTCAACCTATAAAATATAGTATTGTTTGGTATAGTTGCAATCACGATGGTTAGTTAGGAACGAAAAGAAAACTATAATTGTCAAAATCAGTTACTTTTCTAAGACCTTCCTGAAAACTTATTCTAAACAGAACACAAGTTTGTAAAGTACAGTGGGAATTTAACTTAACGATTTTCATATTTCATTGCTAGATTTCGGTTTTGTACTCTTATTTAACTTAGAGGGTGCAGAACATCTAGTCATTAAAACCACTGGAAAACTCATTTAGCAACAAAATCACCAACAATCTTATTGATGTAAGTATCCATCAGACTGAAATGTAAAAGATGGGTATATACAGACCTTGAGGTTGTTTCAAAGCTTCATTGACAGCTTCATCAACCTGATTTAAATACCTGCAGAAAGTAGATTTTTCATCTAACGATAGAGAACATAAAGCAAGCATGTAAAAAGTGAAGTACCAATCAAGAACAGGGCGAGGTTGGAGTGTGCCTCGCCAGTAATTAGGATCAAGCAAACCAGCAGCATTCCTAAGCCAGTCGATTCTATCAACATTGGCCACAACACTTGAAACACCATACTCTTGTAAAGTCAAAACTAATTTCTGATAGTCACCTGTATTATTCCCTAATCCCTATCAACAATCAAGATTAGCTTAATAAGTACATTCACACACAATGATACGTAAGTGCATTCGAGAATAGGAATATACAGGAAGTATGACAGCAGGACGATAAGTGGATAACGAAGAAGATGAAGAGTCCGAGGGAGAGACGGCGCAGGAGAACCTCCGCGAAGGCGATGGCAATGGAAGTGGTTTGAAACAAGGAGACAATGCCATATCTTCTTCTTCCCACACTTTCTTTCGTGTTATAGTCTCCACCACAAAGTGCAAGCTTAAAGTTATGACTAAAATTTTACATCTTTTATGAATTTGCATTTACGCTTCTCTAAATTTATAAATACACTTTACTTTACCCCTAAAACACATATGCTACTTTTGTAACCTTTTAAAGCTTATAACAAAGTAATAGAACAATCAGTCAGTCATCTGGGATCTGCAACAACAAACTCCCCATTGATTGTTACTTATAGGGATGACAATGGGTCGGGGAATTTCGGGGATCATGTTTCCCATCCACATCCCCAATCTCAATATTCATCCCCATCCCCATACCCAATGGGGAGTAAAATTGTAATCCCATCCCCAGCCCCATCGGGGACGGGGATTTCCTTCTCACGTATTAAGTATTTTGTAACTAGCCAACTACATATTTTTTTGGCACTTAGCCTTACTGTAACATCAACCAACAAAGTATACAAAACATTACAATAAGAAAAAAGTAACTTCTAGACTTCCATACTTCAAAAATAGTTTTGCATAATTCATACATGCAACAAGAATTCAAAACCAGTTGAAACAAAAGGACAAGACTACAAGTCAAATTGTGGAAACTAAGATGTGAATTCAAATCAACCATTTACAAAATGAGATCCTTAAAGTTTTCAATAGATTACAACTATGGTTTAATCTTTGAAACTTGATACATCCAGGTTGCTTCATGACCATTCACCAAAATCTTTTATGAGAAAACTAAATCAAGCTCCTGCATAAACAATATCACATAAATATTAGCAAATTTTGGGGAGTAAATGAACTAACCTGATCTTGACCGTCATAATGCAGAACACAACACTCTTTATAATAGCGTTGAACAACAGAAAACAAAACTTGCAGAAATATATATAGTACCTTTTCCTTTTCCTTCACCATCTGTGTCGTAATCATCAAATATAGTTGCATTGTTATCAGACGTAAACGGTTTACCTTCTTCTGTAGAATCAATTTTAACAAATAAGTATCGTACATAGAACAAAGATCAGTGCATTTTATAATCACTTTGTCTAGCGCTGCTGAAATAAAGATGATTATGTTACCTTTGTTAACGGTTTCCCACAGCCAACTTTGTGCACACATTAAAGCTTCTATAGTATTTGGACGAAGTCGGCTTCGATGTGGACTGATCAATCTCCCGCTTGAGCTTAAAGCAGATTCCGAGGCAACGGAAGAGACAGGGATAGCCGATATATCTCTAGCAATTGCTTGCATCGCAGGATATTTAGCTCCTCTTAACTTCCACCACAAAAGAATATCGAAGTCTGGAGATCGAGGTTCAAGTCCTTCTTTCAAATAACGGTCAAATTCCTTTACAATACATGATTGCGGAACACTACTTTGGCACATAATATGTTTTTCCCACGCCGACATATTTTCATCAACCTCCTGATCCATTGAGTTTGTTGAACTTGAACCCGTGTTATTTCCAAACTCATATTCACTACTTAAAGTCTTTTCTTGATACTCAAGTTCTATGAAGATTAACATTAACAGTTATGTACTTGTGTGGTATAGGGGTATAAGAGGCTAGGGTTTTTTATTTATTATTTATTTATGATTGGTAGTATCGATGAAGGAAGATGAAAAGTTTTGTACAGAATATCAAATGAAATATTATTAGGCCCACTAATATAAGTGACATGTAAACTTGATACTTTTCGGGTATGGGTATGGGTATGGGTATGGGTACGGGTATGGGTACGGGTACGGGTATTAAGAGAGTATTACCATCCCCGTCCCCATCCCCGTTTTTAATATCGGGGATTCCCCATCCCCATCCCCGGTCAACTCGGTGATTCCCCGGTCAAAACGGGTTCGGATACCGGGTCCCCATCGGGTACGGGTTTTATTGCTATCCCTAGTTACTTCTATTCTATGTGCAAAATGTCACTATGTGCATTTACTCCCAAATTTATACAACCGGTGACGATACCTTGATAATCTCTACCAAGGTCCGCCCAAATGTCGATTGCATATATACGATATCTGTTCAAAACCTGCAAGTCATTCACCGCCAGATTAGCAAGTTGAGTTGCATCAATGACCCGAAGGGACGGTCTCTTTTTTAAGCTTAGCGTAACGGTCTTTATGTATACAAATCCTAATCTGCACAGTAATATTTTTAACTTAATAGAAGATTATACATCAACAATGTTTTAGTTAAGAAAATGTTTTATAAGTTATCTTTTAGTATTACGGTGTTGCATTCGTACAACTTTAAAATCATTTTTTATATTTGTTGTAATAAATATTTAAGAGATGATAAGCATGTCTAAAAACATACTTAAAGCTTTAAAAGGTTGTAAAGACCGCATATGATAGGTTATTCTGGAATCAAAGTGAATATCGCTGAGGTGATGCTAGGCAAAGTGCAGTTAGTGAGACTCGGTCAATCCGGTCCACTTGTAGCGGGGTGTTAAAACACCTGCATAACGCCGTCATGGCGGCGACGTTGCACCTATAACGTGCGTTAAGCGTGGTTGTTTCCCCTTTTATTCTTAAATATATATATATATATATATATATATATATATATATATATATATATATAGAGAGAGAGAGAGAGAGAGAGAGAGAGAGAGAGAGAGAGAGAGAGACTGGTTCATGCGAGAACTCTTTTTTCTGCAAGAACTGCGAGAACTATTAAAAAAAGTGTCAATAAACATGCAATTATGTCCATTTAAATGTAAAAACTTATGAATGTTAAAAATCTAGTAAAAATATAACTGAAAAATTAAAAAAAATTTATGAATTCACGCTTATTTAAAATTGTTCACATGTGAACGATTTAAAAAAAAAATGAGTGTTCATATATGAACGAAATTTTTTTACGATATTTTTACATGAACTTTTTAGTTTTTTACGTTTATATTTACTATATTATTAATCTCCAAAAAAGTTTACATGTGAATGAACAAAATAAAACGTGATTTAACACTTTTGTGAGAGTTCTCGCAGTTCTTGCAAAAATAAGAGTTCTCGAATGAGGCATTCAATATATATATATATATATATATATATATATAGAGGTGGGTTCAAATAGGAACCACTAAATATTTGAGAACCATTAGGAACCAATATTCACCAGTGTATATACATATGATATTCACCAGTGTATATATATATGGTATTCACCAGTGTATATTTAATATGATATTCACCAGTGTATATTTAATATGATATTATACACTGGTGAATATCATATATATACACTGGTGAATATTGGTTCCTAATGGTTCCTAATTATTTGTATGGTTCTCATTTGAAACTATATAATATATATATATATATATATATATATATATATATATATATATATATATATATATATATATATATATATAGGGGTGAGATCCTGTAAAAAATGGAAATATCGTAAAAAGTGTGAGAAGCGATTAGAACCAATCATTATTAGTTAAGTGGGTTTTTATAAAAATCAATAGAAAAGGGTATTCCCGTCATTTAACAATTACATAATACAGTAATACAAAACAAAAAATTAATCGTGCAACACACACAAATCCCGCCCAATTCACAAAGCCTCCCCCAATTCACGAAATTAGGGTTTTTAGAAATCGATTTTTTCGTTCAAATCCGCCATTGTTGTGCATCATAATCACTCATCACTCTCGATTCTTTGTTAGATGAAAGGAAAAATGAAGATAACGGATGAAGATTTAACTCGTAAGTGTAAAAAATTCTATATCGTGTATCATATCAGTTAATATTTTGAAGTTTTCTAATGAAATCCGCCATTTTTATACATCATACCCAGTTTTCGATTTCATTTTGTTTAGCAAAAAGACGAAGCAATAGACTGATGAGGTTATCAGCAACTTTCAAAAACACAGAAGACACGGCTATAGAAATAAATGAAGATGAAGATGAACCAGAGAAGATTGTACGCGATGAGAGACGAACAAAGTTTAAAAATGATCGTCCAGCTCCAAAAAAAGTTATTTTTTTATTTTATATTATAAATTTCTGTTACTTATTTCATTATACATATGTTAAATGCATATAAAAAAATGTTGTTTATTGTAGTAGAATTTTTGTTTGTGTGGTACATATTTGTTGATTCACAAAACAGTTATATATGTATAACTATTGTGTATCATAATTGTTGATACACAATAGTTTTTACACATATATGTAACACACAACAGATATTTACTATATGATACACAGATTATATACTTAACTATTGTGTATCATATTGTATGAAATTTTGTATATCATGAAACTTAACAGGAGATGCATCTAATATGTATATAAACACTATATGCAGGTCCTAAACACAAACTAACTTATCAACTTAAGGATCTTCCCATTGAATCGGACCCAGATGACGATTTTGTAGAAAATAATTTGGTAGTTAGTAAGAAAAAAAAGAAGTTAAGTCCAATGAGGGAAACTGAAGTAGTAGAGAATTTAGAAAATTTGAAACGCATCAGACAACGAAACCCCCCTAAGTTACTGTTTGAGGCACTAGAAAACCTTAGTGACGCACAAATAAAAGATATTAAAAGTTTGGGGTTTAAAGAATTGGTAAACTTTAATATTGAAAGTATACCAGCAAGATTGGGGTACTTAGTTGTTAAGAATTTCGATCCAAAAACTTTGACTTTGAAAATGAAGAATGTGTCATTCACAATTACAAGAGATAGTGTCAATGAAATTATTGGATTTCCACTGGGAAATATTCCAATAAAGACATATAAGAAAAAAAAAATTGGTTGATGATCCATTAACTAAATTTTGGAGAGAACAATACACCGAAACAAGAATTTATATGAAAAATGTGACTGATAAAATGAAGAGTCAAAGGGAGGGTGGTGCATTATACAAGCTGAACTTTTTGGTCGCTGTTATGACGGTATTAGGAAAAACAAATAAGTGTGGAACAGTAAACCAAACCTTTTTGTATACTTTGACAAACCCTGCTGAAGTGAAGAAAATGGACTGGTGCGGGTTCTTTATAGATTGTTTGAAAAGTAGCCGAGAAGAGTGGGATGAAATAAGCCATTTCAACGGTCCACTATTGTTCCTTGAAGTAAGTAATATTTTTTTGCACATATTAATAAATTAGTAAAGATGCACAGATTTTATGCGTATTAAAAATAAGTTTTCTTTGTGTAGCTATTGTTTGCAGAATCCAAAAGAGCGGAACCTGAAGGAAACGAACCATTAATTCCACCATTGCAGTACTGGACTGCTGAAAAATTAAAGTTGTTGGAGGAGGAAGAATTGGGAGTTACGGGAGTTACTCGACTGAAACGAGAGGTTGAATTTGTGAAGCTGATTCAAGAAGAGCTTCAGAGTAATCAAATTGAAGATGTACCAATTTCAGAAGATGCACCACAGCTGCATTCAAAAGAAGATGCACATCCAGAATCTGCACCGCTGATTTCAGAAGAAGAAGCTGCACATACAGAAGAAGCTGCAAATCCAGAAGCTGCACATGTTGATTCAGAAGACCCTGCACATCTTCAAACAGAAGAACCTGCACATGTGCATTCGGAAGATTCTGATCATTTTTACCAACAAGAACTTGAGATACCTTCTCCAAGAAATGCAGCCGTGGAAAGTGAGAAAATCAAGAACAATGAAAAAGCCACTGCAAGTCAAGGTACAATCAAAAAATTAATTTTATTATTCGTATTAAGTTTTATAAATTATAAAAAATGATAATAACTTCTTTTACCAGAATATTATGTTCCAAAAACACGTGATGTAACCTCTCCAAGAATGACAAAGAGCATCGCAAAAAGAACTCCAACAGTGGCAATTGAGGAACCTTATCCAAAAAAACAGAAATTATCATACACAAACGAAGAGGTAATATTCTAATATTAATAACAATGCATTATACTAACATTTGATATATAATAAAACATATTTTGTCTTGTTTAGAAGGAATGTATTTTGGAAATCCAAGAAATATATAGACAAATTGACGAAAAGGAGAAGCATGCCAAAAAATTGATAGAAAAGGCACTTCTTCAATTCCCCGGAAGTATTCATATTGAAAACTTGAAGAAAACAAGATTTGATATGAAACAAAATGAAGGAGGTTAGTTTAGTAATTTTTGCTTCTGTTATTATAAAGTTTTGAACATATTATAATGCACATCTAATCACTTTTTGTATATTGATTATGAAGATGCTGAGACGTTGGAAACAAACAAAGAACAAGGAAATGTTGCTGTTGAGAGAAATGAAAGTTTTGAAGGTCCGAGCTTCAGTTTAAATATCACACAACTGAACGAATCCCCAGTTAAAAAACCAAACACAACAACTCGCGAACCAAAAAAAATCAAGATGAAAGTAACCAATTCAAAACGCCAATTGCACCAATACCCCAACAGTTATCAAAAACCAAAAGTACGACAAAGAAACAACTAAGCAAGATGACTCTGACAAGAAAGAAACATTCAGCCAAGAAAAAACCCCGAAATGTTAAAGGAAAAGAAATCGTACCACTGGTTGAAGTGAAAAAAAAAATTGAACAAATCATTCCAGAAAAACCGAAACGAACATTAAAGCTGACATATTCAATGAGGTCTCCTTACGTGAAAAGAGTTGTTCAATTGGGGAAAAAGTTGATTGATGCGGAAAATAAAATTTCTGAAAGCATTTTCTCTGCTACATTTGGAGAACAGTAAGTATTAGTTTAATATATATGTTTAGTTAATATAATTCTTATCTTTATGTATTGTTTAATGTTAACTACGATGCACATTTGTATTAAAGGGATATCATCTTTAAAGATGAAAATGGAATTGAAGCACAGAGGGGAATGTTCGAGAGTTTAATTCCAGACATGCTTAACCATGAAGGTTCAATCAGGGTTTGGGCGAATATTTGTAACCAGGAAGATGAAAAATTAAGAGGTCCCGATTCAGCAAAACGGTTCTATTTTCATACTGATATCATGGTATTATTCTAAACTCAGTGTTTTAAAATACCGTTATAGTTAATATGTGTATAATGCACATTTATAATTCATTGCAGAATGATAAAATGGTTAGTCAAAGCACAAATGTCGAGGATCTATTTGAAGAATTTTGGTTTAACATTGTTGACTTCAGTAATTGCTACAAAAAGAAAAACCTTCATGAGTTTGACTTGGTAAGAAATCCGTCAAAGTTTAAACATATACATAATATATATTAAAATGTTAATGCATTTTTACTGACAAAAGTTGTCCAATATAGGTGTTTTTTCCGGTGTTTTCTCAGTTAAAGTACTATCTCGTATGCTTTAACTTGAAGAATCCAAAAATTATGATTGTTGACAACTGTGGAATTGAAAAGGAATTGAAAGATAAATATGAAACTGTACCATTGCTGTTGGTAAGAATGATTACTTTTATATAATGTTGTTAGTATGAATAATAGATATTTGATATGTATTTTATAATGTTTTTTACAGATTAACTTGTTTAAAACTTACTTGGATTCGGAAAAACATCCAAAAGCAAAAGAAATGAAGATGGTTGAGCCCGAGATAATACAAATGCCATGGAGAACAAAACAGAAGAATTCTGATGGTGGGGTATTCCTTATGAGGCATATGGAGACGATCAATGGCAACAGTTATGAAAGTTGGGCAACTGGATTCCGTGAAGAAGGTCCTGAACAGAAAAAACAGCTTGAGGAATTGCGAAAAAAATATGTTACCAAGATGATTCTCTCGGATGTGAACATGATGAGGAAAAAAGCAATCAAAGAGGCAGAAAACTACTTGAACATGCCTGAAGAAACCAGAAACAGCCTAAAAGCCGATGCACATGAAAGAATTCAAGAAGGATAGAAATTTAGTTTGGTAACATGTGGTAAAAACAATTGGATGTAATGGGATTAACACTGACGTAATGTGGGTAGAAATCTTTTGTAATGGGATTAAAACAATATGATGTAATTGGGTAGAAAATCTTTTGTAATGGGATTAAAACAACATTATGTAATCTGGGTAGAAATCGTTAGTATGTACTGATTAATATGTTTTAGACGCGGTTTGGTTTTTGCTCCAGCTCTTGAGTATCACATGTAAAATATGTTGTATATTTTAGGTTGATAAAATGTATGATGAAATCTCGAAATTTACTTGGTAAAAGATTCATAATGTATAATGCATAAAAATGAGTCACAAGAATGATGCACAAGAATGATGCACAACAGTGAAGTGTATTGTTATGATGCACAAGAATGATGCACAAGAATGATGCACAAACAGTGAAGTGTATTGTTATGGTGCACAAGGATTATCCACAACAATACTGCACAACAACGATGCATACTCTCAGGATGCACAACAATGATGCATACTGTTATGATGCACAACTATTATGTATTCTACAAAAGGAAGTGTGCATCATACATTTTTCGTACAAATTCTGAAGTTTTTTTATAGCATCTTTATTTTCAAAACTAAAAAAATAGTACATATAGAAAAATATAAAAAAAGTACTAAACACAAAATCAAAATGAAAAAAAGAAACGATCAAATTTCGACTAAGTCCGTGTCACAATTTCGAGAATCATGACGCTTATATTGGTTGCATTTTCTGCAAAGTCTTTTCTTTTTGAACTTTATTTTCTCAGCCACTCCAATTAAACGTTTCTTCTTTCCACAACCTTTGTTACGGATATTTTTAGGATTCCCAATAGTAGCTTTATTACCTTCCAATGGTTTTTCTACACCGAGGAAAGAACCAATGAGATCATCTTTGTTCAACAAAGGGCAAGCTTCAATGTCTTCAAGAACATTCAATGCTAAATCCTTCTGCTTGTCGAGATAAGAAATTAACTTCTCATTATCAGCAACTAGAGGGTTAATGCACTCATCTACATTCTGATACACTTGGCGAATAATGGCTTCCCTTCCATCATTTCCAGTTCCATTGCTTGTGGAAGGTGGTGTCGTGTGATTCTGAGCGGTTCCATCATTCTCATTTGCAGTTGTAAACTCAGAACTCGAGTCATCAGATATGGGAGGCACAACATCCCTTTTCCAGCGCGTATGAATGTACCTCTTGGGAAATTCTTTGACTCTACAAATCCTCAAAACATAGAAAATATGTCGACATAGTAAGCCATACCGCTCATACTGTTTGCACGCACATGATATGATATCACCACCACGATTAAAATCAACCTACAAAAATAAATATAAAGGATCTGATGAAACGGTAAAAGAATGATGTATATTGTTATGATGCACAACTATGATGTATACTGTTATGATGCACAACTATGATGTATATTCTTAATTTCATCATACATAACTTTACTTATTACTGTGTATCATATAAAATTATATAAAAAAATAAAAGAAAAAGGACAATTGAGTATGTACCTCAAATTCATCATGAGAATCCTTTGCAGAATAGATATCGCGAATTACATATTTTTCATAGCTTTCCATTCTGGTGAAATTAACAGACATGCATTTCCAGAACGAAGCATATATCTCCTCTTGAACTTCGAAAAAGATGGTTCTTGTGTAAATCAGAGAAGCTTGTTTCTCGATTTCACTATTAGTTTTCAAATCAGGATTAGTATACCTTGTATCATGATCATTTTTCCTATGAGTATATCTCTGAGCATCCATCGCCGTATCAAAATGACTTACAAACTCAACCAGTGTCAAATCAGAAGAAGTCAGCTTCCCAAAAAAATGATTCTCGCTCTCAGACCTTGAAGATGTACGCATAAGTCCAGATAAAGGTGTATCACGGTAGTAAGCTGGGATCCATCGGTCCTTCATTTCGAAAATGTCACTATGCCATTTATTATCTTGAAGAAGGAACTCATTGATAATCTCAACCCATTTTTCTTCAAACTCGACAGGCTCTATACTATCAGTCCAGACAATGTTGCAAAGTTTTTGTTTGAATGTCGTGTTATTACATATACTTGTACCCACCTGTATATAAATCATGATAATAATAATTGTAAAAAAACACAATGTGATGCATATAAATTGATATTAATAAATAAAAACTTACAAACTTAAATAGTAAACATGCACAACTGTAATGCCTAAAAAAGGTAACATAAATACCTTTGTCGTGAGTTTTTCCATTATATGCCACATACAATAGCGGTGTCTAGAAGAAGTAAAGATCGCCTCAATAGCTTGTTTGATGGCAGGGTCTTGATCAGTAACTACGACTCGGGGTTCTGGACCAAAAGCGTCTTTAAAAGACTTCAATAACCATTTATACGACTCGATATTTTCTTTTGAAACCAAACCAGCGCCAAATGTCACGCATCTGTTATGGTTATCAATACCAGTGAAAGGTATGAAAACCATCTTGTACCTGGAAAAAATAAAGATCAGTATTATAAAAATGAATTACCTAAATATATATATAAAAAATAGAGTTAAAGTTAACTACTTGTTAGTCCTGAACGTAGCATCGAATGACATAATGTCCCCAAAAATCGAGTAATTGCGCTTAGCTTCAGCATCTGCCCAAACCAAACCACTCAAATCCCCTTCTTCATCCGTACAGTATTCAAAAGTGAAGCCTGGTACAAATTCTGCCTTGTAAGTCAATTTTTGAATTACCATATCCGCATCATAATCACCGATAAAAGTATTTATGTCTCTTCTGAAGTTCTTACAATCAACTGCAGTTACACCTACTTTCTCAAATCCACCATAAAGCTCTTTCATTATTTTAAAACCTCTTACTGGACCAATGTTGATCTTCGACACATTTTGCAAAAACTGTGTATGCAAGTAGGTCAAATCTCGGGAGGAATTCAACAAAGGCATATCATCTTTCTCAACCAAAATATGGTTATGCTTCTCTTCAAAAAAATATATCTCATACAAATTACCAGGAATCGCCTTAAGACGGATCTCTGCCTTACAATTTGTTCTACAAGATGGCACTTTTCTCTTATTGATCGTCTTCCCAACATTTTTCAAAGTATCGATCTTTAAATTGTTAGTCTTTCTTCCTTGCTTTGAACACACAAAATACTTCAGTACAACCTTTTTAGTGGAATTGCAGAAGTGTTGAGCAGATTTCCGAACAGAAAAACCACCGTTCTTTGCATAAGTTTTATAGAAATGGTAGGCTTGATCCAAAGAAGTAAAACGTGCACCTTGAAGAGGTTTCAAAGATACATCAGGGATCCAATATCTAGACGTTTCCTCGTAACCTGTGAAGTAATTTTTACACGTAAAATTACTATAGTATGATGCACAATACATAATTTCTGTTTAAATTATAATTTTTAACAGAATTTAAAACTAGTTAAATCACACACGAAGAACAATTAGCCAAAAATTAAACAAATTAACCTAATTGAAATCAAAATTAATATATTTTCAGTTATTCTATATGATTAACAGAATTTGATTTATTAAAAATTCAAAAAATTAAACTATAGTATGATGCACAATACATAATTTCTGTTAAAATTATAATTTTTAACATAATTTAAAACTAGTTAAATCACAACGAAGAACAATTAGCCAAAAATTAAACAAATTAACCTAAATCGAAATCAAAATTAATATATTTACAGTTATTCTATATGATTAACATAACTTGATTTATTAAAAATTCAAAAATTAAACTGAATCGAAAACAAAATTAAACTTACAATCAGATTCATTAGGCTGAATCGAAGCTGACATTGTACTGGATTGTTGAAGAATTGACCAATCCGAAGAGCAATTAGCCAAAATTCAAGCTTGAATCGACGAATCCGAAGAACAATTAGCCAAAATCCGGAATTGAATCGAACAATCCGAAGAACAATTAGGAAGAAAATTGATTTGAATACCGCCATATATATAGAGAAAAGAAACTGAACAGGGGAGAACAAAACAGTTGATCGATTGTGTTAAAATAGGTGAAAAGACGATAATACCCTTCTGTTAAAAAAGAATAAAAAGTAAAGTAAAAGACACATGGCAACATGTGATAGGTTCTCACACTTTTTACAATATATATACTTTGTATATGATCCTACATCTATATATATATATATATATATATATATATTAGGAAAGAAAAGGGAAGATGTGGTAAATCGGACTTTGGGGAAAAGAAAGATGAAGAAGAAGACTTGAAGAAAAAAAAGGGTAGAATAAGTGGGATGATGGGTGGGGGTATATATATATATAATATATATATATATATATATATATATATATATATATATATATATATATATATATATAGAGTAGGTTTCATTTAAGAACCATGTAAATATTTAGGAACCATTAGGAACCAATATTCACCAGTGTATATATATGATATTCATCAGTGTATATTAATATGATATTCACCAGTGTATATACATATATATATACATATAATATTCACCAGTGTATATACATATGCTTTATATACACTGGTGAATATCATATATATACACTGGTGAATATTGGTTCCTAATGGTTCCTAAATATTTAGTGGTTCCTAAATGAACCCACCTCTATATATATATATATATATATATATATATATATATATATATATATATATAGGGATGAGATCCTGTAAAAAGTCTAAATATTGTAAAAAGTGTGAGAAGCAATATTAGCCAATCATTAAATATGATTAATAGTTAAATGGGTTTTTATAATCAACAATACTAGAGGGGTAGTTCTGTCAATTTATAGTTCTAGATAGACTGATTTATGTTTGTAAAAGTTAAAGGTATCAAACACAAACAAACAAAAAACACAATTCAACAAAAACCCCCAATTCAACAAAAACCCCCAATTCACCAAAAACCCCCAATTCACGAAATTAGGGTTCTTCGCTCAAATTTTTTCGTTCAATGTACATCATCATCACTCATCACTCTCTGTATTTTGTTCGATGAAAGCAAAAATGAAGGAAACATATGCAATTTTAACTCGTAAGTTTTACAAAAATCTATATTTGTAATCATTTCGGTTAATATTTTCACGTTTTCTAATGAAATCCGCCATTGTTATACATCATCATCATCATAACGTTTTCGATTTCATTTTGTTATGATGCACAACAATGATGCACAACAATGATGTATATTGTTATGATGCACAACAATGATGCACAACAATGATGCACAACAATGATGTATATTGTTATGATGCACAAAAATGATGCACAAAAATGACGTATATTGTTAAAAATGATGCACAAAACCTCATAATCACATTCTTCTTTACTCAAGCACGTGATTCCTTTAATCTTCATCGCCTCTTTCTGTTTCTCTCTCACACACAACACCTTCACTGTGTGTTCCCAAATCACCAAAAATTGAACCCATTTCTTAATAAATCAAACCAACCCATCTGGGATTTGATTTGATCTGATCGGAGATGGGTGGCGTAACATCGTCCATGGCGGCGAAGTTTGCTTTCTTTCCACCGAGTCCGCCGTCGTATAAGACGGTGGTGAGGGAATCTGATAATAGGTTGAAAATGACGGATGTGTCGGAGAGAGGAAACGTGGAGGTTTTGAACAGGGGAAAGAGAAAGAAGAGAGTTAATTGAATTAAATATAGTGTAATGACGAAAATACCCTTATGTTAAAAAGAAATAAAAAGAAAAGGAAAAGACACATGGCATTGTATGATTGGTTCCCCAACTTTTTACAATATTTACACTTTTTATATGATCCTACATCTATATACATATATAATATAGATATATAAATCTATCTTTTATATATATATTTGGCTTATTATTTTTTTTTTAATTTACTATATGTTTATATTTTATTTTGTTAATGTAATTTATTTGATTGTGTCACACCCCGCTAAAGCGGAAACACGGGGCGTGAGAGCTGGAATATCATTACACGGTCATAAGCAAATATAAACGATTCAAGTCATTTCAATTGAGAATTTAAAAGGTTAAAGATACAACATTTCAAAAAGTAACCAAGTAGTTCACGAATTAACTTAAAGTGCGAATACATGTTTTAAACAAAAATTCCCAAAATATGAAGGCCTTTCCCATTAAGCGCCTCACGTGACCATATCGACCCTCCTTGCCATGCATTCCGAAAGCTTACACTAATTTCCTGAAACATAAGATAAAGTGTCAACTACGAAACGTAGTGAGTGAGTTACAGTTTAGAGTTTGAAAGAGTTTCCAAAAATAGTAAGTTATCAGAGATAGAAAGTTACCAAAAATAGAAAGTTACCAAAAATAGAAAATTAATGGTAAAAGTTTATAAGTAAGCGAGTAAAGTGAATAAATAAACTCGCATAGTAATTATAGTGGAAAAACAGTCACTAAAATAATGAATAAGCGGAATCAATCGCTAAAATAAGTGAAAGCGGAATCAATCGCTAAAATAAGTGAAAGCGGAATCAATCGCTAAAATAAGTGAAAGCGGGATCAGGCGCTAAAATAAAGTATATGCGTATGGGATATGTGTTATAACTTAACTAAAGGTACCTTGTATATCAATCACTTGGCATAATATAAGTAGTAAGTATACACTAAACCGATTGTATGGTCGAGATGGCAGCCCAAAAACATTTAAGTAAGTAATTCAATGAGTGAGGTAGTAATATGTACTTGGGACGCTAACCCTGAGTAAGGAGTGACCCCTCCTAAGTATCGATATCCATATGACTAACGGCTAATGCTAATAGTGTATAAGAGAGAGAGAGATCTAAAAACGGGCATTTTAATTAAGGATTCTAAAAACATTCAAGAGATCTTACGGGCTTATATATCCATCAAGGATTGGCTACTAACAAGCATCCTAGTTTAGTTATCCTGCTAAGGCATTAACACAAATACGCATGATAGATTGTAAGATTTAAGTTAAAATGCTTCATAGATTCAAAGTTTAGAACGAGATTCCATAAATAGTTGAATTAAAGAGATGAAACAATAGTATAAATAGAGAAAGAAATGTTTTACGCATAAGCGATTAAGTAGACGTTTCAATGTCAAAGTTTGATAAACCAAAGTTTAAGTATTGCAAGTTGTTTATAAGTTACAAAACATGATCTTATGCTTCCCCCAAATAATGTTGAAAAGTATTAAAAGTAAAACATAGTGGGGATGTAACTCACGGTTTGCGAAGAGAATGGAACTCGGAGTCGGTCGGAAATGAGCCGGGAATCACGGAATGCCTAAGAATTACCAATATAATTCAAAAGTTAACTTCTTATTAAGTGTTTTATGTATAGGAGATATTGTGTGACTTTTGTTTGTAAATAAAGATCAAGTCCAATATTGTTCCGAAAATTTGGTCCGAAGCGATTAACGTTGAGTTTAGTTTGAAAGTTTATTGTTTTTGATTATTACATCTTAAGTGCTTTTGCTTACTGAAGTGGTCTTGTAATTTCTAGGGAAATTTGGGCAGCGCTTCCGCGCCCAAATTTCATGTCCAAAAATTACACCGCCACTTCCGTTCACAAATCACCTAAAACACAATAATACAATTAATATAGTCCGAAATAGTCCAAAGGGTCCAAAGTGATTCACCAATGTTATTAATATTATTTAACTCAGTCCACAGTAATTAGGGTAAAAGTCCAGAACGCAAACATAAACTTGAAACGAGTGAAAACGACGATTTTCGGGTGAACAGCAGCTCGGTGCTGCGCACCTGGTCACAGGTGCGGCGCACCTAGCTGCTGTCCGTTTCCCGTTTTGTGTTTTTCTTGCTAAAAACGTTTTGTGACTTAAGGATTTCGACATGCAACCAGTAGGTACTTTATAAACTAGTGTTTTCACAGATTTTAAACAACTTTTAACCACAAAATCCTAGATCTAAGTATTATTTAGATAAAAATCGTTTTTGTACACAAATGACATAAATCTTTACAAATACTCGTTTTTGTTGTTTAGATTGAACATGCAACTGGTTAATATCTTCCAAAACTTCATTTTAACCGTTTCTAAAACATTCTTATTTACAGATTCGTAGATTTAAAGGGTTCCTCGGTTAAAAACGTTTTTGACCATAAAAGTCAAAGATTTGTATAAAAACTCATTTTTAACCGTTAGATCTTACATGCAATTGATTATTTAAGTATAAATGGTAAAAAGAAAGTAATCTACCGGAGCAAAAGCTTGGATGGTGAGTTTGGTAGGATTTGTTCTTCAAAAACTTTTGCAACCGTGGTCCTTTTCGAAACAACAACACCTTCTTGCTTCTCCAAGGGATTGGGACGATTTGTATGGTTGAAAAGTTGATTTTTATGGTGAAATGTTTCTGGTTTTGCTTGAGTTTATGAGAGAAAGTTGAGAGGAAAAGTTATGTGTGTGTTTTAAGTGTGTGTTTTGATTTAATTAAAATGAGAATGAAAATGAAAAAGAGAAGGCAATTAATCTGCCATTGGGACAAGGTAATTAGACGTTTTTTGATTGGTCAATGTGGGTGGTGAATGTGTAAAACGAGAAAGGGACCAAATTTGTAAATAATTTGAAATCCTGGCGAGAGGTGCGGCGCACCATGCTACTAGGTGCGGCGCACCGGGCCATTTTTGGTCTCTTGAAATTTTCGTTTTTGCGTTATTGCTTCGTTGGACCTTTTTGTTAATTGAAGGTTCTTAAGTATGATTAGTTATGAACTTAGGAAAGTTCAAAAAGTGATTTTATTGGTATTAGGACTTATAATTTGATTCCGGAGATTATTCCGACACTTGATTCGATAAAATACGGATAAAGTAAATACGAAATTAGAACAATACGAACACCAAAAGAGTAACAAAAGATTCGAACCGAGGGAGTAACTGAAGGATTTTCCCGAACTTGGGACGATTGTCACACGAGTGAACATAATGAAGGAATAACTAGAGAATTTCGCCGATAGAATAATCGAACGAGTTCCTGATTTTTAGACGGTTGTCACATCATCCCCGGGTTGAAAGAAATTTCGTCCCGAAATTTGACTCGTCACATCAGGTGGAAGTATCCTTGAAAGAAAAAGAGAGTACTTTTTGACGTATCTGGTCTTCACGTTCCTACGTGAATTCGTGACCACGTAGGAAGTTCTAGCGAACTTTGACGATAGGAACACGGCTTCGATTGAGTTGCTGGACCTTTCGGTTTACAACTTCGAGCGGCTCCTTGATGAAATTGAGCTTGCTGACGATCTTGATCTCGTCGGGTGGGGCGAACGATGGTCTCATCGAATGGGCTCTCTTCAAGTGTGAGACATGGAACACGTTATGAGTGTTGGAGAGGACAGGCGGGAGTCAGAGTTGATAAGCTACAGAATCAATGTGCTTGATGACGTCAGACGGTCCGGCGTATCTCGGGCTTAGCGTTCCGTGCTTTCCGAAGTGGGCTATCCCTTTCCATGGCGACGCGGTGAGAAGGATTCGATTCGCCGCTCTGGGGCTGGGAGGATTTTCTTCGGTTATCGGCATAGCTCTTCTGCCGAGTGCGGGACATCTTCCGTCGCTCCCTGTTGGTGTGTCTAAAGGTAGTAGGCTGCGCTAAGATCCAGTCGCGCGCCGGGAGGTTTCTGAGACGGGCTCCATAAGTGAGACGTGAGCAGCTATCTCTGTTAGAGATGATGGATAGAGGTGTACCGTGGCAAGAGGAGATCTCATGGATGCAACCTTGCGCGAGCTTCTCCCTTGAGTGGGTTCCCCGTTTCGGCGAGAAATGAGCGGACTTAATCGAACGATCCACAATTTCCCAAATTGTGTCGTTACTCTTTGCCGTCATGGGTAACCTGGTAGTGGAATCTATCGGGTCTGCGTTCGAGCTTCTCCTCGTGGTTGCATAAGGTTTCTTCCCTAGATTCCCGCGGTCGCAGTTACTTAGCAGTTCGATCCATTTCCTATGTCCTATATGTGAGGTGTAGACGAGGTCTTGTCCTCCTGAGTGGGCTCGTGAATGGCTTAGCGTCCTTTGAGAAATCTCGTTGGACCTCCGATGGCTGTCGGTTAACATTAGAAGTTAGCGGACTTCCGTAGGAGTCGTCAGGGCTCGACATTTCTCGGTCGCTTCTACCTCAGCCGGATCCACATGAATCCCTTTTTGGCTAACTACGTGACTAAGAGTGTGTACTTCTCGGGGCTAGATCTCTTACTTAGAGAATTTGGCGTACAACTTTTGCTTTCGAGGGAGTCCTAAGATGAGTTTCAGGTGTTCTCGAGTGGACAATAAT
Organism: Senecio squalidus; assembly: GCA_910822075.1. Classification (NCBI taxonomy): domain Eukaryota; kingdom Viridiplantae; phylum Streptophyta; class Magnoliopsida; order Asterales; family Asteraceae; genus Senecio; species Senecio squalidus. Next base: position 36,513,065 of record CAJVGC010000508.1, read on the forward strand.
ATCTTCAATGAATACGATCACGAATTTATCCGGGTAGGGTCTACCGCTCGGTCCATTGAGTCCATGAACACCACTGGTGCGCTGGTTAGACCGGACGGCATGACTAGGATTTTGTAATGACCGTAGTGGTGACGAAGAGCGGTCCTTGGAATGTCGGCTTTACTGACACGAACCTGGTGGTAACCCGAGCGGAGGTCGATTTCCGAGAAGTAAGTTGCTCCCTGCAACTGACTGAAGAGGTCATCGATCTTCGGGAGTGGGTACCGGTTCTTGACGGTCAGTGTTGCATTCACGGTAATCGATGCACGTACGAAAGGATTCGTCTTTCTTCTAGCGATGAGCATAGGGGCTTCTCGCGGCGACGAACTAGGACGAACGAAACTATGATCGAAGGGTCCCTGAAGTTGTTTGGACAACTTTTGCAAGTCCGACGGGCTAGACGGTAAGGTGTCCTAGCGACCGGAGCTGCACCAGGAGTGAGATCAGTCTGGAATTCTACTCGTCGGGGCGGAAGTAACCCTGGCGAATCTTTGGAAAGGACGTTAGGGTGATCCTAGACTACGGGAATATCTTGAATACGGATCTCCTTGGGCTTACGCTTAATGACATGTGCCAGGAATGCGTCACAGTCTTTACCGAGGCACTGACGCATTTTTGGTGGACGGCACAAGTCAGAATGGGCATTCGGGTTCTGCGTGAACGATAGGGTTTCGGTGTCGGAAAGAGGAATGTGAGTGATTTTGTCAAGACAGACGATCTCGGCTCTGGAATGGAAGGCCGGTTCATCCTGTTGCTGACATCGACGCCTTTCGGCTCGATAGGGGCTTGGTTGATAGGGAAGGTTTTATCGGACAGGCATGTGGAGTGTCCTATGATCAGATTTCTTGCTTCAACTCCTGACTATTAATGCATTCGGTATGGTGAGGCCATCCTTAAGAACCTTAGATCTTGAGTTAACGGGGAGTCTAATTCCTAAGAATACAAGGCTCATTCAAGTTTCCTAAATGAATATCTTAACGACAACTCGGGTGGTTTACTAGGGGTTTACCTGCGGGGCCTGAGTCCTGCTCCGACTCTTTGGCATTGATAGTGAGAGCACCGAAGGCTTCTGCTACTTGGGATACGGGACAGTTAACACTGGGGTGTCCGTTGTTCCCGGAGTGAGGAGTAATCCACCTCCTTCCTTGATTCGGCGCATACTGGCGGCAACGTCGGTAGAGGTGTCCGGTTTGATGGCACAGGAAACACGAGGGACATCCACCAAAGTGGTGTAGGTAACACTTGTCGCACTTGGGGGTGCGAATCTAGCGTATCCTTGGCGTCTGATGACCTGTTTCTTGATGCGGTTGTTCACCATTGGTTGGTAACTAGCTTTCGTTTTCGGACAGGGACTGGAGAGGGAAGGGGGCTATTGATTTGAGAGCCTTCTTCCTTCTCAAGCTTCACGGTGGCTGGGAGGGGAGGAGAGTTACCGACATTGGTTTCTGAGTGAGGGGCGTAGGGGTTCACATCCCCGAAGATTCTCTCGTTAATTCCGGCGATTACTTGAGCGATCAATTCAGGTATCGCTGCGTTGAGCTGAGCCGTGACTTGATCGGCGAGGGTGCTGGCATTCAAGCGCGAGGGTGTCATGGTTCTACAACAGACAAGAAGTTCGGTTTAGTACGCACGAAGCGAATATGATATGAGTTCCTTTAAATGAACAAGCTAACAATTACGCAAGAGTGATATAACAGAATAGGTGGTACGTGCACGACAAGGTTCCAAGAAGCTTACACAGTTCAGATTCATATATGAGAGATGATTTACACAATATAAGATTCACGAGACAAGTAACGATAGATAATAATAAACGAAACTTCATTCATTAATTAAGAGAGTTAAGGTACAATACGATACAATAATGAAAATAAAGGAAATGGCACGAAGTTGTATACATTGAAAATTACAACTCGGCCTATGATACGATACAATAGAGGAAAGACTAATGGTGTCTCTCCATAAACATCTTGGCCATCATGACCATCATCAATGTGCCCATTACTAGACACACACCGATAAGGTGCTGCACCGTCCGTGCCGTGGTCCTAGTCGATGCGATGACTCGCATCGACTGCTCAGACAACTGGCGAGCAGCGTCGGTGACCTCGCCAATCAAGTGGCCCTGCTGTCGGGCCTCTTGGGCGAGTTCCCTTACCTCACGGTGGAGATGGAGGAAAGCGGCCGGTGGGGGAGGTTGCGGCATCAGTTGCCTTGCTGCTTCGGCTTCGCGGGCGCGCTGCATCTCCTCTCGCTGGAGCTGGCGTTCCCACGAGTAGTGGTCCATTACCGAGGTGCGTGGGACCTCGGGAATCGGGTGATGGTAGGGGTTGAGAGGTGTTGGTAGGGGGCACCCTGCTGAGCTGCCATCCTGTCTGGCAGTCGGCCTGGGAGGATTACCTGTTTGCGTGCCGTTGTGACGACACGGGGTCCACGTCGCTGTGGTGGTGCGGCGTCGGGTACCGGTAGAGGTGGTGGTTGCACCGCCCTCGGGCTGGACCCAATGCTGCTGGACACAGCCATGGAGGTATCCTCCGTGGGGTCCGTGGTTTGGTGACGGAGGCTTTCCGAGGCGGTATGGCCCTCGGAAGGCTCATGCGATGACGCGGATCTCTGCTGGGATTGGGACCGGGAACGCGAGGGAGATCGGGAGCGTGATGACTGAGACATAACGGATCTGCGACGTAAAGAGTTTCGTAAGTACAGGAAGAAGATAATGTTAAAGGAAATATGTAAGGAATGCAAGTAAGGGTCGATCACGTGAGGTTGGGAATAATAAGACCGGGAATTTTGTTTTTGACTCAGAACCGTTTATCTTTAGGAAATTACGTTTCGTCCTTGCATGAACTAGGCAGGGGTGGCCAGGCCATGCGTAGTTAAAAATAATCATGCAATCGCAAAATTAATTTACTAAAGTTTTGAACCCATAATGATTTTCCGAAAAGCCTTGGTTATAGTTTGGTTTCAAAAACTTTTTAGAAATTTCCAAAACCGTTTTCACTACAACCTGTGCTCTGATACCAAGTCTGTCACACCCCGCTAAAGCGGAAACACGGGGCGTGAGAGCTGGAATATCATTACACGGTCATAAGCAAATATAAACGATTCAAGTCATTTCAATTGAGAATTTAAAAGGTTAAAGATACAACATTTCAAAAAGTAACCAAGTAGTTCACGAATTAACTTAAAGTGCGAATACATGTTTTAAACAAAAATTCCCAAAATATGAAGGCCTTTCCCATTAAGCGCCTCACGTGACCATATCGACCCTCCTTGCCATGCATTCCGAAAGCTTACACTAATTTCCTGAAACATAAGATAAAGTGTCAACTACGAAACGTAGTTTAGAGTTTGAAAGAGTTTCCAAAAATAGTAAGTTATCAGAGATAGAAAGTTACCAAAAATAGAAAGTTACCAAAAATAGAAAATTAATGGTAAAAGTTTATAAGTAAGCGAGTAAAGTGAATAAATAAACTCGCATAGTAATTATAGTGGAAAAACAGTCACTAAAATAATGAATAAGCGGAATCAATCGCTAAAATAAGTGAAAGCGGAATCAATCGCTAAAATAAGTGAAAGCGGAATCAATCGCTAAAATAAGTGAAAGCGGAATCAATCGCTAAAATAAGTGAAAGCGGGATCAGGCGCTAAAATAAAGTATATGCGTATGGGATATGTGTTATAACTTAACTAAAGGTACCTTGTATATCAATCACTTGGCATAATATAAGTAGTAAGTATACACTAAACCGATTGTATGGTCGAGATGGCAGCCCAAAAACATTTAAGTAAGTAATTCAATGAGTGAGGTAGTAATATGTACTTGGGACGCTAACCCTGAGTACTCCTAAGTATCGATACCCATATGACTAACGGCTAATGCTAATAGTGTATAAGAGAGAGAGAGATCTAAAAACGGGCATTTTAATTAAGGATTCTAAAAACATTCAAGAGATCTTACGGGCTTATATATCCATCAAGGATTGGCTACTAACAAGCATCCTAGTTTAGTTATCCTGCTAAGGCATTAACACAAATACGCATGATAGATTGTAAGATTTAAGTTAAAATGCTTCATAGATTCAAAGTTTAGAACGAGATTCCATAAATAGTTGAATTAAAGAGATGAAACAATAGTATAAATAGAGAAAGAAATGTTTTACGCATAAGCGATTAAGTAGACGTTTCAATGTCAAAGTTTGATAAACCAAAGTTTAAGTATTGCAAGTTGTTTATAAGTTACAAAACATGATCTTATGCTTCCCCCAAATAATGTTGAAAAGTATTAAAAGTAAATCATAGTGGGGATGTAACTCACGGTTTGCGAAGAGAATGGAACTCGGAGAGCCGGGAATCACGGAATGCCTAAGAATTACCAATATAATTCAAAAGTTAACTTCTTATTAAGTGTTTTATGTATAGGAGATATTGTGTGACTTTTGTTTGTAAATAAAGATCAAGTCCAATATTGTTCCGAAAATTTGGTCCGAAGCGATTAACGTTGAGTTTAGTTTGAAAGTTTATTGTTTTTGATTATTACATCTTAAGTGCTTTTGCTTACTGAAGTGGTTTTATAATTTCTAGGGAAATTTGGGCAGCGCTTCCGCGCCCAAATTTCATGTCCAAAAATTACACCGCCACTTCCGTTCACAAATCACCTAAAACACAATAATACAATTAACATAGTCCGAAAGAGTCCAAAGAGTCCAAAGTAATTCACCAATGTTATTAGTATTATTTAACTCAGTCCACAGTAATTAGGGTAAAAGTCCAGAATGCAAACGTAGACCGGAAACGAGTAAAAACGACGATTTTCGGGTGAACAGCAGCTCGGTGCTGCGCACGGTCACAGGTGCGGCGCACCTAGCTGCTGTCCGTTTCCCGTTTTGTGTTTTTCTTGCTAAAAACGTTTTGTGACTTAAGGATTTCGACATGCAACCAGTAGGTACTTTATAAACTAGTGTTTTCACAGATTTTAAACAACTTTTAACCACAAAATCCTAGATCTAAGTATTATTTAGATAAAAATCGTTTTTGTACACAAATGACATAAATCTTTACAAATACTCGTTTTTGTTGTTTAGATTGAACATGCAACTGGTTAATATCTTCCAAAACTTCATTTTAACCGTTTCTAAAACATTCTTATTTATAGATTCGTAGATTTAAAGGGTTCCTCGGTTAAAAACGTTTTTGACCATAAAAGTCAAAGATTTGTATAAAAACTCATTTTTAACCGTTAGATCTTACATGCAATTGATTATTTAAGTATAAATGGTAAAAAGAAAGTAATCTACCGGAGCAAAAGCTTGGATGGTGAGTTTTGGTCGGATTTGTTCTTCAAAAACTTTTGCAACCGTGGTCCTTTTCGAAACAACAACACCTTCTTGCTTCTCCAAGGGATTGGGACGATTTGTATGGTTGAAAAGTTGATTTTTATGGTGAAATGTTTCTGGTTTTGCTTGAGTTTATGAGAGAAAGTTGAGAGGAAAAGTTATGTGTGTGTTTTAAGTGTGTGTTTTGATTTAATTAAAATGAGAATGAAAATGAAAAAGAGAAGGCAATTAATCTGCCATTGGGACAAGAAAATGCAGTAATTAGACGTTTTTTGATTGGTCAATGTGGGTGGTGAATGTGTAAAACGAGAAAGGGACCAAATTTGTAAATAATTTGAAATCCTGGCGAGAGGTGCGGCGCACCATGCTACTAGGTGCGGCGCACCGGGCCATTTTTGGTCTCTTGAAATTTTCGTTTTTGCGTTATTGCTTCGTTGGACCTTTTTGTTAATTGAAGGTTCTTAAGTATGATTAGTTATGAACTTAGGAAAGTTCAAAAAGTGATTTTATTGGTATTAGGACTTATAATTTGATTCCGGAGATTATTCCGACACTTGATTCAATAAAATACGGATAAAGTAAATACGAAATTAGAACAATACGAACACCAAAAGAGTAACAAAAGATTCGAACCGAGGGAGTAACTGAAGGATTTTCCCGAACTTGGGACGATTGTCACACGAGTGAACATAATGAAGGAATAACTAGAGAATTTCGCCGATAGAATAATCGAACGAGTTCCTGATTTTTAGACGGTTGTCACAGATTGTTTGTGTATTTTCATTTTATTAGTTTTATATATTTAAAAGGAAAAAAACTGAAAATAAGAAATAATGGTGGATCCAGATTTTGGTGTTATGTTATGGACTGAGTTATGCTGAAATGACTATACCACCGAGTGTTTCATTGTTATGACTGCGAGCGCTATAAGACCACTCCCATTCATAACACCGGTTTTGGTGTTATGGAGTGTCATGTCAGCATAACACCAACATAACATAACACCACTAAACCCCCTCAACCATAACACCAAAATCTGAGACCCACCAGTTTTTTTATTTTTCATTTTCTTTCCTTTTCTCATATTATTTTTAATACATTCAATAATAAAAAAAACTAATTGCATTAAAACAAAAATATATTAATAAAGTTAACACGATTACATTAAAATTTTAAAAACCGAAATTAAAACATACATAATTATATAGATAAATAGAAATCATTCTCTGAAACGATAGTCATCAGGAAGCGTAGCAATGTGTTCAACGAGATCGCTTCGAAGACAATGGTGTATATCACGATCTCGTATCTCTTTCATTACTCGGATTTGTAGTTGGCACTTTTCGTGTGAAGTTCGTTGTTCTCGTGGTATTGGAGTATAGTTTTCCTCGCAGTCACTGATATTAAATTCATTGTCTTCGATATCATATTATGCAATATGATGCAAGTATACATGACTCGTTTTAACTTGTTTACCTCGTAGTATCTTGCGACATTTTTTAACACCAAAATCGTCCTTGTAGCACGCCAAATGCTCTTTCAACATCCTTTCTTGCAGCTTCTTTAAAATTTTTGAACTTCTTTCGCTTTTCGTCTGGTGGATGAGAAAATGATTTCACAAAGTCGCCCACTCTGGATAGATTCCATCCGCGAGGTAATAGCCTTTTTCATAGGCATTGTTGTTTACCACGAAATTAGAAGGTGGCGCGTTGTCAGTGAGGAGTTCCCTAAATAGAGGCGAGACATTCAAAACATTGATGTCGTTGTTAGAGCCCGCGACACCAAAATAAGAATGCCAAATCCACAAATCATACGAGGCAACCGCTTCAAGCATTACGGTTGGGTATCCATGATCACCTCGTGTGTATTGGCCCTTCCATGCGGTTGGACATTTCTCCCATGCCCAATGCATACAATCAATACTCCCAAGCATCACAGGGAACCCATGTTTTTCTTCATCTTTTGCATAAATACGTTGAATATCCTCTTGTGTTGGCTTTCTTAAGTAAACGTTTGTATATAAATCCATAACACATTTACAAAAATTAACTAAAGCCCCGTTTGATGTACTTTCCGCCATGTGTAGATATTCATCAAATGCATCGGAAGTGATTCCGTATGCTAAAATACCCATGGCGGAAGAACATTTTTGTATAGCGGTAAAACTAGGTTTGCCCGTAGCATCAAGTCGGGATTTAAAATAGTTAAAATGACTAGGAAGAGGAACTTGAGAATAGTTAAGAATACCGTCGACTATTCGAAGAAATAGCGGCTTCCTCATCCGGAATCTTCGTCTGAATTGCTCCGGTGTGAAAATGCAACCTCCGTTGAAATAGTCTGCCATTAGGCGTTCGTTTGCCCGAACTCGATCTCTTCTTATATATCTTCTTTTACCCCAAGCGTTTGAGGTTTCGATAGCTTCGAAAGCTTCCTCTTGATCGTAATAAGCCTTTCCGGCCATCGCCGCCATCATGAAAATTGTTTCATCGTCAGAAGAGTTGGAATCGGACAAATTCATTTTGAAAGCCATTTTAAGAAATAAAAGGATAATAGATTGTGGTTTTTTGGGAGAAAGAATATGATTTGGTGTAGATAATTTGTGTTTTGGTTGGGTATTTATAGGGGAAAAAAAATTAAAAAAATAAATAAAAAAATTCGACCGTTTTAAAATAGCCGTTGGCTAATTTTTTTTTTTTTTTTTTTTTAAATTAGCAATACCGTCGAAAAGAAAAAAAAAAAAAAAAAAAGGCCAAGACGCGCGTTACTCCAGCAACGCCACCGCCGCCGCCGTAAACGCCAACCCCCCAGCCATAACGCCGTTATGGGGGGTAAAACGCGTGAAAACGCCTCCATTGGGAGTGGTCTAAGTGAAGCATTGCAAATAAGGAGAGATAAAGTGTGTATATCATGCAATGCATTTGATACAAGTCATTTATGCATTAGACATATTATTAGACGTATCAATTAGACATACCAATTATTTATCTAAATATTTAACAATTAAACTTTATTAATATGACCATTAATTACACTAAAAGTTTCTTTTAAAAGACAAATTTGTAGTTAATGTGCATTATACATAAAGAAAATTTGACTTTATTAATTACTTATTAAACAAATAAGAATTTTTTTTGTTCGTTTATTGTAGAGAAAATAACTTGTGTATATTACTAACTTGACACAAATTTGTTTTGTGTACCCCAATTCTCAAAAGTTATATTGAGTACTATAAATTGACTAAGAGTAAACTGCAAAAACCGTCTATGTGGTTTGGTAGATAACGGACAAATAGTCCCTAAAGCTTCTTTTTTTTTTGCAACAGTCATCCCTATAACTCAAAGTCTTTATATGAACTATCCTTATTAGCCAACGCCGTTAAGTATTTTCTGTTAAGGGACACGTATGTAAGGACCTAATGGTAATTTCATTTTCCAAACATATTGCATACATACGAAAACACAACAATTTGACAAAATCAATCCCAAATATTATTTTCCACTCCGACAACTCAGTCTCATCAACAACAACCTTATCGGATGAACATCGCCACCAAATCCAACCATCATCTTTCTTTGGCGACCCCGACGAACAACACCATCTAATTATTAAACCTCCCGACAATCGTCATCATCTAATCATCACAACCGCCACCGTCGATATTGAATATGAAGGACTGAAGGTTTAAAGTATGATTTTCCAAATTTTGTTTTTTACAATTTTTTTAGATTCGAAGAATGTTCCTCCACCTTTTTGAATCTTAAAAATTTTCTATGAAATATGTTTAACTGAAACAAAATCATGCCAGTCTCTCATCAAAATCTTAGATGCAAAAACTTAAATCTGTAAGCGCACTTGAAAAAAGGAAAGATTCTTTAGTCCATTTTGTATATATGTTTCTTCGATGTGAGTTTTTGTTTTGAGTTTGTTTATGACTAAACTTATGATTTGAATCTTCTACAAATAATTGTAAAAAAATAAAACTTAATATAAATAGATATTGCTAGTAATTTTAGAGCTAATTATGTATGCTTTTGACTAGATCAACGATTAAAGAATTTTTTTAGTGTCGTGTGAGTTTTTTTATTCAATCTTGATTAAAATTGTATTACTTTTTTTTTTTTAAAGTTAAAGTGGTATTTTCTTATGGTGTTGAGTGGTGGAATGCGCAAACACCACCTTAAAATTAATCGAAGAACATGGAAGGGTAATATGATAACTTAACAACTTGACTGTTAAAGTTAACGAAAAATGGATGTTTTTGCAATGACTTTGAGTTATAGGTATGCGTGTTGCAAATTTTTGCAGTTTACTCATTGACTAAATTTTTTTATTGAGTACATCGTGTTACCGTTTAGCTACAAAATGCTGACGTGTAACAGGTTAATGACGTTCTTGTTTACATAAGCTGTCACATAACCTGCTATTTGATTATTTGATGACGTGTATCCAATTACCCAATATTTTTTTATATTTTAATCTATTTTTTATGTCACAATTTCTTACCCTATAACACAAACCCAGTTTTTCTTTCAATTTCATTATCATAATAAATAGAAAGATGCTACATATGTGGTTCTATGATGAACATCAACATCACCATATAAGGTGGGAATCTCAGCCACCGCTTGTCTCCACCGTTTCTTATTGTTCGTTTCCATTATGAATATCAACATCATTATATCATCAATATTCGCGTCTGTTTTGTTTAGAGAACACTTAGACAAACACAAACCACAAATATCTCAATATTTGGTTTTGTTAGTTTAGATTGAAATCAAATTCACAACCACAAATATTAGAAGCTACCAACAAAGAAAAACACCAAAATTGTTTGAAATCTAAATCATCAAAAAGGAACAAGAAATTAAGCAAACAAACTCTTCAGATCTATATTATAATATTTAAATTTAATAAAAAATAAATAAATAAAAATCCTATTCCTTAGAAATTAACGTCTTCAATTCATCTATAAACAAATACCCTTTGTTGTTATGTCCTCGTTAATTCTCATCGCAAGATTCCAGACTCGGATTTTCATTTAAATCCGTATTCAATATAACCCGACCCGAATCCCTTTTAATCGACGGCGACCGAAGAAAGAAAGAGGTAGTTGGCGGTGGAGACTGACCTTTGTGGTGGTTATGACTACTAGCGATGGCCGACGATTGGAGTGGCGTTGGTGATGATGCTAAATTGCTAATTTGCATGATGATGGATAATAATATGATGATGGATAATAATATGCTTTTCACAGTTACATATTAAGAAAGTTAGATCTATCCAAAATTTATTTTGTTTTTTGTTTAATTTTATATTTGGGTGAGAGGGTGGGTGACATTTAAGTTAGACACTGAAATAAAATTAAAGGATGACATGACATTAAGCCAATGTTCAAAATGTTAAATGTAGGAGTGTGCAAAAACCGGTTTGAACCGGGTAAACCGGAACACCGAACCGGAACCGAACCGGAACCGGTTAAAACCGGTGACATACGGTCCGGTTTGCGGTTCTTAGATTTGCGTTAAACCGGTTACCGGTCCGGTCCGGTTAACAACCGAAGAATATTTCAAAAAACCGGAACCGAACCGGAATTAAGAATATTTTTAGAATTTGTTAATTGTTCATATCTTTCCCTATTTTCTTGTTACTGTTTTAGTATACCCAAGAATTATTATTACTTTTTAGATCTTTAATCGTGTAGATATTATGTATTAAGCTTGAAAAATAACCATTATGCTTACCAAAAACGAGTTTTATAAGGTTTATTACCGGTCGGGCACTTTCGCAACTTTTACCTGACACAAATAAAAAAATACCACAGCCTCATATATTAGCTTTGTTTTCATCACTTACAGAACTTCTTAAGCAGGTAATAATACAACATTATGATTTTACATGACACAAATAAAAAAATACCACAGCCTTATATATTAGCTTTGTTTTCATCACTTACAGAACTTCTTAAGCAGGTAATAATACAACATTATGATTTTCCTTAATGACTCATGAATTATTATTACTTTTTAGATCTTTAATCGTGTAGATATTATGTATTAAGCTTGAAAAATAACCATTATGCTTACCAAAAACGAGTTTTATAAGTTTTATTACCGGTCCGGTTTTAACCGGAACCGACCGGTTTATAAACCGGTTAAGAACCGAACCGTTAGTGTGAATAACGGTCCGGTTTTCGGTTTTCATTTATCTTCTATTCCGGTTACCGGTTCGGTCCGGTTTCCACCGGTTCGGTCCGGTTTGTTAACCATGCACACTCCTAGTTAAATGTAACTGGGTAATGGTCGTAAAGGTTATTGGTGATATGCAATAAAAAATAATTAGACATTTCTATATATATACAAATACAGGAAATTTTGTCCTATCTGATATTACTGTTCATAGTGCGTGTAATATACGCGCCTACAAAGAGAGTCATATTTTCTTCTTTTCCTTCTAACCGCCTAAATTCAATCATCTGGAAGAAAAATTCCCGGCTAGCCTGTTCAACTCCAACACCTGCAAACACCAAACCGTAAAGCTCCGTCTCAATTGAATTCGTGATATCCAGATTTTGTTTCCAATACAGCTGCAGATTGTTTGGCTGCTCATTCAGACTCCATTTTATTTGCAGGTCAAGGTGGATGCAAAATTCAGGATTGATTGGGAAAGTTTGGAGATCAAAAATAAAGAAATCATCTTCAGTTTAGATCTGAAAGAGGGAAGATTTCTTAAGCTGTAACTTGCCTTATTGCCTGAGTGGAAAGGATTGCACAGATAAAAGTTTTGTTCACTATACAAATTAATAAGCTTTTTTAATTTTCTTATATGGCTAATTTCATTTTCTCTTATAAAACGCCATTCATGGACAATACTTTTCATAAATGTATTTTTCCTATTCCATAAACTACCACATGATTTGTCTCTGATACATGGATGGTTAACATTTTTATGCCATACCCGCCACCTGTTTGTCAAATATCCCTAATATGGTATTAACTTCACAAATGATTTTAACGCATGATTCACTATGCTAGAGGTATATACTTTATAAAAACATGTGATTCATATCACCAAGATGTTAATTTTCAACTATTTATAAATTGTTGTTGTACTGGTGTAAGTTGAAAACTAATTTTTATCGTTTTTCTAATAATTAAAACAGTTCGAACCTTAATTGTTTTATCGTTTTTTTCATGATTAATTATTCTTTTACACCACGGGTAGTTGTATGTGGCATTGTCTAGAGCAACATCACCTTACGCCTTAAAACTGTTGATCAAACAACAAGAAGACCAGAAGCAAAATATCAACAAAAACATAGTTTATAAAGATTTCTTAACAAAAATCGGGAACATATAGGTTACAAACATTTTACGTCATACATTATACTTTGACACTTACTTATTACGTCTAATATTTCTCTCCCAGATTGGTATAAGTAACCCCGCTAACGTCAACGGGTCGATGATTTGAAGCCCAAAGACAGACCAACAATCGTTGCCATATGAGAAATCTCCTATTCAAGTTTCTGAATTCTCGAAAATGTTATACGAAACTGAAAACGTTTTATAATTGCATACACTGTTATGAGTCATGAATCATGATAGGTGAAAATCAATGATCTGAAGCTGAAGTACAAAGTCAAGATCATGCTTATCTAACAATTCCGCGGCAACGCACGGGCACAATTTCCTTGTTTATACTATTTAATAGATTTTTGAGAATTAAATGTATATATAAAAATTTTGTGTCAAGTTGACATACAAAAATTATTATCCTTTTATTGTATCATATAATGTGAATAGTAGACATATTGTAGAAAAACTCATATGAATAGTAGTAAAGACACACACTTTACTTTTCTATAATTTATGTTAAATTACTCAAGTAACTAAAACTTTGTGCTTTACATAATTAGGAAGATGTATAAATTAATTAGCACGATTGAGAACTTAGTCAATCGACAGTGTAAGAAGATATGTTAATCCACACGGTAAAAGATGGACAATCAAACCTATTTCTCGATTTAATAGAAGCCCAAAGAGATGAATATGGTTTCAAATAACGAGAAATATGTAAAAAGCAGGTCGATTACGCCTATGCCTAATCATAAATGGAATGTAACGACATAGGGATCCATATGTAAACATAGTATCTATTTAGATACGCTCAAATATCCCCTTCTTACAATCAACATGTATATAACCCTATTACAGTCTGGTTCGATATGAAATGAACTTATAATCATAGAATCGACTCGATCATCAGATTATAGATTATAAGTTCATAACCCAAGACCATTACCATTTTTTTGGGCGGAATATATCTACTAATTCTTCAAATTCCAGTTAGTAACAGGGATCTTGAACTAAGAAATACACTCTAGAAACTAAAAAAGGGTCACCTGAGCAATTGCAATAATCGGATTCATTGATATTCCTCGTATAGTAGATGCTATCACCCATACAATCATACTCAATTCGATGGAATTGTTTGATCTTAAAGGGGATCTTCTATAATTTCGCACGTGAGGGGTTATTTCTTGGTTTCATCCACTCATGAATATACCACATCAATTCGTTATGTATGGATGATGAGATTTCATTGATACAGAGCTAATTCCAATAGACTTATTGGAGGGTCCCATTGGCGTGCATCCAGTAGGAATTGAACCTACGAATTCGCCAATTATGAGTTGGGTGCTTTAACCATTCAGCCATGGATGCTTAGCGGGTCATAGTGAATGACCAGATTCCAATTCAAATGGAATCTTTCAACTAAAGCAATGAGATGCTTAAATGGAATTCATTTAGTTCTAATAAATCAGGAGGAATTTAATGACAGGGCATGAATTCAAGTCCTGGATTTTAGAATTGAGAGAGATATTGAGAGAGATCAAGAATTCTCGGGTGGTTTGATCCATATCCTAAGGGCGGCGCCTTGAGTTATATTAAGTTAAGCCGCCCTTATTTCTTATTTTGGTTTATTATACCTTATTTTGTTACATATTTCTATTCTATTTCTACTATACTATTTCTATGTTTCTACGTGTTTCTACTATATGTGTTTATATTGCTTTTTTATTTCCTAAGGGTGGTTGGCCCCCGGGACCCAGTATTTATGTTTCTAGTTTATCTCTAGGTGGCCATAGGCCCCTATGGTCCAGTGGTTACGACCTCTCTCTTTCACGGAGAAAACGAGGGTTCAAGTCCCTCTGGGGGTGTAACAAGACTCAAGACTATAGGAGTAGGAGTGGGATTTTCTATTAAGTGATCCCTGTTTGTCAAGTCCTTCTAATAGTCTACTTAGAAGGACTTCATATTTTATATGGTTTATATTTATACACGAAATTACAATTAGGAAACCTAACAATCTGTCAAATCTTTTAAGAAGGTGTTTTCTAAATAAACTAACCAATAGTTATCCCCTTAGCATATCTTTAATACATTCAGTCTCTTAGCTTAAGGACACATTTAATTGTGTATTTACCAATTACTTGGAGTCTGCACTTACTCCATACACATTGTTGAATCTACATATCTTTGCTACTTATTTGCATAACCTCCTAGAGTTGGTACGCTTCTTCTGTTGGATCACCCGGGGAGTCATCAGAGTCGGATAACATGGTGAATTGATCAAAGGGATGAGCATTTGGTTTGACAATTCTTTCCCTTCATGTTTTGCTAGTAAATGGTAAATCGATGGTTGCCACTTTCTAAGACTGGGAGATCTATGGAGAAATTGGTTGTCATTTCTGAGATAGTAACAAATGTTCCCGTTTAGGGAGGTATAGAGATTGCTAGACTATTCAAGTCATCTTGAACATTGGGGTATCGATTTATATTCCTTTTAGTTGTGCTATTTAGGATTGTTAAACAAGATTGATCATGGTATGCCTTCTGTCGTTTACTTTGTCGATATTTGCTTTGACCCTATCATATTTATTATTTTCGGTTTTCACGCTTTATTCTATTAGTCGGGATTGTATTTTATTGCTTCGTCCTTCGTGACAAAATAGTTTTAGTACCTAAGTGCCTAGTAGTTATAGTACGCTCTTAAGGTAAGTTAGGGTACTTATGCCTTCGATAGTTGAATTAAGATTAACGTTAAATTATTACGAACTTAGTCCTTTAACGAGAATTAACGTTAAAATTATTTCAAATTTAGTCCTTCTAACGGAAAGTTAACGAAATTTAACTAGTTGGCTGGCAACGCAGTCAGGGCTTCGGGTAGAAAAAGTTAAAAACGTCTTTTTCCATCATTTGGAGATCCACAATATCACTTTACACGTGATTTAGCTAGGAATCTTCGCTAAATGGATGCCTTTGACCATGTTCACGATCTAGCAAACATTTCCAACCTTCCTTCATTCCAAATTCATTCCCTTACATTCTTTCTCTTTCATTTCTTATTCATTCACTTCATTTCCTCTCAATTTCTCTCTACATTTCCAGAAAATATGAGAGTTATAATGAGCATTTGAGTGAGTTTATACAAGACAAGAAGTTCGTTCACCATTCTCATCACTTCACATCTTCACTGATTCATATTCCTTGGTAAGAATTTTACATTCTACAATCATTCTATTCCTAATGATATTGTTTAAGATTTATAACATGAAGATTTTCATGTGATTTACAAGGTTCCACCTTCCACCATCTTCACCTTTCGGTTTCGGATTTTCATTTACCACCTTGAGATTCCGTCATCTTAAGTTGGTAAGTAAAAATCTCACTAAATCTTACTCTTACTTTTCTTTCTAAGCTCTTGAATTGACATGGTGTGTGTTTTTGTGTTTGGAGCTTGGATCCTCACCACCACCACCATCTCTGGAGCTCATTTTCCGGGTTTGAGTTCGTGACCGTTTTCGGGCGATTTGTTGATATTATTCCGGAGGTCTTCAATACTCTCTAAATATTCCCTAATTCTCTTTACGTTTTCTTAATTATCACATAACAATGGTATAAATATGAAAGTAGACTTTTAAAACGAGAAATTATAAGTACATATGTAATATTCGTAAATTTTATCGAAAGTTGATTATTTGGACTCCTTGGACTCTTTGGACTATATTGGACTAATTGGACTTAAGTATACATATAAATGTTATTTGAACTCTAATTAGTATTATTACTTATTGTTATGTATAAAAACCTACATATTTAATATTTAAATAAACTTATATACATATTTACACAATATAACTTTCTGGATATATTACTTATTAATATTAAGACTTGATATAAACGTTAACGATACTTAAAACGTATAAAAGAAATTCTAAAAAGTGAGTTTTTGGCACACTGCGCCGCAGTGAAGCTTCAGTACGTGTTTTCCCAGTTTGCCACCTAAATTCTATATATTTTGAACAAACATAAATATATATATACATATATTATTATACATAAAATAATATATATTTACAAATGGACGCTTGTGGACTCGAAAACCTTATCTCAATCAAAAACATAATATTTATTATTATGGTAATCGTTAAACAATTTCCGATAAATATACTTTTTACTCAAAAATACGATCGTAATCTTAAATACTAATAATAAATTATAACGTTCGTTAAACTCGTACAAAAAACTGTTTTTCAACCTATTTTACTCAAAATATCTATCGAATGTTGACTTTAGCGAACTTCGACTAAACTTTGGCTAAAATCAACTATCCCATAACGTTGGCTTTAGCAAACTTCGACTAAACTTTGGTATGAATATTCGATCTTCTAATCGTCATTATTGACTAGAATTAGCGATATCTTCTAGTAGCCATTATCGACTCGAAATATCGTTATCTTCTACTCGTCACTTCTGACTCGAAATATCATTATCATTTACTCGTCACTTTCACTCGACATAATATTCGTTGGAACACTTTTGAATATACTATATAATATAGCGTTAATCATTTAAGGCTAAACCATACTAGAATTTTAGAGGTACTTAGACTGATTCGATGTCTTTATTCTAGGGCACTTAGGCGGTGGAGTGATTTCTCCCGAGTTGTCATCCCGACGCTAGATTTGCTCGTGAGTTATTTGTTGCCCTCTTTTACCGTTTTATACTTTAGGCATGAAAAGCGTGACTTAACTTATTTATCTTGTTTATGCTATGTGGATTATGAATGTCTTTAGTTTTAGTGTTACCTTACTTATGTGACCTTTGTGGTAATATGAGGCCTTCATATACATACATGTTAACTCTCCGAAAGGTTTTGACCCATTTGAAATAATTATGTAAAAAATATTATCTTGATTTGTAGCTATATTGGATACATGTATAGCCTTAGATATAAATACACATGAACCAGACATAAAATAGTAACATTTACCCCATCTTAGTGTGTCAAACTAAGGTTTAGTCATCGAATAATAACCGATTATAACATCGACTCATAGGGACAGAGTACCATCGCCATCCCATACAAGCGACGAGAGTGCGTCGAACACTCATATAGATCTAATGTTTTCAAATAAAATAGCGAATATCTCGCCAACTTTATGTTGACGTCTTATTTTTCATACTTTTCAGGGGTTTGAGGTTACACTTTGATGCTATATTTTGTTGATTATGTGGATCGCGAACGTGTTTCCTGGAACTTGCTTTTGTTTATGATTTAGTTCCTTTACGATCCATTATGACCTTATTGTAGTTATTTATTCGGATGATGAAAAACTTTGTACTTCGAATTTACTTAATTAATTCGATGATTGTTTTGTCATTAATAATGTTGTGACCTTTTACATCTGATACTATTGAAACTGTCCGCACATCGGGTTTCCGTCTGAGCGGGGTGTGACACATGACAACAATAAAGGCATATGGACCAAGTCATGTAGCAATTTGTTAATTACTGGTTGTTTCATTATGTGCTTGTTGGTGATCACTTGAATACCGATCCAATAATTATGATTGAAAAAGAAGAAACAAAGGAATATGATGTCACACCCCGCTAAAGCGGAACGCAGGATGTGAAGAGCAATAGCATTCGATACACAAGATATAGATAAACGCCAAATGTCATTAAAGGAAAAACATAGTATTCAAGGTTTACAAGGTTTTAAACAAAGTTACATATCCGAATTAACAAATGGGGTGTTCAACCAAACCACCCAAACCCATCCCGTTCTTGAAGTCATTCGCCCCCAAAAGCATAAGTCATCAGCTAGCTTACTCGTTACCTGAAAATACGAGTCAAGTGTTAACTACGGGAGACGTAGTTAGTGAGCTACAAGTTTAAGTAAAAGCATAGTTTTCAAATTGTAATCGCATAAACATGCATAGAGTATCGCATCCAAAATAGTTATCACATAAAAATGTATAGAGTATAGCATTTGTGTTTATAGGCATTGACCACATAGCGCGACTATGTGACAATCCTAGGTTTTGCCCGATGATCGTTGCTAAGCCTAAAGCCTACCCATTTAGTATTATGCACCATCGTTATAGGTCGTTGTGGTGAGGGTCAATCTACCCTAATAGCGCTATCCATATCTACTAACGGTCCTTTCCAAAGGGATTAATAGCAACTAATGTCCTTGGTAGTTTTCGGGAGTTTTCAATGGTTTCTCACGTCCATGTTGTACAAGGTCCGCAACATGACGATCGATTATTTTAGTCATTGGCAAATATAGTTTTCGTGTCCTCGACATTGTTGGCAATACCCTCAACAATGCCGGCAAAATAGTTATCCGTTTTAGTATTCAACATATCAAAGTATTTCATAATAGCTTTCAAAGTATACAAATGTTTTCGTAATAGCATTGCATATCAAATCGTTTTCGTTTAGCATTAGTAATAAAGCGTTTCATAGTTCGTTTCAGCTCAGATATAGTGTCTAAGCCTAAGACTCGCATTTCACCCCAAAAAGTATTAAAAGCGTTAAAGAGTAGGGGTTTGTAACTCACTGTTTGCGGAGATAATCGTAAGCGGGAACGGTCGGAACGCGTGTCGGGAATCACCGAAAGCCTAATAATACCAAGTTTGTTCAAGTGTTATTATGTTATTGTACATAGGTAGTTTTTAGTTAAACTTTAAGTGTCAAGGTCCAATTTGTCCAAAAATCGTCCGAAACGGTTATCGTTTTGTCTTAGTCCAAAAGTCCAAAATTAGCGTTTTTATTAATGTGATATGTATAATTAGGTCGCTGACAGGTGGTTTGGAATTTCTAATGAAATTTGGGCAGCGCTTCCGCGCCCACATTTCACTTCCAAAAATTCCAAAGTCACTTTCCCGCTCACTATTCACATATATCACATAATCATATTTATACATGTTCTTTTTATCTTATTAAGTCCATTCTAAGTCACAATGTTATTGTTTTATGCAAACTCAGTCATATATATTAAGTCTTAAAAGTCAGCATGTGTAACCACGTTTCAAACGGCCAAAACGACGATTTTTCGGGAAGGACAGCAGGCCGGTGCTGCGCACCTAAGCATAGGTGCTGCGCACCTGCCCTGCTGTTCTTCCATTTTTTTCGAGTTTTTTCTTGCAAAATCGTTTATGTAAGCAATCGGTATACACCATTATTAATCATCATTTTATCAGTTTATAAGTAACTTTTAACCATTATAAATTTGAAGATCTAAGCATCCTTTTAATATAAACCCGTTTTTTGAATAAAAATGGTTATTAAAACTTCATCAAAACTCATTTTTAGTTACTAGATCATACCTGCAAAAGATATATTGGTAATATAAGTAAAAAGGAAGAGTTTCTACCGAATGAAAGTGTTTAGATGATGGTCTAGGCGGATTTAGAGCTCCAATAAGTGTAGAAACGTGTTTGTAATCGATATAGCTTTAATCCCCTTTGCTTCTTTTGATGAAAAAAAGTTTTAGGATGGTTTTTATGTGGGTTTTCTCTGTGTTTTGTTGCTGGAAATGAAGAGTGGTGAGAGGGTTTTTTGGAGAGAATTGTTATGTGTGTGTAAAGCGTGTGTGTTTGGTTTTTGATAAATGCAAAAGAAAGGAAAGAAAAGGATAGAAATGATAAAGGGGTGTTGAGTCTGTTGGATGCAAAAACGAGCTAAGGACCTAACATATGTAAGTTTTTGACTTCTGGCCGCCGGTGTTTGCGCACCGGGCCTAATTTTCAGTATGTTCTTCTGATTTTTAGTTTTTACGTTTTTGCTTCGTTGGACCTTTTTGTTAACACCTGAAAGTTCTTAGTTAGGATACGTTGGTGACACTTAGGAAGTTCATTAGGTGTTTTCTTAGTATTAGGATTCATCTAATTTGATTTCCTGATCCGATCCGCGCTTAAAGGCTAAAAAAATAGAGTAACTTTCGGTTTTAAGAGTTTTGGCGTGAGTTTACCACGTAGCTTAGTTAGGAGTTTATGTCTACGTACCCGCACATAGCACCATAGGATTCGTTAATATCGGGCAATCTCAATAAACACTTAGAAGTTATCAGTTAAGCGTTCTCGACCTTCGTTTAGACGGTTTGTCACATTCTCCCCACGTTTGAAAGAATTTCGTCCCGAAATTCACCAATCTTGTGGTATGAGTTGAAGAGATGAGGATACTAAGCATCATCTGATCCTCTCGTTCCCAGGTATATCGGGGCCTCGCTTTGCGTTCCATCGTACCCTCACTATCGGGATTTTACTGTGTCTTAGCTTCTGTAGTTTCGCGATCTATGATTTCAATCGGTTCCTCGACAATTGGAGCTTCTCATCTAGTTGTACTTCTTCCAAAGGTGTGATGAGTGTTTCGTCCGATAGGCACTTTTTTCAATCTCGAGACATGAAAAGTGTTATGCATGTTACCGAGCTCTTGCCGGTAGTTCCAAGCGATACGCAACTGGACCTACTCTTTCGAGTATCTCAATGGTCCCACATATCTGCGGCTAAGCTTTCTTCGCTTTTCCTGCGGCGTATTGCACCTTTCCAAGGTGACACC
>CAJVGC010000508.1:36534451-36579713 GCA_910822075.1 Senecio squalidus
AAGAGCTACAACCTTGGTTGTTTCCCCTGGTTATTGTTTCCCTGATTGTTGTTTTCCCGGTTGTTGTTTCGTTGGTTGTTGTTTCCTTGGTTGTTTTTTCCTTGGTTGTTGTTTCCTTGGTTGTTGTTTCCTTGGTTGTTGTTATTTCCCCTTGGTCCTCCCTAGTTAATGCCTGCGTTGATTCGGGCTATGATTTCGGGTATCGCCTCGTTCAGTCGGGCGTTGATCCTTTGGACAATGCGCTCATCGTTGGGTTCAGCCATTTTCCTACACAAAAGTGAACTCGGGTTTAGGGTTTTGATATTTCATTTCAGATTCATATAAAGGGGAAATAACAAGAACAACAACAACCGTAATATAATCCGTCCATTTATATATCGCTCAAAATTTGATGTTCTTACAAAATCCAACATCATCGACTATTGTCGTACATTACCAATCACAATAAGTACTATGCTTACAATCCAAAAGACATCTTACAACAACCTCTACACCTTAAATGCAACCAATACAACCATAAGGAATACTAGTACTATGCTAATCAACATCAAGTTGCGTGCTGCTCGAATTGCCTTTCGTGCCATTGCCTTTGTACGTAACACCTCGGTGTACAAACCACGTATCTGGTGGGAGTGATCTCTCACGACTTGAGTGTATCCGCGGAGGTCGACGGACATGTTACAAAGCGCTTGGATTTCTTCGGGAGTCAATCCGCGAACAGGGGGTGGTGGTGGCGTAGCTATCTGAGGTCTCGAGTGACGATTCGGTGGTTGTCGTGCTCGGCGTGTTGGTAATCGTGAGCTTCCTTCACCGTCCCGACGGAGGTAAGGTAGGGTGAGTGGTGACGATTGTTGACTCCTAGAGCGTGATTGAGAATCGTGGGAGGGTTCGGTCTCGCTGTCGGACCTAGCTATCTCTTTCCCTCTCGACATACCCTAAATTGGTAACGCGTTAAATCGAAGATACGGCTCATGTTAGTGTTAGTAATAAGCTGAGCACATAGAGTATCTTAAGTATAGCATCTAGGTCTGTGTGGGTCTGACTTCAAGAATTCCCGGGGAGGTTCGTTTAATGTTTTTACCAATCCCGTACCGGCATAATTTAGTCCAAATTATTCATAGGTGATCAGGCTACGAATAATTCAAGTTAAACAATGCCTTCACGTTTTGGTTAAATAAAATCTTTCGTTTTTAGAAATTGGTTATAGTTTGATTTTTGAAAAATCGGTATTCACTATAACCTTGCGCTCTGATACCAAGTCTGTCACACCCCGTTAAAGCGGAATACAGGATGTGAAGAGCAATAGCATTCGATACACAAGATATAGATAAACGCCAAATGTCATTAAAGGAAAAACATAGTATTCAAGGTTTACAAAGTTTTAAACAAAGTTACATATCCGAATTACAAAATGGGGTGTTCAACCAAACCACCCAAACCCATCCCGTTCTTGAAGTCATTCGCCCCCAAAAGCATAAGTCATCAGCTAGCTTACTCGTTACCTGAAAATACGAGTCAAGTGTTAACTACGGGAGACGTAGTTAGTGAGCTACAAGTTTAAGTAAAAGCATAGTTTTCAAATTGTAATCGCATAGCCATGCATAGAGTATCGCATCCAAAATAGTTATCACATAAAAATGTATAGAGTATAGCATTTGTGTTTATAGGCATTGACCACATAGCGCGACTATGTGACAATCCTAAGTTTTGCCCAATGATCGTTGCTAAGCCTAAAGCCTACCCATTTAGTATTATGCACCATCGTTATAGGTCGTTGTGGTGAGGGTCAATCTACCCTAATAGCGCTATCCATATCTACTAACGGTCCTTTCCAAAGGGATTAATAGCAACTAATGTCCTTGGTAGTTTTCGGGAGTTTTCAATGGTTTCTCACGTCCATGTTGTACAAAGTCCGCAACATGACGATCGATTGTTTTAGTCATTGGCAAATATAGCTTTCGTGTCCTCGACATTGTTGGCAAAACCCTCAACAATGCCGGCAAAATAGTTATTCGTTTTAGTATTCAAAATATCAAAGTATTTCATAATAGCTTTCAAAGTATACAAATGTTTTCGTAATAGCATTGCATATCAAATCGTTTTCGTTTAGCATTCAAGTAATAAAGCGTTTCATAGTTTGCTTCAGCTCAGATATAGTGTCTAAGCCTAAGACTCGCATTTCACCCCAAAAAGTATTAAAAGCGTTTAAAGAGTAGGGGTTTGTAACTCACTGTTTGCGAAGATAATCGTAAGCGGGAACGGTCGGAACGCGTGTCGGGAATCACCGAAAGCCTAATAATACCAAGTTTTGTTCAAGTGTTATTATGTTATTGTAATAATATAATAGGTAGTTTTTAGTTAAACTTTAAGTGTCAAGGTCCAATTTGTCCAAAAATCGTCCGAAACGGTTATCGTTTTGTTTTAGTCCAAAAGTCCAAAATTAGCGTTTTTATGATATGTATAATTAGGTCGCTGAAGTGGTTTGGAATTTCTAATGAAATTTGGGCAGCGCTTCCGCGCCCAAATTTCACTTCCAAAAATTCCAAAGTCACTTTCCCGCTCACTATTCACATATATCACATAATCATAATGATACATGTTCTTTTTATCTTATTAAGTCCATTATAAGTCACCAATGTTATTGTTTTATGCAAACTCAGTCATATATATTAAGTCTTAAAAGTCAGAATGTGTAACCAAGTTTCAAACGGCCAAAACGACGATTTTCGGGAAGGACAGCAGGCCGGTGCTGCGCACCTAAGCATAGGTGCTGCGCACCTGCCCTGCTGTTCTTCCATTTTTCGAGTTTTTCTTGCAAAATCGTTTATGTAAGTGATAGATCTTGACATGCAATCGGTATAAACCTTATTAATCATCATTTTATCAGTTTATAAGTAACTTTTAACCATAAATTTGAAGATCTAAGCATCATTTTAATATAAACCCGTTTTTGAATAAAAATGGTTATAAAACTTCATCAAAACTCATTTTTAGTTACTAGATCATACATGCAAATAGATATATTGGTAATATAAGTAAAAAGGAAGAGTTTCTACCGAATGAAAGTGTTTAGATGATGGTCTAGGCGGATTTAGAGCTCCAAAAGTGTAGAAAACGTGTTGTAATCGATATAGCTTTAATCCCTTTGCTTCCTTTTGATGATAAACGTTTTTAGATGGTTTTTATGTGGTGTTTTCTCTGTGTTTTGTTGCTGGAAATGAAGAGTGGTGAGAGGGTTTTTGGAGAGAATTTGTTATGTGTGTGTAAAGAGTGTGTGTTTGTGTTTTTGATAAATGAAAAAGAAAAGGAAAAGAAAAGGATAGAATGATAAAAGGGGTGTTAGAGTCTGCCAAAGTTGCAGTAATCATGTGCCAAGGTCGATTTTGATTGGGTGTTGGATTGCAAAAACGAGATAAGGACTAAATATGTAAGTTTTTGAATTCTGGCAGCCGGTGCTGCGCACCGGGCCAATTTTCAGCATTTTCTGATTTTTAGTTTTTACGTTTTTGCTTCGTTGGACCTTTTTGTTAACCGAAAGTTCTTAGTTATGATACGTTGTGAACTTAGGAAAGTTCATTAGGTGTTTTCTTGGTATTAGGACTTATATAATTTGATTTCGAAGTTGTTTTATGATTCCGATCCCGATCCGCGCTTAAAGGCTTAAAATAGAGTAACTTTCGTTTAAGAGTTTTGCGTGAGTTACAACGAGCTTAGCTTAAGAGTTATGTCTACGTAACCACATAGCACATAGAATTAGTTATATCGGGCATCAAATAAACACTTAGAAGTTATAAGTTAGCGTTCTCGACCTTAGTTTAGACGGTTGTCACATTCTCCCCACGTTGAAAGAATTTCGTCCCGAAATTTCAACTTGTGGTATTCGTTGTGGGAGAAGTGAAGAGATGAGGATACTTAAGCATCATCTGATCCTCCCGTTCCCAGGTATATTCGGGGCCTCGCTTTGCGTTCCATCGTACCCTCACTATCGGGATTTTACTGTGTCTTAGCTTCTTAGTTTCGCGATCTATGATTTCAATCGGTTCCTCGACAAATTGGAGCTTCTCATCTAGTTGTACTTCTTCCAAAGGTGTGATGAGTGTTTCGTCCGATAGGCACTTTTTCAATCTCGAGACATGAAAAGTGTTATGCATGTTACCGAGCTCTTGCGGTAGTTCTAAGCGATACGCAACTGGACCTACTCTTTCGAGTATCTCAAATGGTCCCACATATCTCGGGCTAAGCTTTCCTCGCTTTCCGCGGCGTATTGCACCTTTCCAAGGTGACACCTTTAGAAGTACTTTGTCGCCGACTTGAAATTCTAGATCCTTTCTGCGCATATCAGCATAGCTCTTTTGACGACTTCTCGCAGTCTTAAGTCTTTCCTTAATCGTTGTGATCTTATCAATCGTTTCTTGCACTACGTCCATGCTAATTAGTTGTCGATCTCCCGGTTCTAACCAACACAGTGGAGATCGGCATTTCCTTCCGTAGAGAGCTTCAAAAGGCGCACATTTGATGCTAGCATGGTAGCTATTATTGTAAGAGAACTCTATCAGTGGTAAGTGGTTATCCCAACTTCCTCCGAAGTCGATAACGCATGCTCTCAGCATGTCCTCCAGTGTTTGTATGGTGCGCTCGCTTTGACCATCGGTCTGTGGATGATAAGCCGTGCTTAAGTCCAATCGTGTGCCAAACGACTCTTGGAATGCTTTCCAAAATCTGGAAGTGAAGCGAGTATCTCTATCCGAGATGATTGACGTGGGTATTCCGTGACGTGTCACTACCTCGTTGATGTATATTTGGACAAGTTTTTCTACGTTAAAACTTTCCTTAATCGGAATGAAGTGTGCTGACTTCGTTAGTCGGTCTACTATAACCCATATCATGTCGTTACCCTTCGATGTTCGAGGTAACTTTGTGACGAAGTCCATTGTGATTTGTTCCCATTTCCACTCGGGAATCTCGGGTTGTTGTAGCAATCCAGATGGTTTTTGATACTCGGCCTTCACTTTCGCACAAGTGAGGCATTTCTCTACGTATAAGGCAACGTCTCTTTTCATTCCAGGCCACCAATAGTGTTCCTTGAGGTCCTTATACATCTTGCTTGACCCTGGATGAATGGAATATCGCGTTCTGTGTGCTTCATCCATAATGGTCTTCCTTAATTCGTTAGTCGTAGGAATCCAGGC
The DNA here is from genome assembly GCA_910822075.1 of Senecio squalidus. Lineage (NCBI taxonomy): Eukaryota > Viridiplantae > Streptophyta > Magnoliopsida > Asterales > Asteraceae > Senecio > Senecio squalidus. The sequence continues at coordinate 36,539,641 of CAJVGC010000508.1, forward strand.
TCGATCCTTAAAATAATAGACGTCGTCGCCCTTCCTCACAAAGTCTTTGTCGTGATTGTGCAAGGTTTCGACCTTTATGTTATCTGCCTTCAAAGCCTCATGCTGGGCACTTGCTATGCGCGTTCTTAAATCGGGTTTAAGGTAAATTCCTAATGCACGTACTCGAGTCGTTTGTTGCCTCTCCTTCCTACTCAGGGCATCTGCCACGACGTTCGCTTTGCCAGGGTGATACTTAATATCGCAGTCGTAGTCGCTAAGGAGTTCCAACCATCTCCTCTGCCTCATATTGAGTAGCTTCTGATCTAGTATATGTTGCAGACTCCTATGGTCCGTGAATACCGTGCATTTGGTTCCGTAGAGGTAATGTCTCCAGATCTTAAGGGCAAAAACTATCGCTCCTAGCTCTAAGTCGTGTGTAGCGTAGTTGACCTCGTGTTTCTTAAGTTGTCGCGATGCGTAAGCTATGACTTTGTTTCGTTGCATCAATACACAGCCTAATCCTAGGTTAGATGCGTCACAATAAACTACGAAGTCTTCGTTTCCCTCAGGAAGAGTTAAGATCGGAGCGTTGCACAATTTCGTTTTCAGGATATTGAAGGCTTGTTCTTGAGCATCTCCCCAGTTGAACCTCTCGTTCTTTTGGGTTAACTTTGTTAGGGGTTTAGCTATCTTAGAGAAGTCCTGGATGAATCGCCGATAATACCCAGCTAGTCCTAAGAATTGGCGGATTTCTGTCGGACTTTTGAGAGCTTCCCAATTCTTTATTGCCTCGATCTTTGATGGATCAACGTGAATTCCAGATCCATTAACTACGTGACCGAGAAATTTGACTTCACGCAGCCAGAATTCACACTTAGAAAACTTTGCGTAGAGTTGTTGTTCCTTGAGTAGTTCCAGTAATAGTTTTAAGTGCTCTGCGTGATCTTCTTTGGTACGCGAGTAGATTAAAATGTCGTCGATGAATACAATAACGAACTTGTCTAGATACGGTCGGCATACCCTATTCATCAAATCCATGAATACTGCTGGTGCATTTGTGAGCCCAAATGGCATTACCAGGAACTCGTAGTGTCCGTATCTAGTGCGGAATGCGGTTTTCGGTATATCATTTTCAGAAACCAACACTTGATGATATCCGGACCTTAAGTCAATCTTTGAAAAGTAGGTTGCGCCTTGAAGTTGATCGAAAAGGTCATCGATTCGTGGAAGAGGATATCGGTTCTTGACGGTTAGTTTATTCAACTCTCGGTAGTCGATACACATGCGAAACGATCCATCCTTCTTCTTTACGAATAGAATCGGCGCGCCCCATGGCGATGAGCTTGGTCGGATAAATCCTTTATCCAATAATTCCTGAACTTGGTTGGATAATTCTTGCATCTCAGTCGGAGCTAGTCGATATGGCGTCCTTGCCACCGGTGCCGCTCCAGGAATTACCTCGATTCTAAACTCGACTTGCCGCTGAGGTGGTAGTCCAGGTAGTTCTTCGGGAAATACTTCCGGATAGTCTCTAACTATCGGTACATCCTTAAGGTCTACTGCTTTTGCCTGTTTGTCCTTTATGTTCACTAACAATGCAAAGCAGCCCTTATTTAAGTACTTGCGCATCTTCATCACCGATATGAGTCTCGAAGTTTGGCCCGGCCTATCTCCTTGTACTATCAATTCCCTTCCATCTCCTAATGGCATTCGTATCGTCTTATCTAAACAGAATATTCTCGCGTCTCGGATGGTCAACCAGTCCATTCCTATTACTACGTCAAAGCTCTTAAGTTCGACAGGGATTAGATCTATTTCGAAAGTGTGGTTAGCTAAGGTTATTGTGCAATCCTTAATTACGTCGCTAGCCTGGTATTCTTGCCCATTTGCGTATTCTACCGTAAACTTTTCACTTAAAGGTTCGGTTTCTAATGCAATCAAAGGCCTAAACTCTAAGGACACAAAACTTTTGTCCGCGCCTGAATCAAACAGTACTGAGGCATAATAGTTGTTAAGGAGAAACGTACCTGCAATCACCCGGGGGTCGTTTCTTGCCTCTTCGGCACCAATCGCGAAGGCTCTTCCACGGCCTTGTCCCCCATCGTTTCCCCTCTGATTGTTCTGGTTTTGGTTCTGCGGAGGGTTTTGATTGCGGTTCTGGTTTGGGTTTCGGGCAGGGTTTAGCCTAGGACAAGCATTTCGGTAGTGGTCCCTACCACCACACTCATAACATTCTCCCTGGCGAGGCCTATCGTTCTGTTGCGGCCTCCCAGCTTGTCGCGGTCCTTCATTCTGTTGCCTTCCCGCCTGTTGCGGTCCAACATTCACTGCCTTACAGTGTCGAGTCCAGTGACCGAGGCGATTGCAGTTGGTGCATGACCGACATTCACCTCCGTGGTGATAACCGCACCTATCGCATTTCGGTGCCTTCCCCTGATAGCCGGTATTCTCTGCCGCGGCCACTCCATAGTTTCTCACTGTCTTGGCCTTCTTGTTGTACCGATCCCATCTGTTCCCCGACGTGTCCTCAACCTTGCGCTTTCCCTTAGCGTCCTCTGCACCCGTCTTTGGCGCTCCTCCATTCCTTATCCAATCCTGGGTTAGGCGGTTGGCCAAGCTCACGACCTGTTGCATCGTAGTTGGCTCGGTAGCCGTCGCCATAGCCCTGATCTCGGGTGAGAGTCCCCAAATGAAGTGCTCAATTCTTTTATCCTCGGGGGTTACTAGTTCAGGTACTAGATTTGCGAGTTCGTGAAATCGCGCGACGTAGGTGTCGATGTCAGTTCCTACCATGGAGTGATTCCAGAGTTCGTTCTTAAGCCTCTTCAAGATCTCCTTGGGACAGTACTCAATCACTAGTAGTTCCTTGAACCTTGCCCATGGCATGTTGTATGCAGCGTCCGGACCTTGGACCTGCAGCTGACTGTTCCACCAGGTTAGTGCTCGTCCCTGAAGCATGCAAGAAGTGAATTCCACCTTCTTGTTTTCAGCACACTGGCTGATCCTTAGTACCACTTCCATACTATCGATCCAGCGCGATAGTCCGATGGCGCCCTCAGTGCCATGGAATTCCTTTGGCCTGCAAGATATGAAGGTCTTGTAGCTACAACCTTGGTTGTTCCCCTGGTTATTGTTTCCCTGATTGTTGTTTTCCCGGTTGTTGTTTCGTTGGTTGTTGTTTCCTTGGTTGTTTTTTCCTTGGTTGTTGTTTCCTTGGTTGTTGTTTCCTTGGTTGTTGTTATTTCCCCTTGGTCCTCCCTAGTTAATGCCTGCGTTGATTCGGGCTATGATTTCGGGTATCGCCTCGTTCAGTCGGGCGTTGATCCTTTGGACAATGCGCTCATCGTTGGGTTCAGCCATTTTCCTAGACAAAAGTGAACTCGGGTTTAGGGTTTTGATATTTCATTTCAGATTCATATAAAGGGGAAATAACAAGAACAACAACAACCGTAATATAATCCGTCCATTTATATATCGCTCAAAATTTGATGTTCTTACAAAATCCAACATCATCGACTATTGTCGTACATTACCAATCACAATAAGTACTATGCTTACAATCCAAAAGACATCTTACAACAACCTCTACACCTTAAATGCAACCAATACAACCATAAGGAATACTAGTACTATGCTAATCAACATCAAGTTGCGTGCTGCTCGAATTGCCTTTCGTGCCATTGCCTTTGTACGTAACACCTCGGTGTACAAACCACGTATCTGGTGGGAGTGATCTCTCACGACTTGAGTGTATCCGCGGAGGTCGACGGACATGTTACAAAGCGCTTGGATTTCTTCGGGAGTCAATCCGCGAACAGGGGGTGGTGGTGGCGTAGCTATCTGAGGTCTCGAGTGACGATTCGGTGGTTGTCGTGCTCGGCGTGTTGGTAATCGTGAGCTTCCTTCACCATCCCGACGGAGGTAAGGTAGGGGGAGTGGTGACGATTGTTGACTCCTAGAGCGTGATTGAGAATCGTGGGAGGGTTCGGTCTCGCTGTCGGACCTAGCTATCTCTTTCCCTCTCGACATACCCTAAATTGGTAACGCGTTAAATCGAAGATACGGCTCATGTTAGTGTTAGTAATAAGCTGAGCACATAGAGTATCTTAAGTATAGCATCTAGGTCTGTGTGGGTCTGACTTCAAGAATTCCCGGGGAGGTTCGTTTAATGTTTTACCAATCCCGTTCCGGCATGATTTAGTCCAAATTATTCATAGGTGATCAGGCTACGAATAATTCAAGTTAAACAATGCCTTCACGTTTTGGTTAAATAAAATCTTTCGTTTTTAGAAATTGGTTATAGTTTGATTTTTTTGAAAAATCGGTATTCACTATAACCTTGCGCTCTGATACCAAGTCTGTCACACCCCGCTAAAGCGGAACGCAGGATGTGAAGAGCAATAGCATTCGATACACAAGATATAGATAAACGCCAAATGTCATTAAAGGAAAAACATAGTATTCAAGGTTTACAAGGTTTTAAACAAAGTTACATATCCGAACTACAAAATGGGGTGTTCAACCAAACCACCCAAACCCATCCCGTTCTTGAAGTCATTCGCCCCCAAAAGCATAAGTCATCAGCTAGCTTACTCGTTACCTGAAAATACGAGTCAAGTGTTAACTACGGGAGACGTAGTTAGTGAGCTACAAGTTTAAGTAAAAGCATAGTTTTCAAATTGTAATCGCATAAACATGCATAGAGTATCGCATCCAAAATAGTTATCACATAAAAATGTATAGAGTATAGCATTTGTGTTTATAGGCATTGACCACATAGCGCGACTATGTGACAATCCTAGGTTTTGCCCGATGATCGTTGCTAAGCCTAAAGCCTACCCATTTAGTATTATGCACCATCGTTATAGGTCGTTGTGGTGAGGGTCAATCTACCCTAATAGCGCTATCCATATCTACTAACGGTCCTTTCCAAAGGGATTAATAGCAACTAATGTCCTTGGTAGTTTTCGGGAGTTTTCAATGGTTTCTCACGTCCATGTTGTACAAGGTCCGCAACATGACGATCGATTATTTTAGTCATTGGCAAATATAGTTTTCGTGTCCTCGACATTGTTGGCAATACCCTCAACAATGCCGGCAAAATAGTTATCCGTTTTAGTATTCAACATATCAAAGTATTTCATAATAGCTTTCAAAGTATACAAATGTTTTCGTAATAGCATTGCATATCAAATCGTTTTCGTTTAGCATTAGTAATAAAGCGTTTCATAGTTCGTTTCAGCTCAGATATAGTGTCTAAGCCTAAGACTCGCATTTCACCCCAAAAAGTATTAAAAGCGTTTAAAGAGTAGGGGTTTGTAACTCACTGTTTGCGGAGATAATCGTAAGCGGGAACGGTCGGAACGCGTGTCGGGAATCACCGAAAGCCTAATAATACCAAGTTTTGTTCAAGTGTTATTATGTTATTGTAATAATATAATAGGTAGTTTTTAGTTAAACTTTAAGTGTCAAGGTCCAATTTGTCCAAAAATCGTCCGAAACGGTTATCGTTTTGTCTTAGTCCAAAAGTCCAAAATTAGCGTTTTTATTAATGTGATATGTATAATTAGGTCGCTGAAGTGGTTTGGAATTTCTAATGAAATTTGGGCAGCGCTTCCGCGCCCAAATTTCACTTCCAAAAATTCCAAAGTCACTTTCCCGCTCACTATTCACATATATCACATAATCATATTTATACATGTTCTTTTTATCTTATTAAGTCCATTATAAGTCACCAATGTTATTGTTTTATGCAAACTCAGTCATATATATTAAGTCTTAAAAGTCAGAATGTGTAACCAAGTTTCAAACGGCCAAAACGACGATTTTCGGGAAGGACAGCAGGCCGGTGCTGCGCACCTAAGCATAGGTGCTGCGCACCTGCCCTGCTGTTCTTCCATTTTTCGAGTTTTTCTTGCAACATCGTTTATGTAAGTGATAGATCTTGACATGCAATCGGTATAAACCTTATTAATCATCATTTTATCAGTTTATAAGTAACTTTTAACCATAAATTTGAAGATCTAAGCATCATTTTAATATAAACCCGTTTTTGAATAAAAATGGTTATAAAACTTCATCAAAACTCATTTTTAGTTACTAGATCATACATGCAAATAGATATATTGGTAATATAAGTAAAAAGGAAGAGTTTCTACCGAATGAAAGTGTTTAGATGATGGTCTAGGCGGATTTAGAGCTCCAAAAGTGTAGAAAACGTGTTGTAATCGATATAGCTTTAATCCCTTTGCTTCCTTTTGATGAAAAACGTTTTAGGATGGTTTTTATGTGGTGTTTTCTCTGTGTTTTGTTGCTGGAAATGAAGAGTGGTGAGAGGGTTTTTGGAGAGAATTTGTTATGTGTGTGTAAAGAGTGTGTGTTTGTGTTTTTGATAAATGAAAAAGAAAAGGAAAAGAAAAGGATAGAAATGATAAAAGGGGTGTTAGAGTCTGCCAAAGTTGCAGTAACCATGTACCAAGGTCGATTTTGATTGGGTGTTGGATTGCAAAAACGAGATAAGGACTAAATATGTAAGTTTTTGAATTCTGGCAGCCGGTGCTGCGCACCAAGCAACTGGTGCTGCGCACCGGGCCAATTTTCAGTATTTTCTGATTTTTAGTTTTTACGTTTTTGCTTCGTTGGACCTTTTTGTTAACCGAAAGTTCTTAGTTATGATACGTTGTGAACTTAGGAAAGTTCATTAGGTGTTTTCTTGGTATTAGGACTCATATAATTTGATTCCGATCCCGATCCGCGCTTAAAGGCTAAAAAAATAGAGTAACTTTCGTTTAAGAGTTTTGCGTGAGTTACAACGAGCTTAGCTTAGGAGTTATGTCTACGTAATCACATAGCACATAGGATTAGTTATATCGGGCATCAAATAAACACTTAGAAGTTATAAGTTAGCGTTCTCGACCTTAGTTTAGACGGTTTTCACATATGATATTACCGCGAAAGAGATAGAAGCAGAAGGAAGAATCAAGTTAGGTTGCTTGATAAACAGAAAATGAGTTGACAAGTTAAAGAATAGTTATTGATTTTGATAATTGATGAGGTTAGTAGGGATTACCTGTATTTATTGCTTAAAGCCTGCTGCCTATAAGCAAGCCCATGGAGCAAGACACGCCTGTCAAGATTGTACAGCCTGTATGTCATTGCCTGACAGGCGCCCACTTGACAGGCGCCCGCCTGCTGCCTACAAGCAAGCCCATGGAGCAAGACACGCCTGTCAAGATTGTACAGCCTGTATGTCATTGCCTGACAGGCGCCCGCTTGACAGGCCCCCGCCTGCTGCATACAAGCAAGCCTATGGAGCAAGACACGCCTGTCAAGATTGTACAGCCTGTATGCCATTGCCTGACAGGCGCCCTCCTGACAGGCTCCCTCCTGACAGGCGCCCTCCTGACGGGCGTCCTCCTGACAGGCGCCCTCCTGACAGGCGCCCTCCTGACAGGCGTCCTCCTGACAGGCGCCCTCCTGACAGACGCCCTCCTGACAGGCGCCCTCCTGACAGGCGTCCTCCTGACAGGCGCCCTCCTGACAGACGCCCTCCTGACACGCGTCCTCCTGACAGGCGTCCTCCTGACAGGCGTCCTCCTGACAGGCGCCCTCCTGACAGGCGTCCTCCTGACAGACGCCCTCCTGACAGGCGCCCTCCTGACAGGCGCCCTCATGACAGGCGCCCGCCTGACATGCTAGGTTGTCTTAGGTTGTGAGACGTCGCATCTTAACAAATAATAAAGTAGAAGACGATTAGTATACCACTGATTTATTACCATGGCAGTTTAAGCATTCATGATCATCATTGATTGATGGACGTTCCCTATGCTTGAAACGGGTAATATAAATACATAGTCTAATCAGGGTCGACAGACTTCATTTCAATCTCACTCCAACACACACACAAGCTAAAACAGAGTTCATATACTCTTGCTTCCACCCTCAACCTTGATCACCCTAGGTTCGTCAAGAACTTGTTGGGTTTGCACTGTGATCATCACAGGAGATCCAAGGTTGATATCACCTCACCTTTGTGTTTGAAAATCGTTGCTCAAACATTGGCGCCATCTGTGGGACACGTTTTTAACGGCGTTTCATTTTTTCCAAATTTTTTCTTTTTCCCATACTCTGTAATCAACCGTTTCCATGGAGGCAACAAATGCATCCCAGGTCATTTCTTCAGCGCCAGAAATAACCACTACCGTGACTACCACTGCACCGGAAACGGTGACGACTTCACCCCCCGATTTTCCTCCATCCCCTGTTCGTACCACAATGCCGGAAACATACGTTGATTCTGAGTGGACGGTGTCGGATCTAAGGTCGACACGAGGGTATCCCTCTCTAACAAGTCCCATTTTTTCCACAAGGTTGGCAGGAACAAGTATGTTCACTTCCCCACCGCCAGTGACATCCATCCCTCCATTCCAGCCTCTTTTGTCCCATGGGACAAGCTCTCAGGAGGATGGCACGGATCTTGTAAGACAGCCTGTTTCGATTGCTTCCCAGCCTGCTACTCAAGGGGTTCAGGAGGATCCCATTGTGGAACTACTTAGAAGGTTGGCTCAGAGCACTCAACCACCACCACCCCCACCACCACCTGCTTCGTCAGATCTGTTGTCACAGTTAGTGGAGGCATTGCGCCCAACGCCTCAGCCAGCGCTCGTACAGCTAGTAGATCCGTTGTCACAACTCTTGGAGCGGCTTAGGCAACCAAGCACGCACACCCCACCAACACCTCTACCACAGGACACATCTAAAGACATGCTCAGAGTCTTGCAAACCCTAGTGACAGCAGTAGTTCCACCTCGTGCAGCCACTATGCCTTTGTCAGTGGTTACTTCAAAATTCTGTGACTGGGTTGCCAAATTCCCACTCCCAGATAAGCAAAAAGTCCCGTCCGTTGTTGGTACTTACGACGGTACTCGAGATCCAGACGACCACCTTGCTCTGTTTGAACAGGCTATTATGACGGAGAAATGGTTAGACCCAGTCGCTTGCCACATGTTCCCTGGAACACTACAAGGTTTCGCTCGTGATTGGTTTGCTGACTTGCCTGAGAGGAGTATTCAAGATTTCGCATATCTAAAAGCCAAGTTTGTGACTCAATTTGTACAACAAAAGGAGCAACATAGAACTCATATAGAGGCTCATTTGATACGACAAAAAGAAGGAGCGGGGTTGCGTGACTTTATCCAGCGATACACACAAGAATGCTAGAAGATCGCCATGTTACCAGAGAGTCAACAAATTTCTGGCTTTACTCTTTCCCTACTTCCAGGACAACTGCAAGAAAAGTTAATCAAGAGAACTCCAATTACTTTCAAAGAAGCCACGGACAGGGCATATGACTATCTAAGGTCAAAGGAAATTGTCTCCCTGACAAGAGAGGTCGGCGGCAAGTCATGGACCGACACTCGACGAGATGAAAGGAGCAATAGGAGGTTTGGCCCATACGATAAACATGCGTCTGAGCCTACTCTTAGCAAAACACCAAAAGAAATCTTGATAACAGAGCAAGTGTGCGCTACCTTCTCACCTCCACCCCAGATGGAGCATAGGTCAGGTACGAAAAACATGAATAAATACTGTGATTTCCATGAAGACCATGGACACGACACAAATGTCTGTAGAGAGCTCAAAAGGGAAATCATGCGGGCTTTGGAAGAAGGCAAGCTAGAACACCTTGTCCCTGGCGCTAAGCAGCAAGCAAATAAAACTCCACCTAAGAAGAATTATGCATGGCAAAAGAAGGGGGAAGACACAGAACACCCCAGACCACCTGATGGTCATGTCTTCATGATACATGAAGGAGCCAATATGAACTGACCTATCAAGGTGCAATAGTCTTTACTGACATTTTTTCCTTTATGTTTTCAATAAATGTTTCCAAGCACATGGAATGTCATGGTCATGTATGAAATTTGCAATAATAGCATTTGGTCTGATCTTGTATCCCAATATTATCGCACAATATCATTTTTTCTATGGCATTTGCATAAACAAATAAATATTGAAGTAAGGATTCAATACAAAAAGCATAAGGCCACAATAGACATCTCAGTCTAACGCCAACCATGCACTTTCATTACGTACAATGTTACAACTAAGAACATAGTTCAATACAACATGTATGAAGCCAAGAAAGACAACCCTGTCTGGCCAAATAACATACAATCATATTCGTCTTTTAATCTACTTGATAAAAGATAAGCACTTCTCATTGGGAAGCGACAATCCTCGCGAGTAAACAAAGTAAAGGTTAACCAACAAAAGTGCCATTGGCACAGTGTCACAGGCACAATGTAAAGCATATCTACCTATGTCATTGACATACAAAGGAACCATGGGCTCTCAAGAAAGTGTCATACGTACAACCAAATATACACATTGTCATGCACACCCAAGACGGTGTCATGGACAACATCCATAATAAAAAGATAAAAAACAATAATGTGTTATTGGCTTGATCATCCAATAAAACATTATATTTAATGGCTAGACAATGTCACACAAAGCAAGGCTACCTAGACAACGCCATGCCAAATCACAACAACGACAACTATGGTATGCCTAAATAAATAACACGGTATATCAGTTATTGCTAGCAGGGCGCAAACAAATGAATGCAAATGACAAGTAAGTCACATACCTGCAGGATAGCTTCCTAACACAAACAACCAATTACTCCTGCAAAAAGACAAACAATTACAATTAGAAGGTTTAGCGTACGACTAGAAACATCAAACCAGCTTGTACCCGGCCAAAACAGCCGATACTAGGGCAAAATTTCCCATTATCCCTTGCTTGCTTAAACTGCCGGTACTAGGAAAAGTCTCCCGGTACCCTTGCTTGAGTGAACTGCCGGTACGGTGTAACTAGCCCCGGTCTCCGGAATGCTCGCCCCAACTCCCGGTACCCTCCCCAAAACTCCCGGTACCCTCCCCAAAACTCCCGGTACCCTTCCCAAAACTCCCGGTACTCGCCCAACTCTCCCGGTACTCAGCTAATACTCCCGGTACCCGGGCCTAAATTGCCGATACCGGGGCTGCGTTTGCCCGATCATCATCCCGGTACCCGGGCCAAAACTGCCGGTACCGGGGCCTTCTCCTGCCCGATCATCATCCCGGTACCCCGGCCAAATCTTCCGGTACCGGGGCCTTCTCCTGCCCGATCATCATCCCGGTACCCGGGCCAAAACTGCCGGTACCGGGGCCTTCTCCTGCTCGATCATCATCCCGGTACCCGGGCCTAAACTGCCGGTACCGGGGCTTCCCCTGCTCGATCAAAACTCCCGGTACCCGGGCCTAAACTGCCGGTACCGGGGCTGCACTCTAGCTCGATCGCAAAAAAAAAAAAAAAAAAAAAAAAAGAAAAAAAAAAGAGAGGGGAACACAGACTTACGAGGTAATGAGTAGTTACGACTTGAAAACTGTTGTTTTGACAAATCCTAACTCGGGGGCATGATGAGGTTAGTAGGGATTACCTATATTTATTGCTTAAAGCCTGCTGCCTATAAGCAAGCCCATGGAGCAAGACACGCCTGTCAAGATTGTACAGCCTGTATGTCATTGCCTGACAGGCGCCCGCCTGCTGCCTACAAGCAAGCCCATGGAGCAAGACACGCCTGTCAAGATTGTACAGCCTGTATGTCATTGCCTGACAGGCGCCCGCCTGCTGCCTACAAGCAAGCCCATGGAGCAAGACACGCCTGTCAAGATTGTACAGCCTGTATGCCATTGCCTGACAGGCGCCCGCTTGACAGGCGCCCTCCTGACAGGCGCCCTCCTGACAGGCGTCCTCCTGACAGGCGTCCTCCTGACAGACGCCCTCCTGACAGGCGCCCTCCTGACAGACGCCCTCCTGACAGGCGCCCTCCTTACAGGCGTCCTCCTGACAGACGCCCTCCTGACAGGCGCCCTCCTGACAGACGCCCTCCTGACAGGCGTCCTCCTGACAGGCGCCCTCCTGAAAGGCGCCCTCCTGACAGGGGCCCGCCTGACAGGCTAGGTTGTCTTAGGTTGTGAGACGTCGCATCTTAACAAATAATAAAGTAGAAGACCATTAGTATACCACATATTTATTACCATGGCAGTTTAAGCATTCATGATCGTCATTGATTGATGGACGTTCCCTATGCTTGAAACGGGTAATATAAATACATAGTCTAATCAGGGTCGACAGACTTCACTTCAATCTCACTCCAACACACACACACAAGCTAAAACAGAGTTCATATACTCTTGCTTCCACCCTCAACCTTGATCACCCTAGGTTCGTCAAATACTTGCTGGGTTTGCACTGTGATCATCACAGGAGATCAAAGGTTGATATCACCTCACCTTTGTGTTTGACAATCGTTGCTCAAACAATAATGATAAACTCAAAAGAGTTTAAGAAGGAAAAAGTTCAATAATACAAGGATGGATCTTATCTTCAACAATGGTTCAACGTCATAAATCTCACTTAAAGACCTTCAAACTTTATTGTACATTGAATGAAAAGATATAACGTTACACACACAAGCATTCCCTTATAGTCCCAAATGATTGTAATGTATATGTAATTAGCGATTAAGTTGTTGAACGTTCTTGAAATCCCAATTAGATACAATATGATTTTTTCCCTCTTCATTGTTGTCCATTCTTTTTCATTGTTTGGAACATTCATGATTGGTTCTATGTTGTTTACGTTCATCAATCTAGCTTGTGGTGGCTTTTCACTTCTTTCTTTACTTAATTATTCATCCCGTTCGTTCGTTTTATTTAAAAAAAAATAAAAAAATTACATATCTCTAATTATAAATAATAAAATATATAAATATGAATATATATTTTTTTTCAAAAGACAAACATTATAACAAATTACATAATTATTTAGTTGATCAAATCCAATTGCATTATATTTAGCCACCTTAAAACGAAAATAATCAAACTATAACTAATACCTATGACTTGGACCGATCGTAATGACGTTAGTCTCTTTTGGACTAGTTCGGGGTTCGGTAATGAATTTTTTTTCTTCCTAATAAACTACTTATTAATATTACTATTTTGATTTTTATGTAATGGTTTTTCTAAAAAGATAATTATAGATAAAAAAAAATACACGTTGAAGCAAGTTGGAAATAAACGAAGTCGATGAAAAGCGTGGGCGTATCTAAGTTAAACGCGTCTAACGTGTCCACTTGACTACGCACGTCTATATATATTTATAGATATTATTTCATCTCATATCCCATTTTCAACTTGCATCATCATCATCATCATCATCATCTGGTACGATGCCTTTCTCTGCAAATAAAACTTCAATTAACCCTCTAAATCTATTTCTTGTGTTTTACTTTCTTACTACAATATTATTGTGCTAGATTATTGATCCCTTTTTACTTGAAACCCTCAATTTTCATACTTTGTTTTGGGAATTATTTATTTTATTTTTATTTTGGAATAAATGATCATCTGTTTTTTTTTTTTTTTCATTAATTTGATTTAAGTAAGTTAACTGTTTTTTTTTTTACGAAAATTCTGAATCAAAGAAAAAATCTTCTAAATCAATGCCTTTTCTCCCGTTTCTCGCATAAAATTCATTTCTAACCGGATCCGGATCCCACCCTCAAAACTTCACTTTGTAACATGATGGTCACATTGTGTTTTGAACTCGTAATGCGGTTTTCGGTGATCGGGAACGGGTTTTAAAGGCCCTACTGTATTGATAATGGCTATTCACATTCAGTTTGCATTCTGAAACCGTGTTTAGTCTTTAATTTTTATTTTGCAGATAAATTTTACCAAATTGAACAAACATGAGTGGAGAAGATCATCATAACAATCAGGACAAAGGGTTGCTCGGTAATCTAGCTGGATTGGCTGCCGGAGCCGCACACAACCAACATAACCAACATGGTGGAGGTTACCCTCCACAACAAGGATACCCTCCACAACAGGGATATCCTCCACAAGGGTATCCTCCACAACAAGGATATCCCCCACAAGGGTATCCTCCACAACAAGGCTATCCCCCAGCTGGCTATCCCGGTGGTCACTCCGCTTCACATGGTTCAGGAGGTATATTGCTCCACCCGACATTATATTCATAAGTTTCGTGGCCTTTCTCCTTTTAAATAAATTAACCACACTAAACTTAAATAGTACGAAAGTTTAAAACAACTTTTTTTCTAAGTCTTTTCTGTATTTTAAATTAATGCCATCATAATGGAATTCGTAGGCACTTACCTTTGATCGAATAATTTTCAATATAACGAGATAACTCAATACACTCTAGAAAACAAAAAATACTTTTGGAATGTTTTGAGGTTTAACTTTTTGGGAAAAACGAATATCTTAAAAGACAATTTTGTGGGGGAAAGCCTTGGTCTAAAACTAAAGTAATAATGCTGCTTTTAATTGTGAAAGATGCATACTTTTTGTGTTTTATTCTCGTCTTTCATCGTCATAATCCAACTTTTATATGTATGTACGTTCAGGGCATGGGCCTGGTATCGGAGGTATGCTAGCTGGAGGTGCAGCAGCCGCTGCAGCCGCATATGGAGCTCATCAGCTAACATCTTCTCATGGTCATGGAGGTCATGGAGGTCATAATGTATCACATGGAGCCCATAACATGATTCCAGGCATGGGCGGCGGTATGGGACATTTCAGTGGCGGGAAACATGGTAAGCACGGTGGTGGAAAATTTAAGCAGGGTAAGCACGGCAAGGGAGGAAAGCATGGCAAGTTTGGAAAGCACAAGGGCAAGTCCTCAATGTTCAAGAAATGGAAGTAAATGTTGCTGTATATATAACTATCTATGTTCTATTTTAACTTCCTAAAAACCGAGTTTCCTTTCTGTAGTTTGGATTGTATTTTCGGGGTTGTGCTTTCTTTATGGATTTTTATGGTTCGGGTTTGAGATATTATGTTAATAAAGGATCATTTATGTATAATTATGTCGAATGCTTACAGTTGCAGGTTACAATCTACTTGTCACGTCTTTGGACCCACTATCTCTATCTCTATCTCTATCTCTATCTCTACTATATTCTAAAGCATTTCCATATAGTGTCTTAATCCCTTCAATTTTTAAGTAATTGAAATTATCCAATTACCCTTAATGAAATTCCCTAATTCCTAATTCATTCAAACCTAATTTCTACGATCATCATATTTTCTCCTTCCCCGATAACCCGTCGTTCATATTTTGGCCGAAACAAGAATTATTTTGATCAGGTATATATTTTTTAGGTACAAATCACATCCTTCAGTTTGGGGTGTAATATTGAATCTGATGGGTTTGATTGTAGGCAACGAAGATGATGAAGCCTACTTAAATGTGAAGTATATATCAACTACTTAACCTGCTTTCACAATAATGTCTTCGCTCAACAACACTTTCCCAAACCAATTTGTGTGGCTGGATTTACATTTTGAAACTCTTTTTCTTATTATTATGACTTGTAAGGCATTAATAACTTTGATAATGAATTTGAAGAAATGATAAGTTCTGTATCGATCGATTGAAGGATTGCTTCAATTATAACATTAAGGCCCAACAAAAGCTACACTGCGAGAATCATGCTTGGGTCAATTATCCCGTTTCTCATTCTCCTGCTACCAAAAATTTTCAATTTGACTTCAGTTACCCAAGTGATCGTTCTTATCACTCTCATAATCACATTGGGTTTTTTCTTTTCTTACCGCGTTAAAGAAGAAATAAGCTATGTATAGATACATACTAAACTGGCACATTTCAATTTGCATGTAGATCTTCCAACCATGGATTCAAATCAGTCCTTTTAAAACTTTGATGGCTTTTCCGGTTTGGTTACTTAAAATAGAAATTAGACCAAAGTTAATTATCTTTTAGAATCATTGTAGTATCACATAATATCATTCTACCCGTCATTAAATTCTGTGTTATTTGGAAATAGGGACAGTGCTTTTCTAACAGCAAAGATTAACACACTTATTACGATTGACAAAAATATGGTAGTGCAGGCTTTATAAAGGACTTGACAAAAATCACGATGGTAAAGGTAATGTTGAATCTGATGGGTTTGATTGTAGACAACGAAGATGATAAAGCTTACTTAAATGTGAAGTCTATATGAACTAGTTAACCTGGTTTCACAATAATGTCTTTGCTCAACAACACTTTACCAAACCGATTTGTGTGGCTGGATATACATTTTGTAACTCTTTTTCTTATTATTATGACTTGTAATGGTAACAGTTTTTAATATTTTGAATAAACATAACCAGCTTCAAATTATTCGAATCATTATGGGGCTTTGGACGGCATCGGTTTTGAATAAACATATTCAGCTTCAATTCATGCTTGTTTTGCTAACAATGTTAAGTTATATATTATAAAATAAAATTACAAATACATTTTTACGTCACATTAATTCTATTGAATAATGATTATCTCCACCCCATACCCTCAAAAGTGACATATAGCATTAAAGAAAACATATAATACATTTTTAGTTATACGTATTTGATTAGGATATAAGTAGTCATAACCAAGGTTATAGATAACGTAAGGCGTGGCGTGGCGGCATGAGCAAGCCTCAAGCTTTGCAAGAAATGGCGAGACATGACGTTTTTCAAGGCGTGAAAAAGCGGCAAAAAATTAATATATTTTATAATTTTATATATACTTTTATATATATTTTTACTATTATTAAGTTATATCAACACCAATAAATTATAAAAAATTAATAATTTCATATATCAATATACAACTAATGTAAAATATAGTAACCAAGCTTTACAAAGAAGTTATCCATCATTTCGTGTCGGCTACTCCAAGACTTGAGAAACGGCGAGACATGGCGGCGCCATGGCGGCTACTCCAAGCCTTGAGAAATGGCGAGACATGGCGGCGCCATGACGGGTTATTTAGAACACTTCATAACATGTAAAGTTTTAAGAGTGGATAGTTGTGAAGAAGTTATATACTCTTTTTAAAGTATGGTTAGATATACCTAATTGCCAAAAACAATTTACTGTGGACCACACATGTCTACCTAATAAGAAAGAAAATAAAAGAAAGGATATTATATTTTGCTACAACGATATCCAATGTCATTGTTAACAATACTTTTATTGATATATTATGAGATTGTTTTGAAAAATCAATTTTTATTGTGTGAAATTCTAAAAATGAAGTAATGGTTAATTTAACTTTGAAATTTATTGAAGGAATCAATTTTCATTGGTTGTAAAATCTAAAAATGAATGGATGGTTAATATTATTATAAGATGTTAGATGCATCTTTATGCACGTTTATTTCTCGTATTAAGCATTGCATAACGTAAATACTCGTGCATTTTAGTTACATTTTTATGACTCCTAATTCACGAATAGAATGTCTTGTACTTTACCTTTTTATTATGTATTTGTAGACATTGGAAGTTAGGCGAACAAACGGGATCGAAGCCCGAGGTACGGAAGCCGAAAATAAACTCAAGGACATGCCCTCCCGAAAACTTTTTGCCTTATAAATATGCCATCCCGGGCATCATTTAAAGAGGAAGAAAAAATACCCGCCTGGGACACGAGTTCAGATGAATTTTGGGGTGTTCTGTAACCAAACCCGCTCGGGCCATTTTGTGAAGGATTTCTGACCCGCCCGGGTCAAATTTGACCTACCCATCCGGACTTCTTAAAAAATGGGTTTTCGGGTTTGCCAAGTCTTTGTACGATTTAACCACCGTTTTCAATCAGTTTTTATATATTTTTTGAGTGGGGAACATAAAGGAGAGGTTTTAGTAATTATAGTTCAACAGGATTATGGTTAATAGGTCTCAACATATTTTAATATTTTATAATTCTAAAAATGCATGAGGTATTTATCTTTAGGGTTTTTCTAATTTGGGCCCTAGGGGCACATGTTAACACCATTTTTAAATATTAAAAGTACAATCAAAAGTATCAAAAAGTACCATTTTTTTATTGATTTCTTAACTTTTGATACTTTTGATTGTACTTTTAATATTTAAAAATGGTGTTAACATGTGCCCCTAGGGCACAAGTTAGAAAAACCCTTATCTTTAACACAGGTGATTACATTAAATAATATAAAACATAGATGCAAGAATATGTCTTGCAATATAATTTTTTTTATGTAAGACGTGTCAATTTCAATTTGTTAAAGTTGATAATATTCTTACTTTTGTAAACTACCGTAACCACTTGATTTTTGTAAAGTTTGCATATATTTAGTCAAAATAAATATTTTGGTTACAGAAATGATATACAAACAAAAACTTTACAAAATTTTACATATAAAATGAGTTGTTATTTTGTGAATGGTGAAAAACAATAGAAGAAATAATGAATGCTTTTATGTGATTGGTCATATATTAAAAACTACCCATTTTATATATAATAACTTTTAAACTTTTTGTATATGTAGCATTCCTCTTTTGGTTAATAAAATATGGTCGCTTGTATCTCATATTTGTATTTGTGGTGATTAATCATGATCTAGAAGGTATAAATTAAAGGTAAATGCTTGTCTAATAGAATAATCCCATAAATTGATGCAAGTAGTTTCTTGGACTTTTCAAATAAAGTACCACGTTTCTTTAGTGATCTTTTCACACAAATGTGTTATTTTTATTAAACATTATTATTGTAAAATAAGACTAGGTAAATTATTAATTAAAATATATAATTTTTTAAACATTAAAAGATACGATCTTAGTCATTTATTCTATTTTAATTTAATTTAATGCATAAGATTAAAACTAAAACTTATTTTTCTTTTATTTTTTTAAATTAATTTTTCTCACAAACCGTTAATCGTTAGACGAAACAAATTACACCGTTGCGATCGCCTCGTTTTTATCTTCAATTAGAGCAGTGATATTATATACTTTAGACGAACTTTTTTTTTTTTTTGTGGTTATTGAAATTGTAACGATAATATTACATATGATATTAGCACCAATTCGTAGAATTTTATAAAAGAGAATTACTATAGAACGAATAAATTACCTAAATTTAGAAGAAAAAAAAATATCGAATTTTGTCCATTTTTTTTTCCTTCATCTTTTTGACATAAATGTGATAGTACGCATATCACATGTGATATGTGATAGTACTCATACCACATGTGATAGTATTGTATATCATATGTGACAATTTTTATTTTCGTTCATTTTTTTTTTGACATAAATGTGATAGTACGCATATCACATGTGATTGTATTGTATATCATATGTGATTTTATTATGTATATAAAATTTTGAAAACTTATAAGACAATATAACACATTATTTCAACTTTAATTGTTAATTTTAAAACACAAAAATATTATATGAGGTATAATCTAGATAGACCCGAAAAAAAACAATCAAAAATTGAGGATTTTTTATTTTTCCGCTTTCGGACAAATGTTGATATTCGTAAAGTGTTAGAGCAAGGATTGACAGGCTCAGTAACTTGGGTGTTTGGGGTTCCACCTCTTGACCTCCTGCTAAGCAGTGCAAACCTATCAAGCTCTTGGCGAGCCTAAGGTGGTCAAGTGGTTGGTTGAAGAAGGTGATCGGAATGTGGTTACTGCGGTGAGTAAGTATTCCGGTAAGTATGTAAGTGATGAAGATATCTGTGTGAGAGATGTATGGAGTGTTGGCCTGCCTTTGAACTGCATCAGGGTAGGGTATTTATACCCAACAATCCCAAACATGGGAAACGGTTGGCCATAAAGGCTTATCATGGCTCTTGAATGTTATTCATGGGGTTCCAACGTTCGTGACATTATTGTTATCATTATGGGAGAACAAAGGGTAACGCCTTTGTTCATAATGATGCTAACGGTCTGAATCCTAAGGCAGGAGCTTAAGACCGTCTGGCACAGTGCTTAGAGGGAACACCAATGAAGTCAAGGACCAGGAACCCGAGAGTCAGGAGATCGGACCCGGGACATCGGGAGCCGAGAGGCCGGAAGCTGGAGCCGGGAGTCCGGAAGCCGGAAGCCCGGGAGGCCGGAGGTCGGTAGCCGGAAGGCGGGAGGCCGGAGGCCAGTAGCCGGAAGGCGGGAGGCCGGAGCCGGGAGCCGGGAGCCGGGAGGCCGGAGCCGGGAGCCGGGAGACCGGAGCCGGGAGCCGGAAGGCGGAGCCGGGAGTTGAAATTCTGTATAGACCTCGTTCCTGGCACAACACCGGTCGCCAAGACACCATGCCGTCTGGCACCACTCGAAATGCAAAAGCTGCCAAAGCAACTGCAAGAATTTCTAAACCATGACCCTGTCCGCTCAAGTTCGCCCCCTGGCGATCCCCGAGTTTTCCTTATCAACAAGAAAGACGGATCCCTCCGCCTGTACACCCATTATAAGCGAACCTAACGAGCTGACCGACAAAAACCGATAATCACCCCCGAGGATCGACGACCTATTCGAATAAGTTGCTGGAGGCAACTTGCATCTCAAAGGTAGACCTCCGCCCAGATTATCATCAGGTTCGTGTCAGTAAAACCGGCATTTCTAAGGCCGCATTCGAACTCGATACGGACATTACGAATTCCCGTCATGCCATTTAGCCTAGTCAACACACCAACAGTATTCATGGATCAAATGAATAGAGTGTGTAGGCCATACCTGGACAGATTCGTAATCGTATTCATAAACGACTTTCTCATATACTCCAGGAACAAGGAAAATCACGTGAAACACCTTAAGCTCATTCTAGGAACTCCCCAGAAGTCGGAAATAGTACGCCAAATTCTCAAAGCGAAAAGTTGGGCTCCGAGAAGTACATTTCCCTGATTATGTTATCAACCATGAGGAAATTCGGACTCAGACTAGACGCAACCCACTGCGTCAATGACTGAGCATGAAATTCAGAATCTGAGAATCGTCGTGAACTCCTTTTGACGAGGGCCACCGATCTCGATGTTCCATCCACCCGGAATCCGACGTGTTGTACGAGGATTCCCGAGAATATTGATGGCGGCCAGTCATGGAAAAGGGATACCGCCTTGCACATAACCAAGTGCCTCACTCACCCCAAGGTCGAGGAGAAATATCAAAACCCCTCTCCTCATCACCGCCGACAAGGATAGTCGATCTGCGCCCCGTCCTCTTTGGAATGCCCTCCAGAGAATCGCTAGGGACGCGACTAGACCTCCTCACCACGTACCACCCTCTGACCGATGGTCAGAACGAAAGGACGATCCAAACGCTTGATGAAATGCTGAGAGCGCGTGTAGTTACCTTCATAGGGAGCCGAGATACTCACCACCCCTGAGTTCACCTATGACAACGACTTCCGTGCCAGCACCAAGAGCGAACCCTTCGATACCTATTTGGACGCAAGTGTCGGTCACTGCTCTGTTGGCTAGAAGCTAACGATTGACGACTTGCAAGGTCCGACGCCTCCCTTCATCCGTGAAAGACTGAAAGTATCCCGTACCCGTCAGGAAAGCTACGTAACCAACCAGAAGAAAACCCCCGAGTCCCAAGATGGCAATAGAGTACCTCCCAAGGTATCGCCATGGGAAGGGATAGCCTGCTTCTGGAGACGCGGCTGACTGAGCCCTAGGTACGCCAGTCCAAACTAAGTCTTAGGACGTGTTAGTCCGATCGCTCATCGCCTTCAGATCCACCTGATTCCTTCAAACGTTAATACATACATGTTTCCATGTCTCACCCTCGAGAGGCACCTATCTGATGAGACCATCGTCAACCCCCTCGACAAGGTCAAAATCAATGCCGAACTCAAACTCTTTGATGAACCGCCTAAGTTTGTTGACCGGAAGGTCAAACAACCCAGGCAAGTCTTTCATCTATCATCAAGTCTCAGTGGAGATTCTCGACGTGGTCCCGATCTCACATGGAGACGTGAGGACCAAATCCGTCAGAAGTATCCCCATCTGTTCGAGAACTCTTCTACCTGATAAGACGCACTAAATTTCGGGACGAAATTTCTTTCAACCCGGGGAGAATGTGACAACCGTCAAAATTCAGGTACTTATTCAGTTGTGATATCAATTCGAAACGTTATTTATTTCTTTGTCTCGTTCGCTCTACTTTGGTTCGTAACCTTTGAATCTATACTTTATCGGAACTAGTGTCGAAATAACTTCCGGAATCAAAATTATAAGTCCTAATACCAAGAAAACACCTATCGAACTTTCCTAAGTTCATAACTTATCATAACCAACAACTTATAATTAACAAAAAGGTCCAACGATGCAATAACGCAAAAACGAAAATTTCGGAATGACCAAAAATGGCCCGGTGCGCCGCACCTAGTACCATGGTGCGCCGCACCTCGCGCCAGGATTTCAAAATATTTACAGCTTTAGTCCTTTTCTCGTTTTACACTCCCACCACCCATTTTGGCCAATCAAAATCGACCCTTTACTGCAAGTTACTGTCCCAAGGCCAGACTTTCACTATCTCCCATTTCATTTTCATTTTCTTATTCATTTTTCCAAAAACATAAAACACACACACATACATTTTCTCTCTAGTTCTCTCAAGAACACACCATCACCAGTGACATTCCACCATTATAAACCATTTTCAATCCATACAAATCGTCCCTTTCATCAATAGAAGCAAGTGGGTATCGTTTTTATCAAAAAGGACCACGGTTGTAAAGATTTTGGAGCAAGAATCCGGCCAAAACTCTTCATCTAAGCTTTTCCTTCGGTAGATCTCTATACTTTTACTATTCTTACACTAATATTCAATTGCATGTAAGATCTAACGGTTAAAAATATGATTTTTCATAAATCTATGACTTGTTACGGTCAAAAACGTTTTTAAACGAAATACTCTTTAGATCCACGAATCTGTGGATAAAAACAATTATGAAACTGTTAAAATGTTGTTATAAATGATACTTACTAATTGCATGTTCGATCTAAACAACAAAGAAAAGTTTTATGAAGTTTTATGTCACTTTTCTCACAAAAACGATTTTTAACTAAAAAGTAATTAGATCTACATTTTTGTGGTTTAAAGTTGGTTAGAAACTGATAAAACTTTATTTTATATGGTATCTACTGGTTGCATGTCGAAATCCATAAGTCACAAAACGTTTTTAGCAAGAAAAACACAAAACGGGATTGAGACAGCAGCTAGGTGCGCCGCACCTGTTGCCAGGTGCGCAGCACCGGGCTGCTGTCCTCCCGAAAATCGTCGTTTTAACCGATTAAAAGTTGTGTATACGTTCTGGACTTTTACCAAAATCATGAGGGGACTGAGATAAACAAAATCTATAATAAAAGTGACTTGTGTTGGACTATTTGGACCTTAATAAGCTATAAAACGTGTATTATTGTATATTAGGTGATTTGTGAGCGGAGTTGATTTACAATTTTTGGATATGAGATTTGGGCGCGGAAGCGCTGCCCAAATTTCCTCGGAAATTGTAAATCACCTCAGCAAGCAAAAGCACTTAATACATAACAACCCAAAACGTTAAATCAAACTTTCGGACACAATCGTGACAATTACCTTTTTGGACCATTTTGACGATACTTGATTTTGACACTCACACTTTAATGACATTTTACCTATATTATTATATAAGAACCTAATAATATAACAACTCATTAAACTACCTTGGTATTATTAGGCAATCTGTGATTCCCGGCTTTCATACTCCGACCGAGTTTCCGAATTCTCAATCTCTTCGCAATCCGTGAGTTACAACCCCTTGTTTTATATGTTTTTACATGAATTTGGGGGAAACATAAGATTAATTGCATTTTATACTTTATAAAACAACTTGCAATACTTAAACTTTGATTTATCAAACTTTGACTTATTAAACTTTGACTTTGACTTTACCAAAACTTTGACATTGAAACGTCTACTTAATCTCTTATGCGTAAAACATTTCTTTCTCTATTTATACTATTGTTTCACCTCTTTAACTCAACTATTTATTGATACTTGTATGCGTAACCGACCCTTGATGGAACTATGACACGTTTCTAAGTGATGTGATTCTCTCTCTTTTATAATAAAATTTCATAGTGCCCACTTATGTTTTAGTTTCTCTCTTACACACTATTAACTACTTAAGCCGTATAGTAATTATGGGTATCGATACTTAGGAAAGAACCGTTCCTTGCTTAGATGGCAGTCTAAGTACATATTACTGAATTTCTCTCTCTTTTAACTTCCCGTTTGAGAGGCGGGGAGTTGGGGCCGCTCGGTTGATAATCGGATTAGTGTGAACACTTAAGTTATAGATGCCAAGAGGTTGATACAAGAAATCTATTTAGTTACTTACGCATAATTTATAAATTTTTAGCGACTGTTACCCGCTTCTCCTACTTGACTAAATTAAATTCTATTTAGTCTTTATAAATTTATAAACTTTTAGCGATTGTTATCCGCTTCTACTATTTGACTAAATTTGATTCTATTTAGTCTTTACAAACTTAGGGCACCTATTTGCCCGTTACTTAGATTTCCTTTTAAAAGTATATAAATTCCTTAAGCGACTTTTCTCCGCTAATCTCCCTTTTTGGAAATTTCTACTTTTATATACTTTACTTACACGTCGATCGTACTTAAACTTATTTGAAATTAATTTATTTTTGAATTTTAAGTACTTGATCTTATCTTGAAACTCTTTGATTCCGAACGACTCTCAAACGTTTGAAAAACCTTGAATTCGTTTCGGACCTTTATAAACTTTTAAATGGAACTTTTCTTCAATTCATAAACTGTAACTCACTCACTACGTTTTCGTAGTTGACACTTTATCTCATGTTTCAGGAACTAAGCATAAGTTATGAAGAGCATTGCTCAGGCGGGTCAAGCTAGTTATGTGAAGAGTAATACGGGAAAAGACCTTGGATACTTGGGAATTTTATTAAAAACACTTTATTATGTATTTGTCTTTCTATACTTACGGATCTTGGTTGTATTTTTCGAACATGATTACCTTTTAATCTCAATATATATGACTTGAACCGTTGACTTTTGGTATAACTCGTGAAATGATTCTTTGCTCTTCACATTCCGTGTTTCCGCTTTAGCGGGGTGTGACATTATGGGAAGTGAAATTCTTCCCACTTGGGATAAGGTGAAATCGTTTCATATTGGGAGGGGGATTTTTCCCTCTTAGGGAGATGGAATCATTCTCTCTTGGGAGAAATGAAATCCTTCCCTCACTTTTTTTTTTTTTTAAATTTTCTTTAGATGGTGCTGAAATCCTTTCTTCTTGGAAGGGATAGGTTGGTTGAAACCCTTCTCCCTCTTAGGGATGAGAGATGATGAAACTCTTCCTCTCTTAGGAGGAGTGAAACCCTTTCCCCTATTAAGGTCCGACACTAAATATCAAGTGTGCCGGACGAAAATATCAAGTCCGAACGAAAAATATCAAGCCCGAACAAAAATATCAAGTTTTTGTCAAACTGGCCGGCTGTCCAATGTTGGCCGAATATCAAGGTCCGGAAATGAATATCAAGTATGCCGGACGAAAATATCAAGTCCGGACAAAAATATCAAGGTCTGTCGGGGATCATCTAACATTAGACGAATTAGTATTTTGGACATGACATCTTGTCCCTAACTGTGGCTATGCCAACTAGGGTAGGGAATTTGACCATGTCATGGATGGTACACGGAATTGGTCCAAATTTTTAAAGGCCTGCCCAGTAGGACATTGTAGCCCGAAAGTCTCATGGCATTCAGTGCCTTTGTGGGATACATAGATCTGACCACTTTATGTATTTTTCTGCTTGACCAACATCAACGGTGTATTGCAAATTGCTTTAGACGTGTAAAGCTTGAGAAGAAAAAGAAAAAGAAAAATATTTTATGATCTGTATAGATCAGACCATTTTGTAACCTTTTTTAGGGGTTTTGTTTTTTTTTTTGTCCGGATCATTGATCCGGTTTGTGGGAATGAGATGCAAATTTTGCTATATCATCCGGTCGTACGTCATCCAGGAGGTCAGTTGGTTTTGATGATTCGGGATATGGTATGGTTATGGTTAAGCCTCCGTCAAAATTAATGAGTGTGGCGGATGGGGGTGGTGGTGGTTATTTTTGATCTAGGCGAAACCACCTTGGTGTAACAGTATACTCCATGAAGAAGATGAGTTGCTACTGTGGCTGGATGAAGAATGAATGAGAAGAAACGAAAATAAAATGAAATGAAACACCGTTGCTAAAACGTGTCCCACGGATGGCGCCAATGTTAGAGCAAGGATTGACAGGCTCAGTAACTTGGGTGTTTGGGGTTCCACCTCTTGACCTCCTGCTAAGCAGTGCAAACCTATCAAGCTCTTGGCGAGCCTAAGGTGGTCAAGTGGTTGGTTGAAGAAGGTGATCGGAATGTGGTTACTGCGGTGAGTAAGTATTCCGGTAAGTATGTAAGTGATGAAGATATCTGTGTGAGAGATGTATGGAGTGTTGGCCTGCCTTTGAACTGCATCAGGGTAGGGTATTTATACCCAACAATCCCAAACATGGGAAACGGTTGGCCATAAAGGCTTATCATGGCTCTTGAATGTTATTCATGGGGTTCCAACGTTCGTGACATTATTGTTATCATTATGGGAGAACAAAGGGTAACGCCTTTGTTCATAATGATGCTAACGGTCTGAATCCTAAGGCAGGAGCTTAAGACCGTCTGGCACAGTGCTTAGAGGGAACACCAATGAAGTCAAGGACCAGGAACCCGAGAGTCAGGAGATCGGACCCGGGACATCGGGAGCCGAGAGGCCGGAAGCTGGAGCCGGGAGTCCGGAAGCCAAGCCGGAAGCCCGGGAGGCCGGAGGTCGGTAGCCGGAAGGCGGGAGGCCGGAGGCCAGTAGCCGGAAGGCGGGAGGCCGGAGCCGGGAGCCGGGAGCCGGGAGGCCGGAGCCGGGAGCCGGGAGACCGGAGCCGGGAGCCGGAAGGCGGAGCCGGGAGTCCGGAAGCCGGAAGCCCGGGAGGCCGGAGGGCGGTAGCCGGAAGGCGGGAGGCCGGAGGCCAGTAGCCGGAAGGCGGGAGGCCGGAGCCGGGAGCCGGAAGGCGGAGCCGGGAGCCGGGAGGCCGGAGCCGAGAGCCGGGAGACCGGAGCCGGGAGCCGAAAGGCGGAGCCAGGAGCCGGGAGCCGGGAGCCGGGAGGCCGGGGCCGGGAGCCGGGAGGTCGGGGCCGGGAGCCGGGAGCCGGCCAGTTGGATCCTGGAGCAGGGAGCTGAGGCCTGAGTGCCGGGAGCCGGGAGACCGGAGCCGGGAGCCGGAAGGCGGAGCCAGGGCCTAAGTGTCGGACGTTCGGGCAAGGACTGAGAGTCTGCATAATGTGGAAGGGACTAAGAGCCTTTCCTTGATGTAGAAGGGACTTAGCCTTTATCCTGTGTTGTGTTAGCTTTTTAGGGCTTATAGGTTATATGTATCGAGCCTATTCCCTACTAACACTATCATAAGGTACAATCACATATGATTTGAACACTAAATATGAATTTCAAAACATATATTTGTTATATTATATATTTCAAAACATATATTTCGTCAAAAATATATCGAGTGAGTACACTATAGAAAGTAATTTAATGCTTGTTACAATGATGTAATTTATTTGTTTAATACACTTACGGGTTTTGAAATATTTATGAATTTTCAAAAAAAAAAATTATGATTGAGTCTTTTAGTCTCAAAAATTTTAATCGATCATTAATAATTCCAAACAGTTAAGATAAAATATCATTATCACATTGTACACAAATGAAAGATCATCTTTATTTTATGTAAATTATCCATAATTAAGCGAGGGCGAGAGGTGGACGCGTCTAAGGAACGCAAACCATGTTTTTCACCCATGCCGCATCATCATATTCATATATATATCATTTCTCTCTCTCTCTCTCTCTCTCTCTATATATATATATATATATATATATATATATATATATATATATATATATATATATATATATAACATAACTCTCTCTCCCTATATATATATAATTCTGGTTGAAGAATCAAGGACCAAATATCTTGTCTGTTGTTGTTGAATTCATATCATTTTTTTGTTTCCAATTTTGGTCAGTTTTCTATCTCTATCTCTTCATAATTAATTAGTAGTGTATATTGCATGGAGTTTTATACAATAATTCCATTAAATCGTTATATCTACCTAGCGTACGTGTGTATGATCTATCCAGGGTTTTGTTGAAGATTGGTTGATTCTTTAAATTGCTATGTTTTTCCTAATTTCGTTAATTGTTGCATGTAACCCTACCTATTAGATTTTGCCGTTTTGTTTGGATTTATTTAGAATTCATTGGAGTGCTTTTGGAATATTAATCAACCTTCCATAGTTTTTCTTTTGTATTTAAATTGTTTTTTCTTCACTTCATTTTTAATTAGTATTCGAATATTATATTTGCAACCTGCATATTGGAGGCTTGCTAAAAACAAGTTTGTGTACTTGTTCTTTTCCATGAAAATAATTCATTTAACGTTTTTGGTCAAAACCGCCCTCCTTACTAGTAGTTTATAAACCTACTTAGTTTGATAAATTTGTATCTTTTTTACTAAACTAATTACTAGATAATATCTAATTATTATTAACATTGATGTAGGTTTACCATCTTCTTTGTACTAAGTATTTGACTCTATAACGCCCACTTAGTTCCGCAATATTCTTTTTTTTTTTGGTACTGTTGTAGGAACATTTTAAGTATTTCGTTTGTTAAGATACACATTCTCTTTAGTTTGAAATCTGCAAAGTATAAGTTAATTTGGCGTTTTAATGGTTCGCGGTTTAGTCATATATTTTCAGAGATAGTGACCCAAATACAGAGTTTGGTTATTCTAGGTTAACAAGATCACTTTTAAATCGTGTTGAAATATAGGATTAGAATGCAGACCATGTGGGTTAGGGAGCACAATACATACCTCAATTAATATTTTGTCCACATAGACTTGGAAACCAAAACTAATAAGAACAGAGCACCCAAGTTCGAAAAAGAAATCATAGCAACATAATGTAGGAATGGCTCTCAGCTCTCTTGTAATGTATTTCAAGAAAATTTAACAGCATGAATCATTAAGCAATAAAATAACAAATACACATGTCAATCTCCCTTTGATTTTGGTCAGTTATCTATTCGGTTGCTGGTAGAACCTTATATTTCTTAGAAGTTTTAGAAAGACTAAATAATATATATGTATCACAGTAATCATATCTTGTAAAATTCATTGCAGTTTCTCGTGAAGGATATATCAAATTGAAGTAAAATGGGTGGTGGTGGGGAAGATGAACGCAATAATAATAATAATGATCAAGACAAAGGACTATTTTCTAGTCTTGCTGGATATGTTGCCGGTGGTGGACACTACCCTCCACAACATGGACCATACCCTCCTCCTCATGGGTATCCTTACCCTCCTCCTGGAGGTTACCCGCCTTCCGGTTATCCGTATCCTCCACAAGGTGGATATCCTCCACACGGTGGCTATCCTCCCCCAGGTGGCTATCCACCTCACACTGGTTATCCCCCTGCGGGCTATCCCCCATCAGGCTATCCTGGCCCAACAGCTCCATCTAATTCAGGTTTTTTTCTCGACAAGTTTTTATATTTTGGTAATAACTATAGCTATTTATTATTTTTAAATACCACTCCATACCATACACATTGCAACTTTGGATGGTATATTTAGCTTACTAGTGGTTTGAAGCTATTAGTTACACTACCATTAAGTTATACAACCCTTTAATAGTTTGTGCTGACGAAAGGAAGTAATAATATCTTTAACAAATATTCAAATGCTAGTTTAAGTCCAACAGAACGGACCTGAAATGTTAACGTGTTTCAAATTAATGCTTTATAGATCATTTCCTAAATTATCATGTAGTTTTGCTGCACGAGTACACTCAATCCGATGCATTTTTAATTTAGATGTGGCATGTAGACCCATTTTCTTATATATGGGTGGATTTTGAGTTGTGTTTTATCACAAATGGGTCAAATTAAAACAGGTAGCTAAAAGGCAAAGGAGTTGAAAGTCGTTTCAAGTCTTTTGTATTTTCTTTATCTTAAATTGTTATTTTTTTTCTTATTTAAAATGGATCATTTCTCTAGTTATAGCCACCAACACAAATTATTTTTAAAGAGAATTTGCACAGGACCAAAAAAGATTTGCAGCAACCCAACCCGTGACCTGCTACCTGATCCGCCCATCTTGCCACTTCTATTTGTTCCATAAATATTGAAACATATCTTTTCTGGGAATATTCCATGCTAAAGTTGCCTGTTTACCCATCATTTTTTAAGAACATATCAATGATATTGATTTGGCCTCATATAATTGTTCTCGTGGAAATAAACAAATAGTAGTAGTAGTTGTAATACGTGAAATTAGATATGAAATTTGGCCTAATTAAAATTCTGATTCAGGTTATGGAAGACCTGGCATGGGTACTATACTAGCTGGAGGTGCCGCTGCTGCGGCTGCTGCATATGGGGCTCATCATCTTGCTCATGGCCATGGATCACACGGTTACGGACACTATGGCTATGGTCACCATGGTAAGTTTAAGCATGGTAAGTTCAAGCATGGCAAGTTTGGAAACCGATGGAAGCACGGGATGTTTGGTGGAAAGCACAAAGGCTTCTTTGGAGGAAAGCACAAAATGTGGAAGTGATATACGTATGCGCTACTATTAGCTACTTAGAACCATGTTTCTAAATTCATTATGTTTTTTTAACCATAAAGATCATAGTTGCTTATCTTGAACGGTTTTTTTGATTGGTATTATAGTTTTGTTGGTTGACCGTTTGTAATTACTACCCCAAAAATTTATATGCTAGTCGTGTTCATGTGCTGTTTACCTTTCTGTTTGACTCAAAAGCAAACAAGGAATTTGTAGTTTATGTAGTATTTTGTTATTTGCGCGGAGTTTTTATTATTTCCAACTAAAGTCTTTTGATGTAGGATCCCTAACAAGATAGAGATGAAACCGTAAGATGTGGCTCTTTTGTGGCTTTTTAGTAGAGAAGGTAGTATTATATGAGTCGCAGTGGGTCGTGTAGATTGGGTAAACAGTACGGTTTAATGAAAGGATTATATTAGGAAAAGCATCAAATTCCACATGCTTTTTCATGTGCCTTTTACCTAAACACACCTCATACTTTGGTAAAAGTACTCAACAGAATCAGATTCAAAGTTATTGGGACCATTCTTTCTGTTTAAATTATGCCAGAATTCAACAAATTTATGCAAACCATTGAAAGTTCAAATACACAAAATTCTCGCACCAAACTGTTACACTAGGGAGATGTGAGAAACCCTCGTTTCTTGCACTTAAAAGCTCAGGATATTAAGATGTCGGAGACTGTGTGCATAAATGCTAATCTCGTATTGGTGAAAGGAATCTTGGACGCGAGGATAGTTATTGAATGGTCGCTTCAGTTGGCTCTTTTATTGTGCCTTTTTTTTGCTCACAAGAAACGTGTTTAAAGCAAGTAAAACACGTGGCACAATATAAGAGGTAACTAGAGACTTTCTAACACTTCACGTTCATTGTCCCTTTCTCGGCTGCAAGATTATGTTAATCGACCTTAACGGCGGCGTTATGTATCCTGGTAGTGTACCTTCACATAACGAAAACACCATAGCTGTGAACGTATTACCAAGTATTAGTAAGATATCTATTATCTATCGTGATATGACTATTATTACCGTAGTAGGTTCCAATTACTTTTTTTTTTCTTTTTTCCAACAATGACTAAATTTTGTTGTAAAAATATATGACAAGTGTTAAGTGCAACAAGTTGCATGTTTTGTCAGATGTAGCAAAGTATTGTAAGTACGCAACACGAGTGATATTGTCAAATAATACATGGCAGCGGAAAATAGGATCACATACAAATAATTAAATCGGATTAAGTTATACCTTTAAGCCTTTAATTATTTGTATGAAAGCAGTAGATCTAAGTGTAAGATCTAACTTTCTTACGTACAAGACACAGTCTTTATCGATATACTTGTATGCTAATACTTGTCAATAGTCCTTTTTGCCAATATCCGGTTTGTATTAAATTTGAGGGCATCTTAATAACGGATAATAGTTAATACGAGTTGTAGATGGAATACTACTCAATAAAGAATGCGCTTCTTTTTGTTAACTAATAAATAGAACTTTAGAATATATTGTTAATTATTCTAAATTGTATTTCGATGAAATACAAATATGCCTTTGTAGATAGCGGGAGTACCAATTTGGGAGAACCAAAGCGGATACCACAAAGGTCGTCATGGGAATCATACCGGGATATTCCTTATGATTCGTGATGTTGAGAACAACATTACTATTTGTTTAATGTTGTCATGAATTTTTTTTTTTTTATATCCATTCAAAAGGTATTTATTTGAAATAAATGAAATTTCAAGTTAATGGATTATGTTATTGCAAATTTTGTTATATATTTTGTGAAATAAATAAAGCAATAACTAGATCTTTAAACGGTTGAAAACTAGAAACTTTCTTGTGAAATTTGAAACGATAAAATTGTCCGATTAAATTTATTTTGAATAATATTTATAATGAATAATATACGGATACACTAGAAGTTATTTGTATAAACAACTTTTTAAGAGTTGTTGCCATGACAAAAGATAACGGTAGTTAAGTTGTGATATGACTAATAACGACCTAAATAATGAAATTATAATATTGGAAAGACATTATGCTAGAAGCATCATATATGTCTATAACTTGGAATAAATACATCATGATAGAATGTGTTGTTCAAAATTCAAACCAATTTTTATATAAGTATGTCTATGTAAAAGACATTACTCTTAGATATAACAATTTGTCACACCCCGCTATAGCGGAAACACGGAATGTGAGAGCTGGAATATGATTACACGGTTATAAGCAAATTAAACGATTCAAGTCATTGCATTTAAAAGAAATAGTTCATAATTCGAAAACAACCAAGCAGTTCAATAGTTTAAATCAAGTACAAAATACATGTTTCCCAAAATAAATTCCCAAAACAAACGGGTCTTTCCCAAGATTCGCCTCACGTGACCAAAACGACCCTTCCTTGCCATGCATCTCGACACTTACACTAGTTTCCTGAAACATAAGATAAAGTGTCAACTACATAACGTAGTGAGTGAGTTACAGTTTTGAGTTTCTCGATAAAAGTTTCCAAAAATAGAAATGTATAAACGTCGTAAATAAAAAGGAACGGCACGACGCGAGATCATACATGAGTATATATAAAAGAGTTTCGTACACACATAAGTAAAAAAAAAGAACTCGTATAATAAGAGTTGAAGCGGAATCCATCGCAAAAAAAAAAGTATATGCGTAGGTAATATGTGCTTAACTAAATTAGTAACTCGTAACAATCACTTGGCATAATATAAGGTAAGTCTACACTAAACTGATTGTCTGGTCAGATCTAGCCCCAAAATGTTTCATTGAGTTTCCACTTGAATCTTAGTAATATGTACTTGGGTCGCTAACCCTGAGCAAAGAGTGACCTCTCCTAAGTATCGATACCCATAATACTAACGGCTATTGCTAATAGTGTATAAAGTTTCGAACCAAAAACTGGGCAATTGAACTCTGTTTCTAAAAATAGTAGTAAGCACTTACGGTTTATATTTCCATCAAGGATTGGTCGCCTACAAGTAGCCTAAATTTAGTTTAGCCAATTAAGGGGCTTTAGCACATAATACGCATAATAGTTACAATGTTTCACAAGTTTCCATAGTTTCCAAGTTTCACAAGTTTCACAAGTTTCACAAGTTTCATAAGTTTCACAAGTTTCCAAAGGTTTCCAAAGTTTCAAAAGTTCCAAGTTTCATACGAGTTTCACATGTTTCAAAAGTTTCAAAGTTTCAAGTTTCACGAGTTTCAAATAGTTTCACAAAGTTACAATAACATACATCTTATGTTTCCCCCAAATAAGTAATTTAAAATAGTAAAAACAAAGTGGGGTTGTAACTCACGGTTTGCGAAGAAAAGATACGAACAAGCACGAACGAAGCGGAACGCGTCGGGAATCAAAAGTGACCTAAAACACCGGAATAGCGTATAATTATTAATAGCATGATTTAGGTTATGTTAAAGTTCCATTTTAACATTTTAAATCTTAAACTTTAATATTTTAGATTCTGTCCCAAAAAGATTATTACGGAAAGTTTATAAGATTCAATGTGTTCGTGTACGATTTAGGGTCCGATTAGTCCAATTAAGTCAAAAAAGTGTCAATGTCCAAGGTCAAAGTGTATAAATCCCGAAAATATTAAGTTACTGAATTTGGAATATATTTTATGGTGAAATTTGGGCAGCGCTTCCGCGCTATAAAATTTAAGTTCATTTTCACAACACTTTCCCGTTTTAAACACACAATTTATACCAATATGAACGATAATACAAATGTTTCACATTCTCAATCTTTCCCAAACAGTTTTATTTATAAAAACAGTAAGCTTTTTAAATGTACCATCTGTGGTAACTTATTTGGACTCATTTTCACGTTTAAAGCTCTTAAAACGACACTTTTTACGAACAGCAGGATCCAGACAGCGGTTGGAGACACTCAGCCGCCGGCTGGACCTTAGCCGCCGGCTGAGTGCCTTCAGCCGCCGGCCAGTTTCTAGATTTCGTTATTTTTCGATTTTTAGTCCGTTTTAGTGTTAGATTCGAACATGCAAACTGTTATTTATCAAATATATGTATTTTTAAGCAAAAGTTACAGTTTCTTTTAGATTTATATGTTAAACTTGTAGATCTATTAGGAAAACCCGTTTTTAAGCAAGAAAACGTTTTAGACTTTTATAAAAACCACTTCTTAGACTTTAGATCGTCCATGCAAGTACATATTTAGATAATAACAGTAAAATAAAAGGGTTTTACCGGAGGAAAAAGCAAGGTGACGGTTTGGATGAGATTTGGCTTCAAAATAGTAAATAACTCCTTCCAAAACCCGATTTTTAGCTTCTCCTTTGATACCCCTTTTCTTTAGGACGATTTGTGTAAGGTTTTTATGGGCGAATTTGTGTTTTTAGGACTGTTAAATGTGTTTAAGTTTCTGTTCTTGATGGTGTTTTTAGAGAGAAGATGAGAGAGATGAGAGAGAGAGTGACTATGTGTGTGTTTTGATTCAAAAATGAAAATGAAAAAGGAAGGGAAATGTTAAAGGGGTGTTCAAAACTGGCATTGGGACTCTAAATGACCAGTATTAGGTCCAATCCCGGATTAAATGAGTTGAGCCAATCGAAATACATGCAAAAATGAGTCACCATCCACTGGACAGCGGCTTTCAGCCGCCGGCTGACCTTATCCAGCCGCCGGCTGGGCTTCATCCGCTGGCTGACAGCCTTCAGCCGTCGGCTGGAAGGTTTTTCCAGCACGGTGACGTTTTAAGTTTTCCGTTATTAGTAGTTGCGGACCAGAATCTTATTAGTTTCCGTTATGAACTTAGTCAAGTTCTTGTGTAGTTTATTTGGTGTTAGGATTTATAATTGATTCCGACTTTGGTTCCGACAAAATAAAGACACCACAATTACGAACTCGAACAACATGAACACAAAAACAAGAGTAAATAGAGATTCGAACCGATATAGTAACTGAGAATCACCTGAATTTTAGACGCACTACAAGAAAAAGGTCTTTTAGCGACATACTTAGCGACGTTCAAAGCGACATATTTTTTGCTAGCGACATATTTAACGATGTGAACTTGGATGTCTCTATAAAAAAGTCGCAGATTTTTGCGACATCTGCTATATGTCGCTATGTACAGCGACAATAACAACGATAGGAGAAGATATGTCGCAAACTTTTTGCGACGTGGAAAGTATATGTCTTTATATATGTCTCTATTACTAAATATGTGTGGTTATCTGAGTCTCTATCGAAGTCGCTAATTTTGAAGGACGACGCTATTTTCATCTTTACAAGCGTCGCTGTCTTCTGTGAGATGACGTTATTTGTGTCTCCAATGACGTCGTTGATCATAAATACGAGGCCACCTCGTCACACAAATTTTTGTTCCTATTTACATCCTAATTATCATAGGTGAATATTTTATTATATATATAATAAAATGAAAATTTATGAACCAAAATATAATATCATATCAAACTAAAAATTAACGATACACATCATCCAAAGGTAAATTCTAAACTTAACCAAACAAAAAATGGTTTTAATGCTATTTCGGTCATCAAATAGTTTCTAATTTTAAACCAAACACCTATTGTTGACGTTGATGTGCATCCAGAAATTGACAATCAAGATCATCTCTCACACGATCAAACTCGGCTTTTAAAAGTATCTGCACGGTTTCTTGTAGTTCTATCATCTCTCGAAACTTCTGATTATTTGAAGTTTGGGCAAAAGGCTCATATGTATTGTAACAATGACCGTAAACTCTCCCTTTCTTAATGCCAACTTTTTATTGTTCCTGTAAAAAATATTCAGCGGGTTAGAAACGTATATTAGACCATAAAAACATAGTTATTCAATGAGTAAAAAATATAGTCCCAACCCATCCATCTTCCACCTCTACTATTTTTGATCACATTTGTATGTGTCATTCTTGAAACATACAAGTCACCATTGCAAAAACATGCAACATCTCCTAAGCAGTTTCATATTCCAACAAAATAAAGTCTTCTCATATTAGAATTAATTTTGTTTACTTCATTTTGTTTGTGCTACTACTATAGTAGTATAGTGTACAACTATAAATTCACACTTACAGTATTTGAAGATTTATTCTTGGTTTATTAACATACATAATCTGTATTTTAATAGGAACACGTACACGTTTATTTCAAAATTAATGAAATTGTAATACAACTATACATATAAAAACACATAAGTCAAAGAATAAAACTAACCCAAGTGTTATGCGTTATGTTATGAGTTCGAGCAAAGAGTTCGGCAACACTTGATTCTAGTGTCAGTTCCTCATGCTATACAAGTTATAAAAAAAAAAGATATTTAAAATATATAAATAAAACAATAAAAAGATAATCAAACAGAGATTATAGTAAAATAATTATACCAATGGTTGTTTGACACGTTTTGGATTGGATTATTCACCAATTAAGGAATGAATAGGTACCTTTGCCATTGCACGGTGGACTTTATTTGCAGAATTGTACATAAACGAGGGTTGTTCTGCATAACCAGAGTCTGATTTACTCATCCTTTCACCATTTTCATTCCTTGCATAGGTCCTACATATTAATTCCCATCCATCAAACGATTATGTGAAACATCATCCCTCGACAAATAAGACATACCTTGTATACAAGGATGAGCTGATGGCCCACTAATAGTTAGTCCATTAAGCAAATTAGCAACTTAAGAGTGGTGCATAGTTTCTAGCTTCATTGCTTGTCCTGTGTTATTTAGAGTATAGCAAGATGGGTTTTGATGCACTGCAAAAGAAAGATTCTGTATGAGAAATATGTGTGAAGGGAAAAATGCAAAAAATGATTGTTGGAAAGGAAACGAGTCAATCAGTCACATGTATCAGCAGCAGTCGAAAGTTTCAAGAACCTAAAACTGTTTTCAATCTCCCTGATCCAAATAATTTGACTCGTTACCCAACCCGCCCATTTCCACCGCTGGCAGTTACCACATAAAGGCACAATAAATGAGAATACAATGACTTCTCTCTATACATAATGGAACATGTGATCCAACAACATGGGATATCTGATGCATCATCTCATCTTCTGTGTGGATAAACTTCTTAAATTTCGTGATTTGGTCCTTTAAAATAAATCAGGTGATAAGCAATGAAAATATTGAGCCAAACTATGCCGAACTGAAAGATAAAATTGAGTTACATAAATGTAAAGGAACTTCCTCCCCGAGGCTTTTGTTAAAAATAGTTTAGGTTTAAAATTCAGAGATTATTGCTATTCTGATTGTCAATCTTGCTCTAATACTAGACGTTCAATTAGTGAGTGCTTCATATAATTGGGAAACAGTCATATCTCATGGAAATATAAGAAACAAATAAATTTTTATCTATGCCTTGATGAAGATGACTATCGTTCGCTTAAAAGAGTTATTGTCGAGCTTTCCTATTCACAAGTTTGCTTCGTGAACTAACTATACCATCAGTTATATAAATAACTAAAGTGTGATGGCTAGCCTACCATATATAGTAAGGAATCATGTAGATCATGAACGGACTAAATATATTAAGTTAGAATGTGATCAGATTTATTTCATCAGAAAAACCTAATAATTGTAACATATAAAGTGTACACACAATCATGAAGAATACATAAATATAATTATTAAGTGATTTCTAGCTTAAAGGCTTAGGTATTTGAAATTCATTAGATATTTAGACTCGATTTAATTCGAATCCAAACAAATTCAGCATACATCACAACTACCGCAATGTAGAAGGCTATGAACTCGACATCGAAAAAACAATTATAACTTGTGTTTAGGTTTGAGTTATGCATTCAAAACTAATCGGACTCCATATGTAATCAGATTGAAAAAATTGAAGTACAAATTCGAGCAAACAAACAGAAAATATACAAATGAAAACCTCACTTTGTGAATCGGAGAGATAGGTTATGATACCTTCAAACGAGTCGGAGCTATTGGCGAGAATCGTAGAAGGAAGGAGACGCTTGGTTCACCGGCGGTGGCTAAGCACTATGAATACAAGAAGAATTGAATGGCATCAATGTGTTTGCGGAGGTTGATGCCGGTGATGCTGAATCCAATAGCGGTGCCGGTGTTGGTGTGGCTGAGCACTGTGATATTAGAGCAACGGCGTTGTTGTTGAGGTTGATTGAGGAAGAGAGGAAGGTGATGCTCGATCCAATGGCGGTGCCGACGTTGTGGTGGCAGAGCACCGTTAAAATTGGGGCGGAGTAATGATGGTGCTATGAAATTAGGGCGGAGTAAATTGGGAAAAGGGGAATGAATAATATAAAATCTAAATATAAATAAAATATATATATATAATACTGTATATAAAAAGGTTTTATACTTTTATTTGTTTTGAAACGATGAATTTTGGAAACCTAATATAAATTTTTAAAATATACAACTTAAATAAAAGAAAACATCAAGCTAATTTTATTTAACTAGATTTAATAAATGGATTGATATAACATAAAGACATTAAGTTTAATTTTATTTAACTAGATTTAATAAATGGATTGACATAACATAAAGACATTAAGTTAGATACACTCTTCGTAAGTTCAGCGACAACGTTACCCGCATGTATAAGCAAGTCGCAAATTCAGCGACATCCTTATCGACATCATCAGCCTTAAGTCGCAAATTTAGCGACTTCTTTGGCGGCATGTATTAGTAGGTCGCAAAGTCAGCGACATGAATAGAGTCGTGTACTAGCATGTCGCAATTTAGCGGCTCATCTAGCGACCTAATTTGCAACATTGAAAATTCAAAAAATATTTTGCGATATGAGTTGCGACGTTGACGACATCTATGTCGCTAGTAATGTCGTTAGCTATCTCTCAAATTTGCGACATTGAATAGCATGTTGCTAAACACGTCGCTAAAAGGCTGTTTTTTTGTAGTGACGGTTGTCACATCATCCCCGGGTTGAAAAAAATTTCGTCCCGAAATTTGACTCGTCCCATCAGGTAGAAGTATCCTTGAACAAATGCGGATACTTTTGATGTATTTGGTCTTCACGTTCCCATGTGAATTCGTGACCACGTCGGGAGTTCCAACGAACCTTGACAATAGGAACACGGCTTTGTCTGAGTTGCTTGACCTCGCGGTCCACAACTTCAAGCGGTTCCTCTATGAAGTTGAGCTTGTTGTCAATCTTGACCTCGTCGAGTGGGATGACGATGGTCTCATCAGATAAGCACTTTTTCAAGTGCGAGACATGGAACACGTTATGAATATTGGAAAGTACTTGCGGAAGTTGGAGTCGATACGCTACTGGGCCAACACGCTCGATGACTTCAAACGGTCCGGTGTACCTCGGGCTTAGCTTGCCGGGTTTCCGGAAGCGAACTACCCCTTTCCATGGCGATACTTTAAGAAGCACCCGATCGCCCACTTGGAACTCGAGGGGTTTCCTTCGGTTGTCGGCGTAGCTCTTCTGCCGAGTACGGGACGTCTTCAGTC
>CAJVGC010000508.1:36579813-36624960 GCA_910822075.1 Senecio squalidus
CGTTGGTCTGGTCCCATTAAATTTGCGGTTTATTAGACGATTGGGTAAAGTATATTACATCTGTAATATAACTCTAGAGATTTGGAGATATTAAGATTTAAGAGTAATGGTACATCAACCTAAAGATAGACCTGATCTTCAAAAATTGACACATGGATTTTTCCATTTCTCTTTCCTCATATTTACCAATAAATTTTGTTATGTGTACCAATCAAATTGTTGGCCTCGTTAGGTCTATATTGCATTTATCCATTATTATGCTTGATACTAGTATTAAGATAGGGTTATTAAGCATCATTGGGAGAGACGGATTACCTCTCAACAGATTTTGTACTCTGTTACCGTCTTCATTATTTCGAATATAATTTATAAGAAAAAGACGATTTCATGTATGTCCTTTGGAATAACTTCAATTGTATAGTCATCTGGATGCCTGATGTTTTTGTATACTAATTATCTTATACAAGGGTTCTTACTCCTTACTACAACGAGGATGTCCTTTTCCCCATGGATACCTTGGAAAAGCCAAATGAAGATGGGGTTTCCATTCTCTTTTACTTGCAGAAAATTTTTCCAGGTTAGTTTATTTTTATGCTTTCGATACAAGGTCTTACTGTTTTTTTTTTCCTAATTGGGTAAAGATGTGCTAGGGCACTGAGAAAATATTTTATATACAGATGAATGGGAAAATTTCCTTCAACGCGTGGGTTGTAAAAATGAAGACGAACTGAAAAGTCTTCCAGATATGGAAGAGCAACTTCGCCATTGGGCGTCATATAGAGGTCAAACGTTGACTAAAACGGGTAAGTCACTAATTATAAATAGACCATCAACTTCATATCCTCTTAGAGATATATTTGTGGTTTTACTTGAAAATTCCATCAATAAATAAAGAATAAAAAACAGATCATGAAACTCCAAGAGTTTCATATATCCTTCCAAGCTAAAAGTCACGGTGTGCCCCCATGTCGTTCCAAGGCATTTTTGTGTTATTGATTTTAGCCTGTACTATTTACTTCGACGTAGTATTATAAATAAACACACTTCGCCCCCCTGTTTTGTCACTAAAAAACGGTTTATTTTTTTTCTAGACGTCAAAAGATACTACTGAATTACATGTCACATAAAAAGAGATTTAATTGGATGAATAGTGTAGTAAGGATGATAATTATGGGTGGAAAAAGGGGGCCGGGTAAGAAGTCAAATTCGTGATCTTCTAATGTGGATTGAAAGGGGCCGGGTCGTATTGAGCGTACTCACATTCAGTTTTTACTTGGGTTATATAATAAGTGCTGTATCATATGTTATTACAATTACAATAATAATATTAGTAAAATAATAGTCTAATTTTTTGTAAAGGGATCAATGAGTTTTTATGTACTACTTTCTGCCTGCTTGGCAATCGATTTGACCCGTTACCTTTCATTTGCATCTTTTAGGATAACTCATTTGGATAGAGATTAAACATACCTCAAATGGACCTATTCAAATGTAAATGGGTCAAAATTGCCACCTCTAATTGATAATGATAATAAAGTGAATTTGAGATCTTTGTTGATTAGTTTATTACACTGAATAATCGTCTTCTGTGCATAATTTATCTCCACTTTGAATATTTTAATTAGTACGAGGTATGATGTACTATCGCCAAGCATTGGAACTTCAGGCGTTCTGACATGGCAAAGACGCATCGCTCATGTTCAAGAATTTATCCTTATTCTCTTCTCCTTTTTGAGTGATTAATTAGCAGGGTTAATTGTTTAATATAGCAAGATATTTTACATTAGCAGCACTGTATTCGATATCTTCAAAAGTAGCAATGTACTTTCCATTTCTTACCATTTGAATCAAATCAAAACAATAATTCGATAGATGATGTTTGCAGAAGTAAAAGTGTGATGTAATCGTTGGTAAAAAAGGTACATATTTAGGATTGGTTACAAAAGAATTACGTTACTATTAATGAACAAATTCGTTTGTACATGTATATACCCACTAAAACATGTAAATTATCTTATTGTTATAATCATCAACCCTTACTAAGCATGTTATGTAAATTCTGTTATTGTTACAGAGTTGATGAAAAGGTTACAAGGCTGCTGAATCCAATACTGAAGAATTTTTAAGCAATGAAAGATCGTTACTGACACAATGCCAAGCAGTGGTGGATATGAAGTTTCTTATGTCGTATCTTGTCAACAATATGGACACCAGAAACGAACAGGGGATGCTCAGGCACATGATATTTTGAGGCTCATGACAACGTATGACTGGTCATAGTTGTTTTGGTTTTATCTAAGAAATATGTTTCTGTTTTTACTAACCTTATATCATGATTAGGTATCCTTCTCTTCGTGTTGCTTATATTGACGAGGTTGAGAAGAAACTAGCGATGAAAAAATGAAAAAGTGGTTGACCGAGTTTTTATTATTCAGTTCTCGTGAAAGCTGTACAAAGTCTGGCGACTCCTCTGACCCAGTTCAAAACCAAGATCAGGTACAAGGTCCTTTCTTTTATTTAGACTTATTTGATTGCTGAACTTCAATATAAAACACATGTTGCATAATTCCTCTACCTTCCTTTTTTAATGATTTGAAGTCCGCCTCCAGATTCATTATGACATTGCATATAGATAATAGGGAAATATCAGAAAAAACCTATGGACTTTCTCTGAACACGCACAGAAGTCCTTAGACTTTTTGCATGATAAAATCTTTAACTTGTAAAGCTTAATAATAAAGGTCCCTTTTATAAAGGTTAGGAGACTTCGTCATGCATAAAAGGATTTAATTTTAAGTTTATTACATAATATATGACAATTTTGTTACAATGAGTCCAAGAATCTATTGATGAGTTTTATAACTTGAAGAATTTAAGTTTCCGGGCAATGCTTTAGTTAAGACATTACACTTTAGCTAAGATACGACTAATTGTTAATTGATTTGCTATATTCATATGTTTGTAATAGTCAGATCTTCTAGAAAGACCTGGTTGTCTCATCACACCATAAGTTCATAGTTCTGGACGGGGAAATCCAATTCCTTTAGTATGTTATGTATATATATAAAGTGCATTTTAGATTCTGCACTTGAACGAAATACATCATTTATTTCTTACTTTTCTAAGAGATGAGGTTCCCTCCACAACTACAGTACTCAGTAGTAGTACGTTTGTTATTCGGGTGTCCATCATGGTAGGCTGTGATATAGTTGATTCAACGGTTCTCCCTATACTTCTGAGAGTTTTTTAGTAGATCTCATTGATCTGCTCTCGACTTCACATTTGGTATCATGTGACCATCACGTGGGGCTTCAACACTTCGTTGACGGAATCAATCTTCTTACGAACAACTCTGACCTCTTTGTACATTGGATTTGTTAGTGCTTCGAGTTCCTGATGATTTAGTCACACAAAAAATATCTTAATGGCTTGTTATATGAAATACTAACAACCAATTATGTACTCTAAATACCACCAACTTCACATCATGCCCTATTGCCCATGTTACCTAACACACCAACTATAATCAT
The DNA here is from genome assembly GCA_910822075.1 of Senecio squalidus. Classification (NCBI taxonomy): domain Eukaryota; kingdom Viridiplantae; phylum Streptophyta; class Magnoliopsida; order Asterales; family Asteraceae; genus Senecio; species Senecio squalidus. The sequence continues at coordinate 36,583,344 of CAJVGC010000508.1, forward strand.
GTTTAAGGCAACCCGTCATCATGACCTAGATTCAAATAGGGTTGATGGTGGAGTAGTTTTTTCTTGTTTTTTTCCGTATTTGTGTATATGGAAACATATTAGGCCTTTGGGCAACAATGCGACCCGTTACGGAATATTGATAAATAGCATGTTGCATCAGTTAAACCTCCGGAATCACTCAATATATCCAACGATATATACGTTGAGACAGATTGATTCTTTTCTGTCTCCAAGAGACTTTAATCCCCCAAAATATTTCAAAGGGCTTAGATCCTTTGTTTGAAAACGAGTTTTGAGAAAATTTATGAAGTTCCCCGTTTCAGGCTTGTCCCTCCCAGTAATCACTATATCATCCAGATACACTACACGACACGTAGAATGTCTCAACTAACCCTAAACACTATGAGTCGAGATGCTATTGAAAGCACAAACAGTTGCAACAGTTCCACTACCGGAAACCTTATCCTTATCATTATCCGTTATCTTATTGAACCAGTAGTGAAATAATGATTACTTTACCAAATCAAGCCCACCACAATTATCCATATCGCAGTAAACACAGAGTTTCACCAAATTAAAAACAAAAAACAGGACTCAAGCAATATTTGCCAAACGGGCAGACACAAAACATGCAGAATCAGCATGATATCACCGCGGATCTGCCGTTGCACATGCGTTGTCAGCCGCAGTTCGTACATACGACACTTTCAGGGTACAATTGGCTGATGGTTCTGAGAATGTCTGTGAAGACCGTGAGACTTAATTCACACTCTACCAGGTGTGTATTGAAACACCAGTGGATGTGGATTGGGTGGCATCTCTTAACCAGAAATTTCTCAACTAACCCTAAACCCTACACTCAGATACCAGGTAAGTAGTAATCAGTGTCAAATATGAAGAAAGGATCGGTATATTCTATAATGTATCTACAAAGGATGAATACAACAACTAGATCTGTAGATGTACATGTTATTCGTACTAATCCCTGAAGCCAAGGACCATATTGGGCCTTTTTACAACTACTTTTTGTAAAACTAATAATTGTGCATCATTTTTGTAGGTCAACAAATTTTACATAACTGAATTTTATATGCAATTTTCTATGTTCAGGTTATATATCGTATAAAACTTCCTGGACCTGCCATATTGGGTGAGGGAAAGCCAGAAAACCAAAACCATGCGATAATTTTCACACGTGGAGAGGGCTTGCAAACAATAGATATGAACCAGGTACTTCCATTTATGCCTTTAAATTAGAGGTGAGAGTTTTGACCCATTTGATTATGAATAGGTTGATTTGGGTTATGTTTTATCTCCAATGGGTCATAAATAGGATAGCTAAAAAAGGAAACAAGTCATATGGGTCAAATATTTCAAACAGGTCGTAAGCCGTCAAAGTGAATTACAAATATTAGATCGTTTTCGTAACAATATACCAAAAAGTACCCTTTTTGATCCGTTATCCAACTTCACCAACACACCCGTTTGGCCAACTTTACTTGTAAATTTTGTTACAGTGTCTTAGCCTACTTATTTGAAGCCTTTAAAATGAGGAATTACTTCAAGAGTGCCTTGTCCACGCAATGGCGGTCGGGGACCCCAAACCTACTTGGGCTTAGAGACTATTTTCACTGGCAGGTACACCAAAAAGCCTGTTTTTGACAACAAATGTCCCAGTATCATCATCCATTTATTTCTTTTTAAATTCTGTTTTTTTTTCGTTTATATTATATGCACCCCATCAAAAAGGAAATATTGTGACGGGGTGTCAAACAATGTATAAATGGTTTTAAAACACTTATTAATAAGGAAATATCAAAGAAACTGGTGGAAATAATCTTATTATCAATTTCAATAGTCATTATTAACGGCCTAAAAGTATATGAGAACTGAAAACATTCCAAAAAAGATTTGTTACATTATCTTTCAGATAACCCCAAAATAGAAAGTGTGACAATCACTTTTGGAATGATTTATTTCTTTCGGGGTTTTTTTCTTTTTTGATTTTTTGGATTCAGAGCTGTATTAAAGTTAAACTACAACACCTTTTTAGCTATAAACAAACTGAAATATTTGTTAATAATCGTTCTTTGTGCATTAAAGCCTTTACATATTTGATTTTAAGTCCCCATGGAAAGTTTAAAATGATAAATTTCGATTGTTTAGATCTATTAATTGTGAATTTATCAAATGCGGAGATATTAGAAATATGTTAGTCTTTGAGTACTTCTCATTCAGTTTTATCATCTAATGGTCCCTAATTTCTGTTTATGATCAAAGTACGCCAGTGTAGGGCTTTATGGCATGACATATGTGCATTCCATTTTAAGATTAATAATAATTCTTTTTATGGTTTCTGCTTTCAGTGTTTCTTCTCTTGCATGGTTCATGTCAAACCAGGAGACAAGCTTTGTAACGATTGGACAAAGATTGTTGGCTTATCCATTAAAGTAAGCTTTACTATCTTCTCATATTATGGAAATATTCATGTTCTCATACAGTTCTAGCCTACGTCTAATGTGAAAGCAATTTAGTAACATATAACGCTATGTAGCTTCGATTTGTCCTTTGAGTAGATTAACAATACGATATGACATTATTTTATCTATGATAAATTTTATCTTGTAATGAAATTTTTCTCCCTTTCTGGAAAATCTGAAAATTCACCCATTATGAAAAGGGGGAAAGCCCAACTAACCTCACATGCTGGACGATTTTCTTTTCCACTAGTCTCCATGTAACTATCACATGAGCACTCTTTGTATATTATCGTCATTTAATATAGCACTTTTGGCTACATATAAATAAATATTATAAACTAGATAACTAGCTGAACTGAAGCTTCTGCATTACTTTGACAAATGACATTTCTTTGTTATCTATGTACTCATTATCTAGTTCATGTGCCCTTGCTTATTCAGAGTCAGATTTCACTATGGGCATCCGGATGTGTTTGAAAGACTATTTCACTTGACTAGGGGGGGTGTGAGCAAGGCTTCTAAAATCATCAACCTGAGCGAGGATATATTTGCAGGCATGCCATTGTTGTTGAATTTTTTTTTAGTTTCATTATTTATTTCACTGGTACTTGACTGTCTTTTATCATCCCTTTTCATTTTTATCAGGTTTCAATTCTACATTACGTGGAGGAAATGTTACTCATCATGAATACATACAAGTTGGCAAAGGAAGAGACGTCGGTCTCAACCAAATCTCCTTGTTTGAGGCAAAGATAGCCAATGGAAACGGGGAGCAGACAATGAGTCGTGATATATATAGGCTTGGACACCGTTTTGATTTTTTCCGCATGCTTTCTTGCTATTTCACTACTGTGGGGTTCTATTTTAATACACTGGTAAGATGTGACAATTGTGTTTTTTAAATTTTCATAGTCTGACCATCAACTTCTGTGTTATTACAGCTCACTGTGCTTATTGTATATGTTTTTCTTTATGGGCGCCTTTATCTCGTTCTTAGTGGACTCGAAAAAGAGTTGAGTACAAATAGGCAAGTTGTGAATGACAAACCCCTTCAAGTCGCTCTTGCTTCTCAGTCTTTTGTTCAAATTGGCTTTCTGATGGCACTGCCGATGATGATGGAAATAGGTCTTGAAAGAGGGTTTAATAGAGCATTTGCCGATTTTGTTTTGATGCAACTACAGTTAGCTTCTGTATTTTTTACCTTTTCACTTGGAACAAAAACCCATTATTATGGAAGAACTTTGCTTCATGGCGGTGCCCAGTACAGAGCTACAGGGCGTGGATTTGTTGTGTTCCATGCTAAGTTTGCTGAGAATTACAGACTTTATTCTCGGAGTCATTTTGTGAAGGGAATTGAGCTTCTGATCTTACTTGTTGTATATGAAATTTTTGGTCAATCCTATAGAGGTTCACTTGCATACATATTGATTACAATATCAATGTGGTTTATGGTGGGAACGTGGCTTTTTGCTCCCTTCCTTTTCAACCCCTCGGGATTTGAATGGCAAAAGATTGTTGATGACTGGACGGATTGGAGTAAGTGGATAAGCAACCGTGGAGGAATTGGGGTTTCTGTTGATAAAAGTTGGGAATCATGGTGGGAAAAAGAACAAGAGCATCTTATATCTTCCGGCGTACGGGGTACCGTTTCAGAGATATTATTGTCATTTCGGTTCTTTATTTATCAGTTTGGACTTGTGTATCACCTGAGCTTAACAGAGAGCAAAAGTTTTCTGGTACATCTCATTTGTTTTCCTGTTGTTGTTCAACTACGAGTCTCTAGCGATCTCGCCTCAAGTATCGTGATATTTTATGTTTTGGTTGCAGGTTTATGGAATTTCATGGCTAGTGATCATTGGAGCACTGCTTATAATGAAGGTGCATTACATTATAGTAGTTAGTTTCACGTTCAGTTAGACTAGCATTTAAACATACTCTTAACACCCACTCCCCTACAAAATTAACGTTAAAAGATCCTTGTATTTTCGATGATTGGAGAGGGAAGTCATTCTAGTGTCACAAACCTAGTTTTTCAGTTAATTATCTGAAACTTGATGACACAAACCTCACAAACCTAGTTTTCCGTTAATTATATGAAACTTGATGACACATAAGTTTGACTTGCATGTCTTATTGATATATAACTTTTGCTACCTGAATATAGGCCATGTCACATTGGAGAAAAACTCTCAGTGCTGATTATCAGCTTCTATTCCGATTGATCAATGGTTTTATCGTTCTTGCGTGTGCTTCTACTTTGATCACCTTGATTGCACTACCTCATATGACAATAAAGGATATAATAATATGTATCCTTGCGTTTCTCCCCACTGGATGGGGAATGCTTCTAGTGAGTAAATTTATGTACCCTATTTGCTTTACTTTTCCGGCAAGAGTTAGATTGTACTTAAAAATTAATCTTCATTTTGTCATTTACTAAAGCTATTTATTTTCCTACATTACCGAAAATGGGATATAGTATGAAAGAAAATAGGATATTAACTGTGTTTGTCTTTGTATCAGATTGCACAAGCTTTGAGGCCATTTCTGAGACGATCTGGAATGTGGTCATCAATCAGAACCTTGGCACAATACTACGAAATGATAATGGGCCTACTTTTATTCACTCCGGTTGCATTCTTGGCTTGGTTCCCATTTGTGTCAGAATTCCAAACACGTATGTTATTCAACCAAGCGTTCAGCAGAGGTCTGCAGATTTCTCGTATTCTTGGTGGACAGAAGAAAGACCGATCCTCCAACAGCAAAGAGTGATCTTCCATTCCCACCACTACAGCCAGATTGTAAATACTTATTTGTTATAGTCACAAGCTTGCCACTTTCATACTTGAATGTAAATGCAATGCATCCGCATAGGATACAATGATACATGACTGAGTAAATATGTAAATGTTTTCGTCTTCTTTATAAGAAGGTGTAATAATGTCTAGAATCTATTTCTTGTGTTTTGAATTTGTTATATAATATACGTGGCGGATTTCAACTTGTCTAAGTGAATGCAATAGAAATGATTTCTCGGGTGAGTTTGCTTAAAATTAGCATCTATTTGAAGTTGCTACTTTTTTTTATAGTCTTGTAAAATAGCATGCATAATAGTTAAACGAGTCATTTTACGCTCAAAGGTATCAACTCGGATATGCATTTGACTTGTACTATAACTCGTACGACTCGTAACATGACTTTGACTCGTATGACTCGGATCGTGAGTCGAAAATGCATTTAAATTGTTAATAAATTCAATAATAAAAGAAACTTAATATTAAGATATTATATGTATATTATATATTTATTTTATATATTTCTTAAAATTGTGACTTACGAGTCGAGTAGCAAACTAAAATTCAAGAAAACGATTTACATCTTAATGAATATAATATCATGGCATTTGTTTCGTAAGACATTGTATCACTAACTAAACATGCAACTTCATAGTATAAACTATCTCAATATATGATCAGTCATGATTATTAAGTTATATTATCAAATTAAGTAATTAACTAACTTAAATACTTTCACCAAAAGCTAGGGTTCAAGGTTTGATTTTAATCGACGTTGTGGAATCATGTGGTTATGTTTTAACACTAACCGACATCTTTAGTTTAAATCCTACATGCTATAAGTAGCGAAAATACAAATAGATGTATGTACATGGTGAAGAACGAGAGTAAAATCAAATGATTGATTGTTATAACACTTAAATGTATGATTACAATACGAACAACAATCAATACATTAGATTTTTATATTTTAACCGACTCGGAGAAGTAGTTCACTAGTGGTACTCTTTACCAACGAAACCGATCGTCTGGGGATATGAGCGACTGCATTTATGATCCCAATAAATAATATTTATAGATAAACCTTAAAACAACATGTCAGTGTCGATGTGGTACACATGTGTACCGCTACCGACATTCACGTAACAATGTGTTACACCGGGAACATGAGTGTCGTGACGACACTCTTGTAGAAACCGTGAAATGCTTTACAACTCGATCTAAATACAATCTATACTACACGACACTTTAACTTGATGTACAAGATACAAGCAATAAGCCTTTATGATCCAACAAACTCCCCCTTTGTTGTAGTTTGTAGTCTTCAAACTTCTTTAAAGAGGTTTGATGACGTGAGATCGAGATCTTCAACTTTTCGGTGAAAGTGATGTCTTTAACTTCTTCTCCGAGAGATCTTGATTTGAAGTACTCTATTTCTTTTGATGGAATATCTTCAAGATCTTTAAACAGATATCGTCTGACTTGCATCTCTTGAATTACCGATTCAACATCGAGCTCCTAGCTTCGTGAAGAGCGGTCTTGAGTCTTTGACTTCCGAGAAGTAGCTTTAACTCTTGAGATCAAATCTTTAAACTTTGTAATTTTGTGTTACAGAGAAAAACTTTCCAAACACATGCAAGTTTTGTATTTTGATTTTTCTTCAAACTTTGAAAACATGTGGTAAAACCTTAATCGTTTATGATATACGTGGCGACGGAAAGATAAACATAGAAATAAAATATTTTTCGATTTTTGTTATTTTTCAGAACTTAAACTACAACTTAAAACTTAAAAACTTTTTATGATTTTTATCGGTAAGATATTTTCACTAACTTAGCAAACAGAAAATCTTTTTGTTAGAAATTCGTTTGCTTTTGGGATAAGTTCATTAGAAGTTGAATAATAAGAAGTCGATTATTAGTATGTTTGTCCTATTAACTACAACATAGATATCATAAAATAAATTACCCAATTATTTAATTACATCTCTTTTTAAGAATCCCACATATATTTACACTTTGCTAATCCCGTATTTTTCTCAAAGTATCATCGGGTTTGATGTTGTACACACTCTTTACCCCAGAATCATCCGATATTTTACCAAAAGAAAAAAAAAATAGTAATTACGTATAGTATGTACATCTTTGATGTATCTTTTTATCTGATCTTTAGCAATGTACACACTCAATCCGGAGTTGCTAAGACAAACTGACACTCCTGATCGAGATACGTCTACAACCGTTTAGGATTAACAGAATCCATGCCCTAGCTCCCGCCGATGGTAACTTGAGTAAAGTTTTTTTAAACTCACAAAAAGCGTCTTTGTGAGAAAATTTAGATATATCATGCAAGTTCCATCAATTAGTACGAGTCCAACTCATTTTTTACGAAGTCCTTTTCCTGCGAAACAAACTACACAACTTTCGGTACCCATTTTCGCTTGGGTCCTTTATAATTATCAAAATGGGCATAAGTTATGTCGATTAAATGTAAGGAAAATAAATTTCGTCTCTCCGGGAAACATTTGTTTGAAGCTGACAACGTCGGTGGCGATGTCGATGTCGATGTTTTCGGTTTTTGTTGAGAATTTGTACATTTTGATTTTGGTGGAGAAATTGGGATCCCTTTTGAATGATTTCGTGAGCGTGTTTTAAAAGGTTTCACTTTTTGCACAATGTTTGACTTTTGTTTTGGTGCAAGATTCAATAACTCGGGCATTGTATAACCGAATGATTTCGAGCGTGACATATACTCTAAAGATGAAGATTTCTCTTTTGAAATAGGTCGCTTGGATATTTGTTTGAAAAAACTATCTCATGTTTCCTCAAATGTTGAATTTAAGTTTAAATCAAGTATTTCTTTTGACGAAATTTGATTAACTTTTGTTGTTAGAAAACATTTTGGACCGGCAAATGTTCCATTTGAATTAGGTTTCTTGAAATACTTCATATTCTTGTTTAAAGAATAATTAGTAAATTGAGAAACCTTTTTCAATAAAGGTTTTGAAGATTTACCGGTGTAAATCTTTTCTGGAACATTTGATTTTGGTATCGAACTTTGATGAACTTCAGAAATGTTTTTTGAGCGTTTAAGGGAATCAAATTGTTCTTTCAAACGGTTATAAGATTTCCCCAAAGCACTAAACTCCTTTCGTGATGAAGAAATTACAGAAACATGTATTTCACATTTAGATTTTAAGAAAGCATTTCGTTTTTCAAGTTTAAGAAAACCAATTTCGTACTTGTCAATCTTTTTGGAAAAAACGGATTTTTCATTTTCAAAAATCTTATTGTGTTCTACTAATTTTTGGTTTATATCGAAAATTTCAGACACAAACATAAGTTTTTCTTCATCAAAGAGTTTTGTTTTCTTTTCACATTCTCAAGTTTCAAAAGTTTTGATTTCCAATCATCATTTTCAAAAACACAAGTCTTTACACTGTTATCGTAACGGAAAGTGTTTAAAAGTCACTGCTGATTTTAAAAGTGTAATTTCATTTTGAGCATCAAAAACTTTTTTCTTTTGTACTTCAAGAGCATTAACGTAGCAATGGAGAGTATAATGTTGAACATCAACTTTACATTTCAAATCATGAATTTCAATTGCATTTTCTTTACGTTTTTGCTCAAAAAGTTGTTCATTTTCTCTAAAAGGTGTATAATTTCTTTCTAACATTGCTTATTAATTTTAAGATTTTCAAGATCATTTACAAGACGTTTGTTGCAATCTAGCAATGACTTAATCTTTTTTTCCAGATTCAACACAATTAAAAGTTGGAGAATAAGAATTAATCTTTATAGTCATCTGCACAATCTTTCCGAGACTTCATATGTCCGATAAATCGTTGTTCCAAAAATTCGCTTTTCAAAATCGTTTCTGAAAATGTAAACTTTAACCGATATCCGAAAATCTGGCAAAAAAATATTTTTTTTGAACTTTGATAAAGCTCTTTTGTCGTCAGCTTAGCGACAAAATTAGCGACACTCAGACTAGCGACACTGTCGTCAACATCAGCGACAATACGTTGCAACTCTCAATACTAGCGACACTCGGACTCGCGGTCTGGCGACATTATCAGACTAGCAACACTATGGTAACATCGTTGGGGTGTAACTAAACACAACAGCGACAATTTCGTAGCGACACCAAAGAATGTGGTTGGACGAACATATTTTTGAGTTTTGAGATGTGAATTCGTAGCTACGGAGCGAATTAGATCACCATACTTTCTAGAATCTATCTACCCATAATACTAAACATATCCTAATAATAAATTTCACGAAAACGCCGCTGAAAATAGGAAGATCTATAATTTTCATTACTCAAAACCCAAATAACTAAACAATCAAAATCTTCACCAAATTGATTCAAAAACCTCTATCACGATTATAGAGGCTCTGATATCAACTTTGGAACCATGTGGTTATGTTTTAACACTAACCTAGATCTTTAGTTTAAATCATACATGCTATAAGTAGCGGAAATACAAATAAATGTATGTAAATGGTGAAGAACGAGAGTAAAATCAAATGATTGATTGTTATAACACTTAAATGTATGATTACAATGCGAAGAACAATCAATACATTAAATTTCTATCCTTTAACCAACCGGGAGAAGTAGTTTCGCTAGTGATACTTTTTACCAACGAAACTAATCGTTTGGGGATATGATCGGCTGCATTTATCATCTAAAAATGTTATTTATAGGTAAACCACAAAACAACATGTGAGTGTCGTTGTTGCAGTATACCACATGTGTACTGCTAGCGACACTCCCGTAACAATGTGTTATGATGGGATCATGAGTGTCGTGGCGACACTCTTTGCATAAATCATTGCTTTACAACTCTATATAGATACAATTCATACTACACGATCCTTTGACTTAATATACAAAATACAAGCAATAAGTTTTATGCTCCAACGGACGTCATTTATATATTTAAGAAGAGGATATATTTATCGGGTGAAAGAAACAAAAAAGGTAGGAGAAATGGGTGTTTAGTGTCAACGCATTATAGTTGACTTTGTTAAAATATGTTTCAATAATCACAAAGGAATCAAAAGTGATGTGTCTGTGTCCGGCCATTGGATAGATAAGCATCTCTTAACTGAAACTAGTTCAATGAGTTGACTTTATTTCGAAGCCACCCTTCAGAGAAATTTCAGAAAAACACTCATTTCTGGTTGACGACCATATCATAAACCTTAAATGAAACTAGTTTCAATCATAAGTTATCGAAATTATGTCTCATATGGAGCATCTAAACCACCTCAAAATCCCCTTCCAAACCATCAATAATTGTACCCAAAACTTCAACAATACAAGCTTCATTGGAAAAGGAGGATATGGAAATGTTTTCAAAGGAATCCTCACATGGGCAGATCACAAAAACAAGTTGGTAGCTGTAAAACGACTCAATGACATCGGGAATCAAGGCAGCAAGGAGTTCTACACAGAGATCACGATGCTTTCACAATATCGACACAAGAACATTATAACCCTTGTAGGCTTTTGTGACGAAGGAAAGGAGAGGATCGTCGTCTATGAATATGCGAACCATGGAAGCCTTGATGCATATTTGACCGATGCTAAAAAGTTGGATCAACTAACGTGGAAAAAACGTCTTAAAATATGTGTTGGTATTGCATCTGCATTAGAATATCTTCATAATCATGTTGCATCTGATCACAGAGTCATACATCGTGACATGAAAAGCGCGAATATTTTGTTGGATGAGAAATGGAACCCGAAACTATCAGATTTTGGGTTATCTAGGATAGGTCTAACAAATCAACAAAACACCGTTTTGATCACTAATGTGTCAGGCACGCACGGATATATTGACCCACAATATGAAAAGACGGGCATCTTATCAAAGGAATCAGACGTGTATTCCTTTGGAGTGGTTTTATTTGAAGTTTTATGTGGAAGGTTGGGGTGTATTTTAAAATACAATGATGAGCGACGATTCCTCCATCACTTGGTCCGAACCTACTACCAAAATGGAGATCTAGATAAAATTGTTGATTATAGAATAGTTGATCATATTAAAACTACAACAATGACCAAATTTTCAGCGATCGCACATCAATGTATTCAAGAAACGCGAAAACAACGACCTAAAATTGCCGAGGTTGTGTTGCAGCTTAAAGAGCTTAGGGAAATTCAGGTATTTTGTCTGCAAATTATTAATTTCAAAAAAATGGACATATTTTGAGTATGTCATAAAAGCATGACAATTATTTTGTTTCGTTGTCAGTTTGAAGGCACTGTCATAGGGACTTCATCAGAAAATATCAACACTAGTTTTTTCATGAACGGCCTGAGGCTTTCATCTACGGAGAGTGAAAGTCCGTGATAGAATCAAGAAGAGTCTGCCCAGTGCCCCCAGACCCCTTTAATTGGTGTGTTTCGTAATTATATGTCTCAAAATTGTATAAGTCACACAATTTTCTACCCATCCTCCTAGCTCCTCTTCCTAATATTGTTGTAAATTTTTTTTATAAATGGATGACAAATCCTCTTATATGTTTCAAAATCAGGCAACATGTATGTACACATCTTTTTTCGTATGCGCTCTCTCTATAGACTTATCGAGTGGCTCAATCGCGCGCGCACACACACACACACATATATATATATATAAGGGGTGGGTTCAAGAAAGACTTAATAAATATTTGAGACCTAAAGACCTAATCTCAGTCATCCAAAGAAAAAGATCCAAGGGCTGAGATTAAAACAAAATTTTGTATTAGAGGGGCATTTTCGTCCTTTAACAAAATAACAAAAAAAATCCAGATCTCGTTATTCACGCTAAAAACCTCCGACCTCTATCAATGGCGAATCAATGGCAATTTTAAGCTCGTATTTTTGCAATACATCCGTTTTTTTGCGGCTTTCAGGTTCCAAAAGTGTTAAATCTACAAAGAATAAAAAGAAAAACCGCAGAAGAAAGGATCGTTCGAAGGACCATTCTTCAAACACTGAGAACAGGAATCATAATAAGGTTGGTGGCTAATTCTCATTCTGGCAGTAGAGGAATTTTTCGATATATAATTTGATTTTCTTTAATTAATGTTTTAGGAAACAGATAGTCTTTCTTCTTCCCATAATAGCGAGATTGAAGATTTGGTTGGATCTGCTTCTCCCGAGTTTGATTTTGATGATGACATGGATCCGGCCTTGATGGAAGAACTTGACAGGTTTGTTTTGCTGTCCATTATTATCCACTTGGACTGATTTTGTTTTAACTGGTTTTTCTGTTTTATATGCGATAAAATTACCTTGTAAACGGGTTTCCTGTGTAGGGAAGTAGAGGAGTTTGCTCGAAGACTGAACTCTGTTTGGCTCGAAAGAGTCCAGGGTATCATCTCTTATGGTCAAGATAGAAGCATTACAACAGTATCAAGGGAGAGCCGCCGTGTGGCTACACAAGGGATGCATACTTCAAAATTCGGTTTACATCCAGCTGGTGATACACCATGTCGCCTTTTTGATGCCATTGTGAGCCTGTGTGTCCCTGTTATAATTAGTTAGTGATTTTATCGAGTTGTCTTTCGAAGATGTCATAGACTAACGGAAGATTGTTGTTTTTGTAGACACTAATTCAGCTGTAAAGCCAGGATACTTGGCTAAATTAAAATCCAGATTTTATGGTTTTGCAGTCTGTGATGATTGGCATCAGAAACGTTGTCTATCAACAAGGTATGCAAAACAGTGACGTCAACAATGTCGGCAGAACCGTATTACCAAAGGTTTTATTTATTTGGTTACTTTTACAGTTTTACCTTATAAAAAACTGATTAATCAGTAATATTTAAGTTTAAAGGACAGTTATCATTGATTTTTTTTGTGGGATATATGGATATATTTCATTTTTGTTATATGTATTCTTTTCAGCAACCAACCGAGACTCATCTACCTAGGCTCGTTGTCAATGAAAGTATCGTCTTATATGTGATTGATCTGGACGGTGTGGATGCATGGGGATTCAAGTTTAGGTTAGTTAAACTTACTCGATTATGCCAAATCTTTTTAATCCAGAAAAAAATAAAAGGAAAAATGTGAAAACGGATGCATTCTTTGGGCAGGTACTGGGCAAATAACCAAAGCCGAATGTATGTCTTTGAGGGCACAGGTGGGTAAATTATATGTCGTTTTCGCCGTTTTCGATATTTCAAGTGTTCCCTTTTGTAAATTTTGATCTTTTTTCAGGGCCGTTCACCAAGAAGCATGGCCTGGAAACAGGAGACTACATGCTGATGTACCGGGATTTGGAGACCTGGGATTATGTAAGCTTCTTTTATAATGAGTCTACATAATTTGAAATTAAAAATTTTCACCTTAATTAGCTAAATCAAAGTGTTTACTTTGACTTTTGTAATCAGGTGATTCGAGCTGTTAAAGCTTATGAAGTTGAAGGATTTGTAAACAAAGAAGTGACTACTACCGCTGAAACTAAAGCGGAAAGCGTGCTGCCAAACGATGCTACTTTTGATCTGGTTGATTACTCTCCCAACCTTCCTATCGCGGAAAGCGTGCTGCCAAACGATGCTGCTTTTGTTCTTGAGATGGGGATGCTACATTTCCATGTTCCGCCTGTCAAAACTAGTTATTAACTGTCTAAAAGTATTAGTTTTAGTCGTTCCACCATCAATCTATTTGATGTATATGAGAAAGTTACTAGTTATAGGCTTTAACTTGTTGTTGTACAATTTATAGCTCCCTTTGTGGGGATTTAGGATTTTAGGCATTCGAAGGTGGAGTGGAAATGTGCTATAAATGTCGGAATATAACTTTTGAGTATTTTAACCACATCTGAGAGGTATTTTTGCCTTCTACGCTGTCTCTGGGACTAAGTTATGTGTGTTTGAATTTGGTGTTTTTTAGATCGGCAACCAACTATTTACATGTACAATAGATATAATATGTATATCATATATGATATGCCTTGCACATGTATATTATAGGAAATATCATATATGATATCCCTTGCTCATGTAATAGGCATATCATATATCATAGGCATATAATATATCAAATATCATAGGCATATCATATATGATAGGCATATAATATATCAAAATTTAACAACAACTAAGGCTGTTGGCGTAGTGGTGTGTAAAGAGGGTTTTGGGGCTGCTAACTCGGGTAAAAATCCCACCCATGGCATTTTTATTAATTAAAGTTCTCTAAAAAGACCAAATAGTCCCAAGTTTTCAAAAAAGACCAATAATACCTTCTGTTTTTGGAATATGTACGTCATCCAAAGAACAATGACTTTTACGTGTGTGCTCAGAACGGACTGATTGTGAGTATTATGAGTACTTTTTTACACATGCATATGTATATGTTACTAAAAAATATGGTGGCTGAATTATACGTTTTTTGTTGTAGGGGACCACACGACCGACACATTACCATGTCCTTCTTGATCAGATTGGTTTTTCTACTGATGACTTGCAAGAGCTTGTTCATTCTTTATCCTATGTGTAAGTCATTTTATTATTTAGATAACGGCTTTTAAAATTCACTCTTAAAAGATTTATATGAACAAAGTTTAAAAAGCAATACTAGGCTTAAAAATCAAGTAATCGACATTTATAACCACCTATCTCGCTATTTAACCTATACAAATACTCCAAACGAGATTAGTAATTATCTCTATATGAGATATACTAAGAATATCATATAGATATGTTTATGATATCATATATAATATACATATTACTTGAAATAGGTATATCATATATGATATTCTTATGATATCTCATATAGATATCATAAACATATCATATATGATATACATATTACTTGAAATAAGTATATCGTATATGATATGCTTATAATATCATAAGCATATCATATATGATATGCTTATGATATCTGATACATATCATATATGATATAACTATTACTTGAAATAGGTATATCATATATGATATGTAACAGATATATAAGCATATCATATATGATATACCTATTACGTGAAATAGGTATATCATATATGATATGCATATCATATACATATCATATATTTAAGGCATATCATATATGATAGGTACATTTAGGGTTTAGGATTTAATTTTTTTTTTACCATAAACTGCACAAGCGACATCATATATGATAATGGATCTGGTAATTTAATTTTTTGAAGTTGATTATAAAATAAAAATTATGACAAATATCATATATGATAATGGGTCTGGTATATCATATATGATAATGGATCTAGTATTTTAATTTTTTGAAGTTGATTATAAAGTAATAATTATGTCAAATATCATATATGATAATGGGTATGGTATATCATATATGATAATGGATTTAGTAATTTAATTTTTTAAAGTTAGATTATAAAGTAAAAATTATGTCAAATATCATATATGATAATGGGTATGATATATCATATATGATAATGGATCTAGTAATTTAATTTTTTGAAGTTGATTATAAACTAAAAATTATGTCAAATATCATATATGATAATGGATCTGGTATATCATATATGATAATGAATCTGGTATTTTAATTTTTTGAAATTGATTATAAAGTTAAAAATATGTCAAATATCATATATGATATACCTATTCCAAGTAATAGGTATATCATATATGATATGATTTTCAAAGGAACGGGATTCGTTATTTCAAAGGTCAAGTTCGTCATCACAAGCAATTGATTCATACGATAACGAAACTTCGGTTGAAGGTAATTTAATTTTTTGAAGTTGATTATAAAGTAAAAATTATGTCAAATATCATATATGATAATGGGTCTGGTATATCATATATGATAATTGATCTAGTGTTTAAATTTTTTGAAGTTGATTATAAAGTAAAAATTATGTCAAATATCATATATGATAATGGGTATGGTATATCATATATGATAATGGATCTGGTAATTTAATTTTTTGAAGTTGATTATAAAGTAAAAATTATGTCAAATATCATATATGATAATGGGTCTGGTATATCATATATGATAATGGATCTAGTATTTTAATTTTTTGAAGTTGATTATAAATTAAAAATTATGTCAAATATCATATATGATAATGAGTATGGTATATCATATATGACAATGGATTTGGTAATTTAATTTTTTGAAGTTGATTATAGAGTAAAAATTATGTCAAATATCATATATGATATTATAAGAATATATGATATATATACATATTTCGAAGTAATATGATATGTATCAAATAACACAACCATATCATATATGATATACCTATTACTTGAAATAGGTATATCATATATGATATACCTATTACTTGAAAACAGGTATATCATATATGATATACTTATTTCAAAGTAATATGTATATCATATATGATATGTAACATATATCATAAGCATATCATATATGATATACATATTACTTTGAAATAGTTATATCATATATGATATGTTTATGATATTTGTTACATATCATATATGATATACCTATTTCAAATAATAGCTATATCATATATGATAGGCTTATGATATCTGTTACATATATATGGATATCATATATGATATGTAACAGATATCATAATCATATCATATATGATATAACTATTACTTGAAATAGTTATATCATATATGATAAAAAAATATCATATGTGATAGACATATGATATATGATAGGTATATGATATATGATAGGAATATCATATAAAGTAAGGCATATCATATATGATTTTCCTGTAACATGTAATAGGCGTATAATATTGTTGTCATTCAAAAAAAATAATCTTCTTAATGTGACTATAATATATGATAGATATATGAAATAAGATAGGCAAATCATATGTGATAGTCATATCATATATGATAGTTATATCATATCATTATGACACACAAATATCCCAACATTATGACCACCTTCCTTCACGTTCATCTTTTATCTCAATCAACACAAAAGGTAACCAATCCACCAAAACAACAACATTAAAAAAGAAGCAAAAAGATTCTTGTTTCTATTGGCAAAAAAGTAAATAAAAGTGTAAAAGATTTAGTAAATCCATAACAAATAATCTCCCCTTTTTTCATTACTCAATTGTTTTGACTTTCACACTATTGACTTGTACAATTACAAAGATAAATATAATAAAGAGATACACTTAAATAGACAATGCAAACAAGTTGGGTCGGGCCGGGTTGAGTCTGGTCAGGAAAAGGTGATAATGTGGGTTGATAGAAGAGGATGAACAACGCTACGCACCTGCTCCTTGGCAATAATGGTTTATTTTTTATGTTAAAGCTTGGCCGAGGTCGCACAACAAGTGGGGAAATGATATGAACGAGAACGAAATAGGATAAAATGAAAAGAAAACAAAAGGAGTGTATAAAAATGATGGATGTGAGGGATTTATATATATTTGCGAATAAAAAAGAAAAAGAAAATAATGAGTGTTTACTCAAGATGGTTTGGGCGGGCTAGAATTGGCGACCCCTACGACAACTGAGCACACCAGCACCTCCAGTTATTGTACCAACCATTGAAGACGACTTTGCACCTAAACTCGAGGCCCGGGCATAACTAGATGAGGCACCAGCACCAGATGGTGTGAAATAAGCACCATTAAGAAGTAAATCACCTTCTGATCTCCAATTCCAACCATGCCATTGGCTCTGAGCTGTATCTACTCTTTTTGTAACCTGTCATTATCCATTTGAATCCCATTAACTTTTAGTTGACTTTATCTAAAGCAAAAAAAAAAGGTAAAAGGGTATTCATTATTAAAGTTTGTATTACCTCCTTAGCAAAAGGATTGACAGGTGCAAGATATCTGTTTCCTTGGCTGTTGATGGTGGGGTTTGCACTTCCGCCAATCGCGTACATTTCCCAGTGGGTATAGTCATTGTTCACAACATGGAAATACCCATGTCTGCATCTGTATTTGACATTGCGTTTTCAAAGTGATTAATAATCAGATAATCAACTGTAACAAAACGAACCCAAAATAGTGCACATTAAATACCTTGGCATTCTTTGAATGAGACCTTCTCCGAAATGGTTGTAGGCAATAGTCACTTGCATTTGCTTGTCCCTTGTATACGAGTCACTATGTTCCAACAACATCACCTGTTACATCGCTCTTATTAGATATAACTTATACGAATTTATTAGAGGAAAAAAGATAAAACTATTTTTATGCAACTCATTATGGTGAGTGAAAAAATTATTAGAAACAGTGACGGCTGTTGATCCCATGACAGCGTCAACGAGTCCATCAGCACAACTAGATAAAGAATTATGATCGACCCAAATATGGTTCGATCCAAAGATAGAGATTGCATCGCCATCAGCCATTGTCCTAAAACCGTAATGTGAAGGTGAGATTCTAACTAAGGCGTTTCCAGTAGGTTTACAATCGTGGATATGTAACTCGTGAATAATGACATTAGTGATGAATTGAATGGTAATACAAGCTCCATTCGCAATGTGCACATTAACTCCACGACCATCGATGGTTTTGAAACTATTCATAATAAGTTCTTGTTTCAATTGGATAACCATGTCAAGTTTAAAAACGATCCATAGAGGTTCGTTTTGGATGACAGCATGACGAAGTGTACCAGGTCGTGGGTTAACAGGGTCATCATCTCCAGAATCAGTGACTACATAGAACTGTCCATCACGCCCTCCAATGGCATTTCGGCCTATTTCGAATATAACAGCTACATTAAAACTAAAACAAAATCACATCAATTATTTAATCAAATACTACATACATACCAAACACATGCCTAATTCTCAAAATTAGGGTTTTAGAATCAATTAAACTCAATCGAAATTTCAAATCCTCAATCTACAATCAAACCACATCAATTCAGCTCTAAAATTAAACCAATTGCGTGTAATTGAAGAATTAAACTAAAATTAGGTTACCGTAAAATGATCGCCGGTGACGAAAACGTGAATTCTGATTCCGGAATTGATTATAACAGTGAATACAAAAGCGATAGGATTTTTTGGAGATGAATTTTAGCACCGTTTGAAATCTCTGGAGAGTAGTGTTTGTTATAGAGAGAAAAGAATCAGATGAGAAATGAGAGAAAAGAATCAGTGAGGAAAAAATAGAAAGTTGTGAAATTACTAAGATACCCCTCCGTGTCTAATTTTGAATAATTTTAAGTTAATTTAGATGGTCCAAAATAGGTCTTTTTGTCTTAATCCATTATGTGGTCTTAAATGATCTCTTCTCATATATATATATATATATATATATATATATATATATATATATATATATATATATATATATATATATATATATATATATATATATATATAGAGTTGGTTTCATTTAGGAACCATGTAAATATTTAGGAACCAATATTCACCAGTGTATATATATGATATTCACCAGTGTATATTTAATATGATATTCACCAGTGTATATACATATAATATTCACCAGTGTATATATATATATATATACATATGCTTTATATACACTGGTGAATATCATATATATACACTGGTGAATATTGGTTCCTAAAGGTTCTCAAATATTTAGTGGTTCCTATTTGAACCCACCTCTATATATATATATATATATATATATATATATATATATATATATATATATATATATATATATATATATATATATATAGAGGTGGGTTCATTTAGGAACCACTAAATATTTAGGAACCATTAGGAACCAATATTCACCAGTGTATATACATATGATATTCACCAGTGTATATATATATATATATTGTTGGGAAAAACTAATGATTAAAACCAAGCTTATAAATCTGTGAGTCATAATCTAAGTCTAGGTGACTTCTAAGACTAAGTGTGTTCTGAGTCTTAGTGATTATGAGTCTTAGTAATTATGAGTCATAATCTGAGTCTAGGTGAATTCTAAGACTAAGTGTGTTCTGAGTCTTAGTGATTATGAGTCTTAGTAATACTCAAAGATGAGACTAAGTTACTTGGAGCTTTATTTTAGGTAAGTTGTTATGCATATCTCCTATTTGTTAGAGAGATTTGCACTTATCTTATTTTCCAAGTTTATCAAGAACTCTATTTATAGAGTTCTTAGGGTTTATTAACACCCATGAATTCTGTGTGAATTCCTCCGGTTTTCTAAGTGAATTCCGTTATTTGTAGATGAATAAAACCTATCTATTTCATTGATTTCTTGGTGTTCTTCGTAATATTCATCGTTATATCTTTTGTTTGAATGAAACGGGACTAACAATTGGTATCAAGAGCGTGTCAGATCTATTCCAGATTTGTAAAGATCCATTCAAGATAAAAGATATTGTATTCAAAGAAGATTGTTGAAAATTCGTGTTTAAGTTCGTCATATTCTGGACAGCGGTGATAAAAAGGGCATATCTCATTCGTTAGCCGTCGGATTTTCATGAAATTTTTACTGAAGATGATTTACACATAGGCGCACATTTTGACCAAAGGAATTTTCAATCGGAGATTCCGATCAAGAGATATTTATTTTTGAAGTCTGCTGCAGAAAGGTTATTGTTATTGTGTATAACTATATTAAAACGATCACCGTTTATTCGTTACACATTAGATCTTGGTGATTTTTTGATATAATCTTCAAAACGTACAGATCTAAGTTTTGTCAAAGTTTCAGTCTCATCAGATGTTCGGAAAAATAGATATATAATTTCAAAGATGAATGCTGAATGTTTGCAGATTTTTATGCGAAGCTGTGGTAAAACGACTACTGTGTGTTCGTTAACCGTTGGATTTTCTTGATTTTTGGATATGTATTTACCGATACATAGATCTACCTTGTGTTGAAATTTGAGCTTGATCATACATGTCATCTATGAGATATTCAATGTTGAATCTTCTGCAAATTTTCAGTCTGACCAAGTCAGTCTAAGAGTAAGACGTGAGTTAGTCTCACCAAAGGTCAGTCTGAGCGGGTCAGCCCTAAAACTCAGACTGAGTAGGTCAGCCCCAGAGGTCAGATTGAGCAACTCAGCCCCACGAGCAACTCAGCCCCACACAAATCAGTTTTACATGAACTCAGTCTCACACGAATCCAGAATTCAAAATAAAGGCTAGCTCAATGGTAATTAACATCTATGAAGCCGAAAATAAAGTTTTTAGATGTGTTCAAACTTTATTTATTGAAGAAGGATGATAACAAAAACAAGGGAGAAAAGTTTAAAAGATTAACAAGAAAAAGAGTTGCGATGTTAAGGGGGAGATTCATGCTACAAAGTAAACACTCAAACAATACATTTCTTGTAATCAGTTTATTTGTTTTGTCATCATCAAATAGGAGGAGCTAAAAGAAAGATTGAAAGAAGTCTTCTAAAGTGTCTACAACTGCATAATCCGTCTGATCAAGAACTGAAAAGATTAATTACATGGAAGAAGGACAGATTGGAATGGATGAAGAAAAAAAAGAATTATTTTTCTGTTTCAGACTTACGTTTTATATTATCTACTTTTATAGTTTGAGTCGGTTTTTATACTTAGTGTATGTTTGTGAAAATATTTTGACATCATCAGATAGGGGGAGATTGTTGGGAAAAACTAATGATTAAAACCAAGCTTATAAATCTGATGAGTCATAATCTAAGTCTAGGTGACTTCTAAGACTAAGTGTGTTCTGAGTCTTAGTGATTATGAGTCTTAGTAATTATGAGTCATAATCTGAGTCTAGGTGACTTCTAAGACTAAGTGTGTTCTGAGTCTTAGTGATTATGAGTCTTAGTAAGACTCAAAGATGAGACTAAGTTACTTGGAGCTTTATTTTAGGTAAGTTGTTATGCATATCTCCTATTTGTTAGAGAGATTTGCACTTATCTTATTTTCCAAGTTTATCAAGAACTCTATTTATAGAGTTCTTAGCGTTTATTAACACCTATGAATTCTGTGTGAATTCCTCCGGTTTTCTAAGTGAATTCCGTTATTTGTAGATGAATAAAACCTATCTATTTCATTGATTTCTTGGTGTTCTTCGTAATATTCATCGTTATATATTTTGTTTGAATGAAACGGGACTAACATATATATATATGATATTCACCAGTGTATATTTAATATGATATTCACCAGTGTATATACACCGGTGAATATCATATATATATACACTGGTGAATATTGGTTCCTAATGGTTCCTAATTATTTGTATGGTTCTCATTTGAAACCAACTATATATATATATATATATATATATATATATATATATATATATATATATATATATATATATATATATAGTTGGTTTCAAATGAGAACCATACAAATAATTAGGAACCATTAGGAACCAATATTCACCAGTGTATATATATATGATATTCACCGGTGTATATACACTGGTGAATATCATATTAAATATACACTCGTGAATATCATATTAAATATACACTGGTGAATATCATATTAAATATACACTGGTAAATATAATATATATATATATATATATATATATACACTGGTGAATATCATATGTATATACACTCGTGAATATTGGTTCCTAATGGTTGTCAAATATTTAGTGGTTCCTATTTGAACCCACCTCTATATATCTATATATATCTCTCTCTCTCTCTATATATATATATATATATATATAGGGGAGGGTTCTTGTAAAAAGTCCAAAATTTGTAAAAAGTGGAAGAAGCCTTCTTGTAGTGACATGTGGCAACTTTAGAATTTTTTTTTTTTTTTTAATAAAAAAATAATATTTTTAATAGAAAAAATATTAAAAAAAAAATCGAATTTTTTTTTTTCGAGGAAACCTTTTTTTTTTTTTTTTTTTTGCTCGAAAAAAGTTATGTACGAAAAAAATATGATGCACATTTATGATGCACACCTATGATGAACATTTATGTGTGCATCATGGTTGAATATTATAGCTATTTTGTGTGCATCATAGCTGAATATCAAAGCTTTTTTGTGTGCATCATTAATGTGCATCATATTTTGTGTGCATCATTAATGTGCATCATATTTTGTGTGCATCATTAATGTGCATTATATGACGTGACATATTACGTTATCAAAAAAAAATTCAATTTCTTTCCAAAATATTTTTTTTGTTGATTTTTTTTTTTATTTAATAAAAAAATATTATTTTTTTATTAAAAAAATAAAAAAAAATATTTTTTTTTAAATTTCATATTAGTTGCCACATGTCACTACAAGAATGCTTCCTACACTTTTTACAAATATAAGACTTTTTATTTGATCGTACTCCTATATATATATATATATATATATATATATATATATATATATATATATATATATATATATATATATATATATATAGGAGTAGGATCAAATAAAAAGTCTTATATTTGTAAAAAGTGTAGGAAGCATTCTTATAGTGACACGTGTCAACTTATATAAAAATTTTTAAAAAAATATATTTTTTATTTTTTTAATAATAAAAAAAAATAATTAAAAAAAAAAAAAATATCGAAAAAAAAAACATTTTGGAAAAAAAAAATTGAATTTTATTTTGATAACGTAATATGCCATGTCATATGATGCACATTAATGATGCACACAAAATATGATACACATTAATGATACACACAAAAAAGTTTTGATATTCAACTATGATGCACAAAAAAAAAGCTATAATATTCAACTATGATTCACACATAAATGTTCATCGTAGGTGTGCATCATAAATGTGCATCATATTTTTTTCGTACAAAACTTTTTTCGAGCCAGAAAAAAAAAATTCCACGAAAAAAAAAAATCCGATTTTTTTTTATTATTTTTTTTATTAAAAATATTATTTTTTTATTAAAAAAATAAAAAAATAATTTTTTTTTCTAAAGTTGCCACATGTCATTACAAGAAGGCTTCCTACACTTTTTACAAATATAAGACTTTTTACAAGAACCCTCCCCTATATATATATATATATATATATATATATATATATATATATATATATATATATATATATATATATATATATATATATAGGGAGTGATTCATGCGAGAACTCTAATTTTTGCGAGAACTGCGAGAACTTATTCTGGACCACTCATTTATTTTTCTAATATTAATTATTTATTTTAATTCAAAAGGGTAAAATAGTAAATTTACAATTTCTTTATTTTGATATTTTTTATTTCTCTCTCATGTTTTATGTTTTGTTTCAGATTTCTTACAACAAACTTTTAATTATTTTCTAGTAAATTTTGTTAAATATCATATCCATGAAGATGTAAATAATGAATTCGTTGATTATTTGTATTTTGTGCTCTAATATATAGCATATCCATGAACAATAGTTTCTCTTTGTTTAATAAAGCTCCATAATATAATTCGTTCACTTGCGATCATATATTTTTCTTTATACACATCATGACAAATAGGACTAAATACAAAAATTATATGTCATAATGTGAGCAACTTGTATTAAAAAATCTACATTTAGTCAAGAAACCCTTATTTTTTTTCCTGATATTAATTCATTTTTTGTCTTGTTCATATGATCACACACATATGTTTACAAATGAACAAGTTTGATATCATATGCACACAACGATGATGTTTAAACTGTAATAATATATAGTTTAATCCAAATTAACATGAATGACTAAGGATTAATCAAAAAAGTATTTTGCCTAGGTGGCTACTACTAAATACAACCATTAAAGAGAAGGTTACAAATAAAAGCATACAAGAAATTGATTTATCCATATACCCAAATGGCTACGTACCCACATAATCAGTTGTTGTTCACATTTGAACAAACGTATAGACAACTTGGTTTCCGGCATCTTCATATGTGTCGTATTTGGTATTTGCTTCAATTACATTATTATTTTAAGTGGTCTTTAACTTTGCTTCGGGTTTGAAATAAAAACCAACCTGAAAATTTATAAATACACATAATTAAAATAAAAAATTAGTCGTTCATCAATGATCTTGATATGTGAACATGTGAACCATATAATTTCTTTCTGTTTTAACTATGAACACAAACATAAAAAATGAAATTAAAAACTACTTTCCAATTTATATAACTATTAAATAAAATAACAAAGAATTTAATTCCGATGAAAACACCAAAAACACATAACATAATTTAAAACTCTCCTTCAACATATGCAATGAACTCCAAAATCAAACATAACACAATCAACATTCAACAAAAACCAAACCGGTATAATCAAACATAACAAGTCAACTCGTTTACGACTGGTACTGTACAAATAACTCACCTGATGACCACTTTGATTAATAAGATCAAGATCAATAGAATTTGGATGTACAACAGTCAATACTGTACAAATAACTCACCTGACTTTGAATCTAATAAAGTGGAAACATCAGAATGCATTGTAGCTGCACAATCAAATACAATAATATAATTCATCAATTTAATTTCGATTAATTGTTTTATTTTTCTTAATTAAAATTAATATTAAAATTCATACATGTAATTATATAACAAATATTTAATTGAATAAATCAAATTATAACATAATGGCTAATTAATATTTATATTTATTCAATATCGGTATTGAACTCATAATAGAGTACTGCTAATTAATTAAACAACTAGTTAATTTACCTTTTGAAGTGGGTAATATCTTGTTGTGAGGGAAACACTGTTTCTCCTTTATTGGATAATTGAATTTGGAAGGAGAGTTAATTGCACCAGTGGATGTGGTTGAAATCACAACGTTTGATAGTTTCATAATCCACCATAACGATTGGCTTGATACCATAAACTCTCTCGTGGAGTGGTTCAGAAGTCAGATCTGTATTATGTGGATTAACTGGTTGTTGTTGGTGTTGAGATTGATTGTTGTTTTGGTTTTGATTAAAACGCGTACAGGCGGCTATGGGGATAATGATTCCGTTGATTAGAAGATAATAGAATGGGTGGTTTTAGCCATTATTATGTGTTTTTTGATCTAAGTAACCGTAAAGAGGAGAGATAGATATTTTTAAGGGAAGATGTAAAAGTACAATAATACCCTTTTGATTCTTATAAAATATTACTTAGTTTTTAATTTAATTACCGATGTGCCATTTTTGTTTTTAACCCTTGATCTAACCATCTAATGGTTCAAAATTGGTTGTCGCAGTTCTCGCAAAAATAATTAATAAAAAATAAAGACACAAAGACTTCATCTTAGCCATCCAAAAAAAATATCTAATGACTAAGATTAAATGATATTTTTTGTATTGAAAGCGCATTTAGGTGATTTAACAAAAGAAAAAAAAATTAAAACAACATCTTCAACGTACCTGCTCTAAACCGTGCTCTAAACCTTCGACCTACGACATCCATGGCGATTCTTAACTCATGAATCCAGAAGGGCAATCGATTCTCAAAAACCAAAAATTACGGTTCGTGAATTTTGAAACTGCATTTCGTCATGAATCGAGAAGCAATGGATAACGATTTCAATCAAAATAACGGCGATTCGTTATCTCAAAGGTCAAGTTCGTCATCACAAGCAACTGATTCATATGATAACGAAGCTTCGGTTGCAGGTAATTTAATTTTTTGAAGTTGATTATAAAGTAAAAAATATGTCAAATATCTTATATGATAATCGAATATAACCGGTTTTTGTGTAAGATTTGATCTGATTAGGCTAATAAAATTTGGGTTTATTCTCGATTAACGACATTCAACAATGGTTTGTTTGATATTAATACTAAATCCATTTCCTGGTGAGGATATCAATATATTAATCGTGTTAAATGTTTTGTCACTGTGGAGCACGCAAGTTGTTTGATGAAATGACAAACTTACAAATTAAAATATATGATTTTCAGTTAACATTTGTGGTGATTTATGATGAATTAATTAGTTGTGATTATGTGTTTATTGATCCATTATTACACATACACAAATGCTTAGAAATTACAGCATTAGTGAATGTTTTTTTTTAAGTATAAATAGCATGTATTTCTGTTATTGCTAATTTGGAATCTGTTAGTGTCATTGTTGATCTTGAGAATGGCGTAGAGGCTAGCTGCACAGTAACTATTTCTCTGCATGACTTGGACATTAGGTATGTATGATTTTTAATTGAAAAGGTCTCTCTTTAGTTATCACTCCTAAATTACTGAATATAATATCATGATTATTAAAGGCCAAAAGTATAAATGAGGGTGTTTAGCACATTTAGCTCTAGGCAAACTGTTCTAACGATCATTGTGGTAAGGCAAATGTGCGCATTTTTGGGTATATATAATGTGCCACATAACAACCCATATTTCAATTGAAAAGATTCAATATAATGACGGCTTTGTCGGACTTTAAACTTTTTGCTGGGAATAATTCTTTGCTTTTATTATCTTTTTTCCAGGTTTGTCGTTATGGAATCCACAAAAGGTTGCTGGATATGTACAAGGGCTTTAAAAATAATGTCTTGTTCGTTGGAAACTGGGGAGGACCTTATAATATGCGTGTCTGAGAATAGTATTTCTACCCATTCTTCACAACCGCATGAAGAGGAACTAAATGTTTCACCTAATGGGTGCCTCATGTTACATTATGATAGTGACTTGGTTAACCACAGGTTTAGCATATGGTTCAGCGATGTTGATCTTCATTGCTATCCATATATTATTGGATTAGTGGTTGGCTTTTTTGATAAGCTATCCAAATATGGTCCTTCAGAATCTATCAAGAATCAAGATTTTGTCGAAAGTAACAGTACTTTATCGGGTTCGTTTTTTGACTTTCAAAGGTTCGGTTGCTCCAATATTTTTGAGACAAATTCATCCGACTGGGAAAGCATTTCGGTGGATCATTACCCTTTTGTGTCAATACGTGACAGGCCACTTCTTAACCTTTAAAGTTCACTTATTAACATCAGTCACTGGAAGAAAGTTACTGAGAACCTAATGGAAGGATCAATTGATAGCGAACTTCAAGTGAACTACAATAACATTCATAAGGTAAATTTTTTCTTATCACACCGTGTAATATTATTCTTAGGGTAAATTACGTATGTAATTTTATTGAATGATGATTAACTGTTTTATCTGCTTCAGGTGTTGTGGGAGCCTTTTCTTGAGCCTTGGAAGTTCCAAGTAAGTTTACGAAGAGAACAGGGGAAGAGTGCCCTTCAGAACAGCCCAGTCATGACCGATGTTCATCTTGAGTCAGCAATGAATCTCAATATCAATGTCACTGAATCCTTTATTGAGGTGTTTAGTTTCTTCTATTTCCTGTTCCTATATCTCTTTCATGTTGACATATTAATATAATTGATGTCATATGTTGTTTGTTATTATACTAATTTCTTGTTCCGAATTCTGCATTCTGAAGGTTGCATTTAGAACATATGATATGATTATGGATGCTTTTGATCACATGGAACCAAACTCATTCAAACATTTATGCAAGATTTAGTCCCTTATATCACAATCAACAACCTGTTTTAGCCTACCTTCTTTGATAGATTCTTGAGCCCAATTGACTAAACCGCAATGTTCATCACCAAGACTACTATCCACTGCTATCGTGTTTGATCCAATCAATCTAAAGAGCCCCCCCACCCCCACCCCCCCACATGAACTATGAACTTGCATGTCATCATGATTCTGCCATGGGTTCATCGTACTTTGGAAATGAAGGCTTGGATCTCATTATGATTCGCACCTCCTGATAAAAATAACACAATAAGTAGCACATGACCAGGTTTTGCAGTTTCTAATATCACAAGCAATCTGTTACACAAAACTTCACATGATTATTTTTGTTAAAAAGATGACAAGAATGACCAAAGCTACTAATTATACAATATAATATAACCTAGGTACGAGAACATCCTTGTTTACAATATCTCTAATCATCTTCCTACGGCCGTCATGGATGCTGGATCTTCCTCGTCTTCAGAGTTGTCACATCCATTCCGTCAGTTTACAATTTCTGAGATTCACTCGGTAACCCGTAACTTTGACGAGTCACTTGTAATTGGTCGTTGGGGTTTTGGCATGGTGTACAAAGGAACCATCACTTATGGGGGAACTCGTTTGGTTGTGGCAGTTAAGCCCCCGGATTCAACCTCTAATCAAGGAGAAACAGAGTTCTGGGCTGAAGTTCATATGCTTTCTAAGTTAAGGCACTGCCACTTGGTGTCTTTGATTGGTTATTGCAATGATGAGCAAGAAATGATACAAATGTATTGTTAGATGAAAGCTGGGATGCTAAGATTTCAGATTTTGGGTTGTCCATAATAGGTCTAATAAATCAACCC
This sequence comes from Senecio squalidus, assembly GCA_910822075.1. Taxonomy (NCBI): domain Eukaryota; kingdom Viridiplantae; phylum Streptophyta; class Magnoliopsida; order Asterales; family Asteraceae; genus Senecio; species Senecio squalidus. The sequence goes on from CAJVGC010000508.1 coordinate 36,612,822, forward strand.
TCCACTTATGTCAAGATTTTGGTGAAAGGCACTTTTGGATACCTAGATCCATACTACTTCACAACAGGTAGGATGACAAGAAAATCTGATGTGTATGCCTTTGGGGTAGTATTACTTGAAGTCCTGAGTGGAAATCAAGCAGTGGACAATACGAACACCCACCCTTCATTGGTTCTCGACCCCACCTACCTCCTATTGTCCACGAGCGTCCCCTATACATATTTTGAGTCGTCTCACCCAACGATTATTCTGAAGCCTTCTCTTTTCATATATGTTGCTGTCCATTTGCACAGATTGTGTGACCTTCAATCTCTCCATTTATGTTGTTGATATTGAGATATGTGAGATTAAGATTGATATTTTGAATATTTTGAATGTCTGATATGTGAGGTTGATCTTGATATTATAACTTTTCATTCTCCATTTATGCTGTCCTGTGAGTTTTGTCCTGGTCTTATTTTCTTATTTGCACGAGGTCCTTTTTGTATATATATATATATATATATATATATATATATATATATATATATATATATATATATATATGTACCTTTCTTGATGAATGAAAGACAACTTTTCCCTGCAACTCTAGACCTTTTCTTTCCCATATAATGGCCCTGCAGGAAACTACATTTAGAATTCATCGTTTCAACGCATCTTGTTCCTCAAGCTCGAATATGGTCATTGGTTGTTTTCAAAATGTAAGAAAAATTGAAGATTTCTGAAACAAGTTTCATATCCATTGTTGTTGTTTAGCTTCTCATAGCTACAGAAAAGTACCTCCTTTGTGACCCTGCTGCACTTGCTGCAGTGGTGCTGAGACCCCCTTCTTTATGCAAAACTGATATGTAGTTTATTGCGTACTTTGAGTTCTGTTTGAATGTAGGAAATGGTTTATGATATAGAGTACACGATTGTTCGTACATTTGAACATATGTTTCTTTCTTTTGTTTATCTTATTTGTTATCCTTTCAAATGATTATGTTCTGTGTTTCTTATCAGGGTAGATGGATCCCAACTCAAGTGAAGAGTGTGACTTCAGTGATTCATTCAGAGTACATGATTACAAAGATAAAGCCTTAACGAAACTGAGGAATAGAGCATTACAGGTTAAATTGCCAGATGGTGGTAGCTTCAGGTGTCCATTCTGTATAAATGGAAAGAAACGAAAATATGAATACAGAGATATATATCAACATGCTTCTGGAGTGGACAGCTGTTCCAAAAGAAATTCCAAAGTGAAGACCCATCATCTCGCCTTAGCAAATTACCTTGAGGATGACCTGGCACCTAACTCTAAACAACCACTAAAACTGGCTGCACCAACAACTGTTGTTCCTATCTCAGCTCAAATTTTGAAAGAAGAATTGGTCAGGATGGGAGCTACACTTTCAGCAGCCGAAAAATTTTATGGAAAGCGGGAAGTGAAAGATAAAGAAATCGTCTGGCCACCAATGATGGTCATCATGAACACCCAACTAGAATACGTTCACCAAACCAAGAAGGTAATATCATTACTTAGTTATGTTTTATTTTTCTGTTACTAAGTGATCGCATGAAATTCTATGTTAGTGGCTTGGAATGGGGAATGAAGAGCTGCTTAATCACTTTAAAACTTTTGAAGCTGTGAGAGCCCGCCATTCATACGGGCCAGATGGGCATAGAGGGATGAGTGTGTTGATATTTGAATCCTCTGTGTTAGGGTACATGAAAGCTGAACTTCTTAACAAGCATTTTGAAGATCAGGGTTTGGACGAGATGCATGGGATAATCACCAGACTCGGACTCTATCACATCCTGAGGGCATGCGGCACTTGTATGGTTACCTGGCAACAAAACAAGATCTGAATGTTTTTAATCGGCATAATCATGGTCTGTTTCTTGATTCAGTTATGTTTGATACTATGTCAGTTACATTCTTCTGGTCTGAACATGTGGTTTGAGTTTTTTTTAGGGAAAACGGAGATTAAGCATGAAATAGTATCATACCAAGAGAAGGTTGGGGACCATCTTGATAAGCTGCAAGAAGATGAAAATACATGAAGAGAAGAAGGCTGAAGAGCAGGCAACGACAAGGAAGAGACCAAGTTGGATAAGGGGTTTAATGCTGAGTTGACCCAGTTAAGTTGTGTTTCTTGTCCATGTTTTGATCATTTGTTATGAACCTAAGTTGTGAATATTGTCATGTTTCATGTTTTGATCATTTGTTATGAACCTTGGAGTTTATGTGACTTAGCGTACATCTATGTGTTCATGTTCTATTCGAGCATTGTACATTTGAAGATAAAGGCTAACATTGTTGTTGGGTCTAAATGTTGGAATGATTTGATTAAGGCGTTACAAATATTCTCTAGGAAGATCACAATCATCACTTATAGGCGAAACATAGGACGGGCATCACCAAGAAGTTTTTGGGCTGAAATGGAATGCTTCAGGCCAATAGTTAGCTACCGGTGGAAATGATAACCTTCTTTACATTTGGGACAGATCTATGGCTTCTGCTAATGCTCTGACTCAATGGCTTCATACCTTAGAGGTTGCTTTAGGTGGGATTTCGTTGCATCATTTGCAGGCGAGTACTAATCTTGCTCTTAGAGTTTTCAGAGTACAAACATTTGGTGGAGGATTGATGGACATGGTAAGATCTTTCTTCAAAGGCAAACCTAACCAGATGGCAGATGTTGCAACGTCTGTAGCGCCGGTTGATGCAGTTTGCATCAAGTCTGGGACATCAGATGGTCCAGTACCGAACATGTCTGCAACCCGGGATAGTGGAGTACGCAACAGATGTGTGATAACAAATGGTGATGATATTGGTCGAGCGCGCAACAGGCCTGTAACCCAATGTTGTAAAAAACGCTAGGCGGTAGCTAGGCGGTCGACCACCTTGGAGCTCGGAATCCGCCTAGGCGGTGCCTAGGCGGCGCCTAGGCGGATTGACTTTTTATATACAAATATTATAAATACTATGTATAACATAACAAAATACTTCAAATTCACTTGCAAGTTCAGATGTTAAACATTAAAAATTAAACATTAAAAATTAGACATCAATCAGATTGAAGTTAAATTCTGAAATTAAAAGAGGGTTTTATTTAAATCAAGAATATACCTTTGAATCTTTAGATAATTTGTTGTTTTGAGATCGAAAATGAAGAGAGAGTGTTCTACATGTTGTAAAAAGGTAACTATGTGAAAAAACGGCTGTGAATATGGTCATAAAACCCTAGATCTGGAACTTAAAAAGCGTTGACTTTTTTTTTGACTTTTTTTTGTTGACCGATTTGACCCGTTTTTTTACCCGATTTGACCCGCCTAGGCTGATTTTACCGCCTAGGCGGTTCGTTGACCGTTTTTTGACCAAACCTTGTAATATGACCGATTTGGTGAAACACGCCACGCTTGGTGGCCGCCTAGCGCCTAGGCGCCGCCTAGGCGGCCTTGGAATCCGATTTTTACAACACTGCTGTAACCCGATATGGTGGAGTGTGCAGTAGGTCTGGAACACGAGATGGCGAAGTACGCAACATATGCATGATACCAAACGGTGCAGTACGCAAAACGTAAGTAACCCGAGATGGCGGCGTAGGCCACAGATGTGTTATACCAGATGGTGCAATACTCACTAGGTCTGTGACTGTAACCAGAGATGACGGAGTATGCAACAATGCAACAGATATATGTGAAACTTGATGGTGCAGTATGCAACAGGTCTGTGACACCGAACGGTGCACTACGCAGCAGGTATGTGACTCCGGGCGATGCAGTGCGCAACATGCCTACATCGTCGGGTGGTGCAGCTAGGAGCAGGTCTGTGACGTCGGGCGATGCAGTTCGCAGCAGGCCTACGTTGTTGGGCGATGCATTTCGCAGCAGACCTACATCGGCGGGTGGTGCGGTTAGCAGCTGGTTTGTGACACCGGGTGATGCAATTTGTAGCAGGCCTACGTCACCGGCCGATGCATTTCGCAAAAGGCCTATATCGCCGAGTGGTGTAGTTAGCAACAGGTTTGTGTCGTCGGGTGATGCAATTAGCAGCAGACCTATATATCGACGGGTGGTTAGCAACAGGTATGTGACGTCGAACGATGTAGTTCGCAGCAGTGAAACTTGATGGTGCAGTATGCAACAGGTCTGTGACACCGAACGGTGCACTACGCAGCAGGTTTGTGACTCCGGGCGATGCAGTGCGCAACAGGCCTACATCGTCGGGTGGTGCAGCTAGGAGCAGGTCTGTGACGTCGGGCGATGCAGTTCGTAGCAGGCCTACGTCGTCGGGCGATGCATTTTGCAGCAGACTTACATCGGCGGGTGGTGCGGTTAGCAGCTGGTTTGTGGGAGATGCAGTTTGTAGCAGGCCTACGTCACTGGCCGATGCATTTCGCAAAAGGCCTATATCGCCGAGTAGTGTAGTTAGCAACAGGTTTGTGTCGTCGGGTGATGCAATTCGCAGCAGACCTATATATCGACGAGTGGTTAGCAACAAGTATGTGACGTTGAACGATGTAGTTCTCTGCCGGCCTACGTTGTCGGCCGATGCATTTCGCAGTAGACCTACATCGACGGGTGGTGCAGTTAGCAGCTAGTTTGTGACACCGGGTGATGCAGTTTGGAGTAGCCCTACGTCACCGGTCGATGCATTTCACAGCAGGCCTATGTCGCTGATCGGCGCCACTTTCGATGACCTCGTCGAACTGGGTTTATAATTGCTCATGCACGATGGATCGGGACGAACACGGATTAACATATGTGGTGGTTTATCGGGCTTCGACACTCGGGTTCATGTGATAATAAATAATTATCATTATTTATTATCCTTCCTCAAAAATCTGGTAACATGATTAACCGGTATGCTATACTCATGCCCAAATCAGTCCATCGGCCTCTACTTGCAGGCTGCTATGTACATGTTCTTTGGTTGTGACAATGTATGGCAATTTAGGGGTCTTTACAAAAACAACTTTTTAAAAACCGAAAAACTAGTACAGTTAGGACAGCCAAACATCATAGTTAAAATACTAACAAGTACACATGTCAAACATCATAGTTAAAGTCCAGCAATTTGTTAGAAATTAGAAGGTTCAAAGATCACAGCTCAGCTCGCATCTTAAGGGTGAACATAGATAATTACAATTGGCCCAATTTCAAGAAAACTACCAAGAAGCCACCTACAAATTCAGAAAAAAGAATGAAGTTTTAATATATAATTTTACAAGTTTCCATATAACAACAGATGTAGCCTCATGTAGTATTCCCTTTCTTTTATGAAAAAAAAACAGCATTTGAGTTGATATATGGTTTAATGAAAGTGTGTGCATTTTCAACAGGTATCTAAAAACACATGACTAAAGATAAAACAAATGACTTCCCAAATCAAAACCATGGATTTATTTATAATCTAAAAACATTTGGATTCATTCATAAAACAAAGGGTTAAATGCAAGAAATAGCAATGTACTTAAATTTATTTGTGTATCAGGTATCCTACTTTCATTTTTTCTTATTACAACATTGCACTTTCATATTTTCTTTTCTTATTAAGGCGTTTACTCAGAAATTCTACTCAAGTTTACCATTGTACTTTCACTCTTTTTATTATTAAGCATTATATATCGAAACATCTTCCCGGTTATAGTTGTGAAAATTCTTTTAGTATTTTGACAGCATTACCATAAAGTCTATAATGGGTGGATTTTTTAAGTAAAATGTTATAATAGGAACAAGCAAAGTAGGATGCTATAAAAAACAAATCGATAAAAGTAAGTTGCTATTTCTTGCATTTAACCCTAAAACTAGATTGCATATCATAAGGAATACCTCCGAAAGATGTATTTTTTAAAAGATCCTAATGTGCTCACCTTACGAAAAGAAACAGAAATTGAGCTACTCATTGTGACGAACAGTGCAGAGCTTGACTTGTAGGCACAGCCCCTATTGGTGTCCTAAAAGTAAAAAAAATAAAAAAAAAATAAGAGAAATGATAATATCAACAGTTCAACACTGTGAAAAGCTCATATAATTTTTTAAAAGAAAAGTAAAACTTACTGAGCATCAACATGCATTTTCTTTTTTTCTTTCTTCTTGTTCTTCTTGTTTCGCTTCCTCTTTGAAGTTTGGCAAGTGATAGTCATGTGCTCCAAATCTTGTGAAGTGTTTTCATTGTTAACAATGTTATTGCCAATTCCCGCTTTTTCCCCCACAAGATTTGTCCCAATGTCAGCATTTTTGATTTCTTGAACTTTAATCATATCAGCATATTTTCTAGACTTGCAAGTGATTATCTCCACAATATCATTTCCAAATTCTGAATCTACAATTATAATATAAACAATTATATATTAGAGGTTTTACAGCATACAAAGTTACAAACAATATGTTTTGTTCTGTCAAGATAATATGCTCTCAGGCTTTGAACCATACCTAGAAATTTCATAATAACAGCACGGGCCCCCAATTGCTCAGCTTCTTTTTTGTTTTTACAACTATCTCCTGTATAAGTAACACCATTAAAAACCACAGAGGAGCGGAAAGTAGGAACTTGTGTCTTCAGTTCAATAGTCTGATATTTGGGTATATCTATATGTATCTTTGCTGCATATTCGGCCACGATGGACTTACAAAAGGTGTTATCCTGAATGGCAGTGGAAAGGGGTTATACTTGAATTAAATATTTAAGAGGGCATCTAAATAATAACTATATATCTAACCTCTCGAATGATCTGTAGAGCCTCATTCTTTGATTTATGGAGTGTGGCAAGATATGCAACTTTGGAAACATCCATCTCAGCCATCTTACATTGCTGAAATGTGTTTGAAGATGCATAGCTTGTGCCATCAAAACAGACAGTGGCTCTGAATTTTGGTAGGTGATCAAACCCTTCATTTTGAATTTGATATACTGGAGCTGGAATCCTCAACTTTTGAGCAAGTTGTTTCAGAAGGCAGTTGTAGAGCAGATGTGGTTTTGGACCTATAAGGGTAAATAATTTTATACTATTATGTTAGATATATTACAAAATTTCAACTCCAAGCGTTTTTATCATATCTTCTGGTGACAGTTAAATCAACTTGACATGTCAGGTCAAACAAATTTTCAACTTCCAGCCTCATAGAAGCCAGAAACTTCCGGATAAAGTTAAGTAACTTCATTGACATTTGTAATATATACTACAGATAAATCAATTGCAACTTTTGTAAGGAAATCATATACCGGTTTGCATTTGAAAAGCCCCAAAAGGCCTCACAATGTACATAATCAGTTAGCAAAAACCACAGATAAGCTGGAATAAAATCAAGCATCAGGACTGTTAGATCTCAGGTAACATTTTACCCAAATACTTACGCCAGATTCCTCTAGTTTCATCAGTCAATGAAGTTTCATCATGGAGGAAATGATTAATTAAGCTTATTAGAAACCTAAAAATCATTTACTAGCAATTTCTAGAAAATCGAACAAACATGAGATGGATTTACCAGCGGCGAGGGGAGACGAGCAAGCGTCAACATTCTCCTGTGCCGGTTCAGGTTTTGGCTTCTGAATGCCTAAAATTAAAGACATAGAGGAAATGATTAATTAAGCTTAGTAGAAACCTAAAAATCATTTACTTGCAATTTATAGAAAATCGAACAAACATGAGATGGATTTACCGGCCGCGAGGGGAGACGAGCAAGCGTCAACATTCTCCTGTGCCGGTTCAGGTTTTGGCTTCAAAATACCTAAAATTAAAGACTAAAACAAACATATATAAGCAATCCCAATCCCAATCCCAAATATAAGCACCACTTAGAACCCTAATTGCAACAGATTTAACTAATTGCAACAGATATAAGCACCATTTAGGACCCTAATTGTGGATGAAGTGTATGAAAAGAAAAGATAAGAAAATCAGAACAAAAGAAAAGAAAATGAGAACAACACATAGAAGAAATGAAATAGATGGAGGCTTACCGGCAGAGGAGGAGGTGTGCGACATCGGACGCGATTGATGGATGGGAAGAAGGGGACAGATGGAGAAGAAAGAGGTCAGAAAGAGGAAAGGGTATAAGTGACAAAGGAGAAATCCACCCGACTCGTCTTAGTCTTAAAAAATTTAAAAGTTAGTCAAACCAGTGAAAAAAATTGAGAGTCGCTTTAGTATAAAACCGGTACTAATGCATCATTTGGATGCCCCAATATTTAGACCAAGACGAGTCACACATTTAGACCAAGACGAGCCGCTTTAGTATAAAACCGGTACTAATGCATCATTTGGATACCCCAATATTTGTCAAATATTAATGATGTTACCCTAAGCCCAATATTTAAGAGGATTTTGTCATAAGTTTTTTTTGGCAACGAAGGCATCCAACTAATGCATCATTTGGATGCCCCAACTGAGCCAACATCTGGGCGCACGTAACCCCCGAGTAGTACCCGTGACCCTTTTAAAGCATCCCCTTAGACTGAAAGGAGTGGAATCGGCATGCATGTGGCATGCCGAGTTTGTGTTCGGCAAACACCGCCTCGCCCCTGCGGCATGCCGAGTTTTAGGGTTGCATTCGGTATGTTTTTGCCGAGAAAAGAGCCTCCAAATTTCCAAATTTATTTATTTCTATTAAATTACATTTCAACCACATCAATTTAATTTCAACCACCTCAATTCATTTTCACTTCATTTTTTCTCCTATAAATACCAGTGAAAGTCTTGAAACTGCTATTGCGATGATTATTACGCCTAACAATTAATGGTGGTGTGTAACTTTGTGTGTGGCTCTCGACCTCATCATCCTCATAACTGCCACTGTCCCCAATATCAGTAGGTAACAATCCCGCGGCTTGCATGACGCTCCTCATCTCTGCTATTTTGTCGAGCCCGAAGATGCTCTTCCATTTGGGCCATACGGGCAGCACTAGATGTGCTATGACCGCTCGGGGTTGGCTGCGGTCGAGGCACTTGTGGCACATGGGGCACCGGGTTCTCCACACCAACTTGGCCGAGCAGACCAAACCCCGTCCCAGTTCCCAGAATATCACCATTTCCTCTAGACATTTTCCCGATGGTCGAAAAGTTCAAAGTTCATAGGTATTCAATATGAATACCGAGAGTAGAGAGTTAATGATAATTAAATGATTAAGAGTATATCCTAAAACACTCATCACACACCCTACCCCTACTTACACCATACCCCCACAAACCATAATTATGAATGTGTTACCTTTCTTTCAATCAATGATTTTTTTTCTCACAAAACCCTAGTTCGGTTTTTCAGACCAAAAACATTTTTCTAAATCAGATCTAAGCAATCAGAAAATTCATAAAGAACTTCCAAAACATTTTCTAAAAGAGTATGCAACTAACAAAAACAGATTTTCAAAACAAAAAAAAACAATAAATTAGTTTTTTAGGATGAAAAGTGTATTTTTGGGAAAACTACAGGGAGTAAAAGTGTATGTTTGGGAAACCCACAGGGATGAAAAGTGTAACTATTTAAATTTCATTATCGTGCTTAGTCGATTGGAGAATTTTGAAAAAACGATTTCTCATCTGCGCATACTCTCGATTGTATTTCGGAAAGAAGTACTTGGATTCAGGTACGATTTCTCGCATCATACTTGGATTGAATTTCCGTTTTGTTGTAAGTTTGTGTTCTGCATGCCAAGTGTTTGTGAAAACTCCCATGAAGTCGACTTGTGAAGTATTTAAACACTTGAAATACTTTTTGGTCTTCTTTTTTGTATCTTTGATGGCAGATTCAACTGGCATTAGTGAGATACGATTATTTATAAAATTATTAGATAATTTTGTTGGAACAAACTCTATGTTGAATTTATGTAGGGGTGAAATGCAAGAGATAGCAACACACTTTGCAAAAACTACCAAAAACTACCTATTATAGCATTGTGCTTTGAAAAAACTACCAAACTGCTGGATTTGTTGTTTGTGAATCATGTCCTATTTGTAATTATAACTGTCTAAATGCAAGTATGTTGCTAACTAACTATTTTGATTATAAAGAATTTACAGGGTTTGTTGCTTGGCTCCTTCCTACATATACAAACCATGACAGGGGTAATGGTGTTTTGTTTTGTATTGTTGTTTTTCCATTGGTGTTTAGTAAATGTGTATTGTAACATTTTGGTATTATTTATTAATGCAGAAATCAGGAGCAATCTTTGACATTATGAATCCATGGAAGTTGGATCCTAGGGTCAAAGAAGCTAAAAGGAACATTTTTCAATAAAGTTGCTGAACTGACGGGTTACACATAGAGACGTGACTTCCTGACATTCATCAAAAAGTGTTACGATAAAAAGTTAAGAACTTTCACCTTTGGCCCTAAGCGTGACATTGAATTATACTTTGGGTTGGAGGATGTATACTACATCTCAGAGATTCATGTTGATGGGGTGCCAGTTATTTGTAATGATATAGATGCTAAGGAGCTGTGCACGGATTATTTAGGGGAATATGAGGTAAAAAAAATTCACAGATCCAAAGTTGAAGGTGAGTAAGGCATGGCTGCAAGAGAAATTTGAGGTAGTTCCGGAGGACATACCCGAGCCTCAACTTCATAAATATGTACGAGGGTATCTAATGTATCTTATTGGAAGTAAAATCCTTCCAAATTGTGATGACAGTAGTAACTTTCCAGTCTACTAGTTACAATTCCTCATGGATTTGACACCTTCGAAGTTAAATGGGGTTGCATGGGGCGCCGCTGCCCATGTTCTGTTGATTAAATCCTTACATAAGAGAAAGAATGTCAAGGGACCAACGTGGATGTTGGAGGTATTCTCTAAATTCAGAAATAATTTAATTTTAGAAACTATTTTTTCTGACTAATTAATTATTCAACTTATTTCGGCTGTAGGTGTTTTTCTTGGAAAGAATTTCTAAACTCGAAACGGTTTTTATGGGCGTGGTGCCAAATTTGATGCGGCTGGTGCCAAAGTGCTCACCTTCTGAGGAACAGAAAAAGTTCCCTCTTCACTTTGACTGGTGCCCACGCATGGTGGCACCAGGTAAGATTACGACAAAGGACATAACAGCTGACCTTGATTCGATCCGTGACAATTTGGCGGTCACGGTATGTTTTTGTTACATACCATTATTAATGTGAGGTAGTGCAAGTTATATGTACAAAACTAATTTTTGGGTAATATTTCAGGATATAAAGCTAAAACCATATGCCACTTATGAGTCATATCGGCGTCAACGGATCTTCTTTTCTAGGACAATTCTGTTTAATTTTAATCATATAAGTTATCATGAGCTTCGTGTATATCATTTCTCGTTGTCAGGACAACATAGTTATCAGAAACTGCAAGCTTCTGCAGCCTGGCCCGACAACTTCCTGCTTCCACAGCCTGCATGGTCAAACAACGTTGTTCCCTGGCTTATCCAACTTATACATAAGGTTTTCACTTAAAAAAAATACAAATTTGTTCAAAAATTAAACTTACATGGTCTGCACTTAACAGGCTAGAACCTGCAGCAGGTTTGTAATGGGCAGCATCATTATTCACAAGACTGTTGGCCATCTTGATCATCATCGGGAGCATAGAAGTGTAATCAAATGGAGGGTAAATAACTTCTAAAAACTGAAGCAACAAATACAAAAGAGAAGATTATCATGACATGTTCAACATTAGAGCAAATTGGGCAAGAAACAATACTTACGGATGCAGATTCTATTTCAAAAACTCCATGGACGTTAAGCTGCACATTAACTGTGGCTTTCATATGTTTTGTGCGACAGGTTTGAGATGGACCGATCTAAAAGAAAATTCAACAATTAACTCAGCATATGAATAGGCATAAATATACCATGTGTAAGTAGGAATACTTGGCGAAGATGCAATAATGTAACATGCATGTGCACACACACATATCAAACTTTTACCATGAATTGGCCAACTATAGGTGATGTTCCAGAAGGGATAGTCATCTTGGCGTAGAAAACTCGACAGAATAATGTGATATTTCCATTGTATGGAATTGTTTTATTGCTTGGAAATGAGCTGCCTTTTGGAAAAAGCATATGTTATGAGTGTCTTCTGTTTTCACCATCATTCTGAAAGAATCCTATTGAGTTTTCACCATCATTCAAAAAGAGTCCTATTGAGTAAGGAAAAATATCCTTAATGTAGGTTCTGATC
>CAJVGC010000508.1:36625060-36699376 GCA_910822075.1 Senecio squalidus
CTATCTTTATACAAATAAACACTTGCATGTAAGATCTAACGGTTCAAAATGAGTTTTTATACAAATCTATGACTTTTTATGGTCAAAAACGTTTTTAATCGAAATAGTCTTTGAATCCACGAATTTGTAACTAAAAATACTTCATAAACTGTTAAAATGATGTTTTAATAAGTTTAAACCTATTGCATGTCGGAATCTAAGGCTAAATAAACGTTTTACAAAGAAAACTCGAAAACCCGCGTCATGTGCGCCGTCCTAAGGCACAGAACGACGCAGTGAGCACCAAAAATGTGTTATGTGCGCCGTTCTGGTGCTCACAGCGGCGCACAGAGCTGCTGTTTTTCCAAAACTTGTCGTTTTTGTCGTTTTTAGCACGTTTTGACTACATTTGACTTTTTGACACATGATATTTTGGGACTGAATAAGTAAAACAAATAACATTTAAGACATGTATGGACTATTTGGACTTAAATTGGACTATATTATACATGTTATCGTGTTTTAGGTGATTTGTGAGCGGAAGTGAATATTATATTTTTTGGATACGAAATCGAGTATATTTTAAAAACAAAAAATACTTACGACTCGACCACACAATCTTAGGTAGTGGACCTAATCAAGTATAGTACAGTTTTAGGTAAATCAGGTTCGTTCGCAGGGACTGATGGTTGAAATATAATTAATAATTAATAAAACAAAAAGTGGGTTTTTGTGACCGAATTGTCACTGTGCTTAAACTACTTAAATTTAAGAAACTTGTTGATTCAGATGAATCGCTGAAAAGATTTTTGTTTGTAAACAATTGATGACAAATACATTCACTTGGACTTGATCACAATTACTACGGTTATCACTTAATTACTAACAATGTTGAACTACTTAAAAGGTATTTAACTTGAACTCTCGTTTCCCATTAAAACTTTAATCGTCTCATGTATAGTTACCACTCTCGTGTATAATTTCTACGTTTGACAACTAAGCAATAAGTACCTAAGCCGATTTTATGATTTAATCTTATAAAGCTTCCTCTCGAATAGCTTCTTAATTAACTAAACCGATCTCTCTTAATCTAGTTAACTAACAACCACAATCACGTTTTTATTGTTTAAATCTTTAATACTAGTTCCTCTCGAATACTAATATCTTTAAACTAATTATTGACCGATTAGTTATTTCATAAACTATTTTGTAATGTCACAAGTTCCTCTCGAATACCTATGATGAATTACTAACAGTTTATATAAAAGATTAAACAAGATTCAAAAACTGATTACAATTGGTTTTTCGATTAAACATAAAATCCAGTTCAACATATACGTAATTAAACAATAACCTACATAATTGATCACATCATCCAAGTGAACGTTAAGAAATTTAGCTACTCATAATAATAAAAACGCAACACAATAGAATTGAATGAAACATCTTTATATTAAAAGAACTAACGAAAAGTATTAAAGTACCAATGATCCGAATGCTTAAACAACGAAATTGATGAGTCTAAAAATACCAAATAGCTCCAAAAATTCGTGGTCCAAACTAGGGTTTCAATACTCTTCCCAATGGTTTATGATAATCCTCATAAAAACCTAAAAACTCTTTTATTAAACGTAACAAACAGCAGCTCCATAAGGCCGCGGGACGGGAGTCCCACACCTGGGACGGGCGTCCCAGGTTCATTTTCAGTTTCTTTGTTTTGCTGCTCGTTTTTGCCTCAGCTTTCGTAACCAATTCATTCTAGTCTCCAATTATAACGGGAATACAACATTGACCCGTTTTCTTCATTTTCAGCTCCAATTATGTCACTTCCGCTCCAGAACTCCGGCTAATACCTGTATAACACTTTAATACCAAAATTGCCCGAAATTCCCAAAATCCGTTATGAATTAAACTTTAAAAAGACAAATATCGCATATAATAATATGACTAAAATATGCGATATCAAATCCCCCCATACTTAACCTTTGCTTGCCCTCAAGCAAATCCAGTTCAATTCAATTTAATTACCAAACCATGATTTAAAAAGCATAACCAAACACCTCACGAATTTTTGGGAGTAATTCACACAAATCTCTCGAACTAGTCTAAAGGGTATGCAAAATATTCTTTAAATCGCTCAATTGCTCAGTCATGGTGAGTTTTCTATCATAGGCTTGATAAAGTATCGTTTCTCCACCACTAGAGCCTAGGTACAACTAAACGGGGACTTTTATTCGGGTTGTAATGTACAGGTAAAGGCATGTGAATATATATATAGAGGTTAAATGGGTAAATAAGTAAAAGTATACAAATAAACGTAGTATACATCTAAACTTAGAATGAATCCGAACTCCTAAACGTTAATGAACCAATTGCTCCATATCACTTCAAATTCTTCCAAATTACATAACACATAATACAACTACTTCTACTTTATTTCTTCAAAGACTCAAAATACATAAAACTACATAACTTTACAACTTTCTTTTTTTTTTTTTTTTTTTTTTTTTTTTTTCCGCTTTTGCTAACAAATACATATATGATACAAAGGCTAACGATATTCGATAATTTCAATGCCTTAACACTTCTAACTTCAATCTTCATATATACAATCAATAGCAATCTCAAAACTATGTTCGGATTCATCTAAAAATGAAAAGAAAAGGCTAATGTACAAAATATTTAGTGGATTTAAATGAAACGAATAAGTTAGGCGCAAAATGGTTAACTAGAGTATCTAACACTAAAAGTAAGTGTTACAAAAGGGTTAACGGAAATTAGCTAACCAATGTGATTAAGCTATAATTATTTAACAAGAAACGAATAGGCTAAATCAAATGGTTTATTCCTAAATTGCCCCTAACGTTGTACCAAATTACACTAGGTTACCCTAATGCAATGCTCATCTATGGTCTCGAAACGTATGACTATGTCAAGTTCTAAAGTCATCAACCATCGGCACACTCATACAAAAGAAAAAGTAGCATTTAAAATGAATGCTTTCAAGGCTCAAAATCTCACTTTTCTTTGAGTAGGGTATAAATGTGCTAGGTTATGCAACAGATTAAAAATTTCTCAAGACATGTCATCATTTTTTTTTATTTTTTTTTATTTTTTTTTTATTTTTGTTTTTTTTTTTTATAAAAATACAATACACTGACCTAACTAAACATAACGGATGTTTTTCCTCAACCCCCATACTAGAGTTGGACAATGCCCTCATTGTACAAAACGATACAAAACAAAGGAAAAACAAGACAAACAAAGAATACAAGGTACGTTAACATTAGCTAGCACAAATAAAAAAAAAAAAAAAAAAAAAAAAAAAACTAAGAAAAAAAAAGAAATAAGAATACAAAAAATTGAAGAATACAAGAGGAAATTCGTATGTCTCGGTTTTGAAATAAGAGAGAAAAGAAAAGAATGGGGGAATAATATGGTGCAGCAAAGAACAAAAAGGATATGTATCTGGCCCAAGCCCCTTGTGACGGGAGTCACACTTCTGGGACGGGAGTCACAAGGCTATGAGTGACGGGAGTCCCATTTTGGGGACGGGCGTCCTGAGTAGGAGTGACGGGAGTCCCATTTTGGGGACGGGGTTTCCAGTGCTTGTGTGATTTCGTGCAAAATTTAGTGACGGGAGTCCCCCCTTTTGGGACGGGCGTCCCACTCGACAGATTTTTTTTTTTTTTTTTTTTTTTTTTTAATGAAACAATGAAAACAAATACTAAAACAAAGAAAAACTTAAAAATAAAAAAAAATAACGGAAGACGTACCTTGATCGTGACACGTGTACTTCCAAAATAAAAAATTTACAAGTTACCTCGGGTTGCCTCCCGCAAGCGCTAAGTTTATCAGTCGAGTCTTTAGCTAGACTCGTGTTCCCTTTTCTTACTTGTCAATGGCATAAAAGCCATCCTCAGTTAACTCCACATTCTCCTCGTCTTCCTCATGATACAACTTCAGCCTGAACCCGTTCACAATAAAAGTCTCACCATTCCCGCTCCACAGCTCCACATACCCCGAAGCATAAACTTGCCTCACAACATACGGACCTTTCCATTTTGCCTTGAGCTTTGGTGCCTTAAACTTGTATTTCATCTCAAACATCAACACCTTGTCACCCGCTTTGAACTCTTTAGGTTGATGTGTCTATCGTGCCAAGCTTTCGTCCTTTCTTTATAAAGTCTTGAATTATCGTAAGCTTGCAACCTCATCTCATCCAACTCATGCAACTGCAAAAATCTCTTTTCACCTGCTAAGATCAAATCCAAGTTGCAATTTTGCAAAGCCCAGTACGCTTTGTGTTCGATCTCTAAAGGTAAATGGCAAGTTTTTCCATAAAGTAACCGATATGGTGTAGTACCAATCGGTGTTTTATATGCAGTCCTGAATGCCCATAAAGCATCATCTAACTTTTTAGCCCAAACCTTAGGATTGTTATTAACCGTTTTCTCTAAAATTCTTTTTAAAGCCCGGTTTGTGTTTTCCACTTGGCCACTTGTTTGCGGGTGATAAGAAGTAGAGAATCTATGAGTGACCCCATACTTCTTAAGCACCTTAGCAAGTTGGTGATTCGCGAAATGACTTCCACGATCACTGATTAAGGCCTTAGGAACACCAAACCTACTAAATAGTTTTTAAGAAAATCAATTACCACATTAGCGTTATTCGTTGGTAAAGCCTTTGCTTCCGCCCATTTTGACACATAATCAACAGCAACCAAGATATATAGATATTTATGGGAAGGAGGAAAAGGTCCCATAAAATCAATACCCCATATGTCAAATACCTCACATACCTGGATACCTTGTTGAGGCATTTCATCCCGTTTAGAGAGGTTACCTTGACGTTGATAAGCGTCACAAGTTTGAACCAGTGTTTGTGCTTCCTTGAATATTGTCGGCCAATAAAAACCTGCATCAAACACTTTTTTCCCTGTAGTCGATGGTCCATAATTTCCACCAGTCGGTCCATGGTGACATTCATCCAAAATTCTCCTAGTTTCCTCTCCAGCTACACACCTTCGGATCATCCCATCTGCACACATTCTAAACAAATACGGTTTATCCCAAAAATAGTTCTTCACATAAGAAAAGAATTTCTTCCTTTGTTGATGTGTCAAACCTTTTCGCATAACACCTGCAACAATATAATTAGCTATGTCTGCATACCATGGATCATCAAGTACATCCGAATCATCATCTATCCTAATCAAATGCTCCTCGGGAAAAGTATCTCCTATATCAGTTTCCCTAAGTTCCTCAAGTTCCGGATTTTCTAATCGACTTAAATGGTCAGCAGCTAAGTTTTCAGCTCCCTTCTTATCCTTAATCTCTATGTCAAATTCTTGTAAAAGAAGAATCCAACGAATGAGTCTAGGCTTAGCATCCTGTTTAGAAAACAAATACCTAAGGGCCGAATGATCAGTAAACACTATAGTCTTGCTTAACACTAAATAAGGACGAAACTTATCAAAAGCAAAGACTACTGCTAACAACTCCTTCTCTGTGGTGGTGTAATTCTGTTGGGCGCTATTGAGTGTTTTACTAGCAAAGTAAATGGGTTGAAAATGATTTCCTTCCCGTTGTCCTAACACAGCACCTAAAGCAAAATCACTAGCATCACACATTAGTTCAAAAGGTAGAG
This sequence comes from Senecio squalidus, assembly GCA_910822075.1. Classification (NCBI taxonomy): domain Eukaryota; kingdom Viridiplantae; phylum Streptophyta; class Magnoliopsida; order Asterales; family Asteraceae; genus Senecio; species Senecio squalidus. Next base: position 36,630,689 of record CAJVGC010000508.1, read on the forward strand.
TCCAATTAGGTGAAACCATAATAGGTGAATAGGTAAGTCTATCCTTAAGAATATCAAAAGCATTTAAACAATCTTGATTAAATTCAAAAGGAACATCCTTCTCCAAAAGCCTAGTCATGGGACGAGTGATCTTAGAAAAATCCTTAATAAACCTACGGTAAAAACCCGCATGTCCAAGGAAACTCCTAACAGATTTAACATTGGTCGGTGGAGGCAACTTAGCTATAACATCAATCTTAGCTTTGTCTACTTCCATACCTAAACTAGACACCTTATGTCCTAACACAATTCCTTCTTTAACCATAAAATGACATTTTTCCCAGTTTAGCACAAGATGCGCCGCTTCGAACCTTTCCAACATTTTATCTAGGTTAATCAAACAAGAATCAAATGAATCCCCAAAAACAGAAAAATCATCCATGAAAACTTCCATGGAAGTTTCAATCATATCCTGAAAAATAGCCAACATACATCTTTGAAACGTAGCAGGAGCATTACATAAACCAAAAGGCATCCTACGATAGGCATAAGTACCAAATGGACATGTAAATGTGGTTTTTTCTTGGTCTTCAGGGTCAATGGGGATTTGGAAATAGCCCGAAAATCCATCTAAAAAACAAAAGTATTCATTTCCGGCCAATCTTTCAAGCATTTGGTCCATAAAGGGTAACGGGAAGTGGTCTTTACGTGTTGCATCATTCAATTTCCTATAATCTATACACACACGCCATCCTGTCACTGTCCTAGTGGGAACTAACTCATTCTTTTCATTGGTCACCACAGTCATCCCCCCTTTCTTCGGTACACAATGTACCGGACTCACCCAATGACTGTCAGATATTGGGTAAATAATTCCCGCATCAAGGAGTTTAACAATCTCTTTCTTAACTACATCTTTCATATTAGGATTAAGCCTTCTCTGTCTTTGAACTACAGGTTTAATATCTAAGAAATTAATCTTATGTTTACAAAAATGAGGGCTTATCCCGGGTATGTCAGATGTTCTCCAAGCAAAAGCTTTCCTATGGGCTTTCAACACATTCATCAAACGAGATTTTTCATCATCCGAAAGTGATGATGAGATTATAACAGGAAGTAAAGTTGTACCTTCGAGAAAAGCATATTCCAAGTGCTCGGGCAATGGTTTAAGCTCCAAATCCTTTGGAGGATTCTCGACTGAAGTCTTTATCTTCTCCTCATCTTCCACTTTGATCTCCTCTATTTCTTTAATAGTGACATCTCCATAATCACTAATCTCCTTCAACGCTTCTTCATCTTCTTCAAGCAATTCTTGTAACTCTAAGTCCAAAATGTCATCAATAACATCAATTCGAAAACATGTATCATCATAAGAATAAGAATGCTTTAAAGCTCGATCTACAGTAAAAACAATCCTTTCCTCATCAACCCCCAAAGAAATTTTCCCGTCCTTAACACGAATGATAGCATCCGCGATATGTAGAAATGGTCTACCTAAAATCAAAGGTACCTTGCTATCCTCCTCCATTTCTAATATGACAAAATCAACAGGAAACACAAATTTACCTACTTGCACTCGCATATTTTCGGCTATACCTAAAGGGTATTGGTATGAACGGTCGGCGAGTCTAATACTCATACGAGTAGGTTTTAATGCCCCTAAATCCAATTTAACATACAATTAATAAGGCATAAGATTTATACTAGCTCCTAAATCAGCTAATGCCTCATAAGTTATTGTTTTACTCAAAGTACATGAAATTAGAAAACTCCCTGGGTCTCCTAACTTTGGTGGAAGCTGATTTTGAACAAGTGCTGAACACTCTGCATTTAAAAATGTGGCTTTAGCTTCCTCCAACTTCCCTTTTCCAGTTACAAGCTCCTTGATAAATTTGGCGTAATTTGGCATTCCTGAAATCAAGTCAACCAAAGGAACATTAATATGCACAGATTTAATCATATCAACAAATTTACCGTACTGTTCTTGCATCTTCTCCTTCCTCAAACGTTGAGGGAAGGGAACTTTCGGCTTGTATGCCTTCACTTGAGGTGACACAGCCGGTTTGGATTGAACAACTGGCGTAACTTCCGGTTCCTCTTCTTCCTCACTCTCCTCCGCTTCAACATTAGATTCCTGCACAACTGGATTAGTAACACCTGCAGAATCATTAACATTACCATAAACTCTACCAGACCTTGTAGACACCGCATGCTCATTTTGATTTTTAGGAGGTTGATATTTTTGCCCTGCAGTGTTAGGAAATGGTTGCCTTGGGTTCTGTTGTGTGTTACTTGGCAACTGACCATTAGGCCTAGCAGCATGTTGATCACTTAGTCTCTCCAATCTCTTCTCCAAATCACTAAGTGCTGCTTGTTGATTCCTTTGTCCTTGCTCCAATTTCTCATTAAGGACCTTAAACTGGTTGTTTGTTGCTTCATTTTTCGCTGACTGAGTGTGAATAAAGTTTCTCATCATGTCCTTCAAACTGGGTTCCTCGTCTTCCTGTTTTTGACCAGACGATCCTGACTGCTGTTGATTCTGGTTACTGTTCTGATACTGATTCTGGTTATTCCTTGGGTACCTGTTTTGAGAATTTCCAGAATTGTTAGCATTAAAATTATTATAACCAGAGTTAAAATTACCCGAATTACGGTTATGAAATCCGGTTCTCTGAAATGCTCCTTGGTACTGATTTTGCGCGTACTTCACATCTTCACTTTCTGCTTCTCTTCTAACATCACACTCTTCAGTGTAGTGCATTCCCCCACAGTAGTCACAACCATTTGCCATCACATGCATATCCTTCCCAACTCTACTAAACTGATTATCTATCCTCGAAAAATTATTATCCATTTTACTAGATAAAGCTTTAATCTCAGCCATCATCTCTGCATTTCCACTACTACTCTCAGCACTAGCAACTACCTTTCTTCCTCCTCTTTCTCTACCAAACTGATTTTGTTCTCTAGATAAATCCATTAACAACTGATCATCCAACATCTTGGTCGCATCGTTGATGGATTTGTACTGAAAACTTCCTCCCCCAGCTAAATTTAACTCCCCCTGCGACTGCTTGTCCAATCCAAAGAAGAAAATATCGATAATCTGCCCTTTCTCTAATCCATGCCCATGACAACCCCTGAGCATATCCTTAAGTCTACTCCAAGCTTCAACAATGGTTTCTCCGTCGCCTTGCCTAAACCCCCGTATATCATTCAATAAGCTTCTTGCCAAAGATGATGGAAAAAATCTGGAAACAAATTCTTCCCTCATTTTCGCCCACGTACCAATGGAGTTCTCCTCTAACTCTTCAAACCAAGTGAGTGCCTCTCCCGTGAGAGACGATGGAAAAAGGATTAACTTGACATTATCTTCCCTTCCTTCCCCGTATTTGAACATCTCGCACAATTTAACATATTTTGCCACATGCGAATGTGGATCTTTTCTCATCCTTCCGTCAAAATAATTATCCTGGATCATCTTTAGATGATGACCCTTCACTGAAAAATCATTTCCCATATCTGGAGTACGAATCGCCGAACCCGGTGTTGGCGGTACTACCCTAGCTCTCTGATGCATCGGTACATCATTTGGATCAGCCATCTCAATTACTATCTCTACTTCTGAATCTGAACTGATTGAATCCTCGAAATTTACTTCTAGATCCTCCATTTCTAACTTAACTGGTGATGGTGGTATAGTGTTTGGTTTCTTGTTGCGCCTTTTCTTTGAAACTCCTGGATTAGACAGTGGACTTTTGAGTGGTAACCCAGCAGACCTTGTGTTCATCCACTACTTGTAATCTCTGAAAAATCACAAATTAAAACCGTCAAAAGCACCTGATAAACAATTAAAGTAACTTTCAAGTAATTAATACCTAAAAGGATCGAATCAAAAGTTATTAATTAAAATCAAAAACTATAGTCCCCGGCAGCGGCGCCAAAAACTTGATGTACGAAATCGAGTATATTTTAAAAACAAGAAATACTTACGACTCGACCACACAATCTTAGGTAGTGGACCTAATCAAGTATAGTACAGTTTTAGGTAAATCAGGTTCGTTCGCAGGGACTGATGGTTGAAATATAATTAATAATTAATAAAACAAAAAGTGGGTTTTTGTGACCGAATTGTCACTGTGCTTAAACTACTTAAATTTAAGAAACTTGTTGATTCAGATGAATCGCTGAAAAGATTTTTGTTTGTAAACAATTGATGACAAATACATTCACTTGGACTTGATCACAATTACTACGGTTATCACTTAATTACTAACAATGTTGAACTACTTAAAAGGTATTTAACTTGAACTCTCGTTTCCCATTAAAACTTTAATCGTCTCATGTATAGTTACCACTCTCGTGTATAATTTCTACGTTTGACAACTAAGCAATAAGTACCTAAGCCGATTTTATGATTTAATCTTATAAAGCTTCCTCTCGAATAGCTTCTTAATTAACTAAACCGATCTCTCTTAATCTAGTTAACTAACAACCACAATCACGTTTTTACTGTTTAAATCTTTAATACTAGTTCCTCTCGAATACTAATATCTTTAAACTAATTATTGACCGATTAGTTATTTCATAAACTATTTTGTAATGTCACAAGTTCCTCTCGAATACCTATGATGAATTACTAACAGTTTATATAAAAGATTAAACAAGATTCAAAAACTGATTACAATTGGTTTTTCGATTAAACATAAAATCCAGTTCAACATATACGTAATTAAACAATAACCTACATAATTGATCACATCATCCAAGTGAACGTTAAGAAATTTAGCTACTCATAATAATAAAAACGCAACACAATAGAATTGAATGAAACATCTTTATATTAAAAGAACTAACGAAAAGTATTAAAGTACCAATGATCCGAATGCTTAAACAACGAAATTGATGAGTCTAAAAATACCAAATAGCTCCAAAAATTCGTGGTCCAAACTAGGGTTTCAATACTCTTCCCAATGGTTTATGATAATCCTCATAAAAACCTAAAAACTCTTTTATTAAACGTAACAAACAGCAGCTCCATAAGGCCGCGGGACGGGAGTCCCACACCTGGGACGGGCGTCCCAGGTTCATTTTCAGTTTCTTTATTTTGCTGCTCGTTTTTGCCTCATCTTTCGTAACCAATTCATTCTAGTCTCCAATTATAACGGGAATACAACATTGACCCGTTTTCTTCATTTTCAGCTCCAATTATGTCACTTCCGCTCCAGAACTCCGGCTAATACCTGTATAGCATTTTAATACCAAAATTGCCCGAAATTCCCAAAATCCGTTATGAATTAAACTTTAAAAAGACAAATATCGCATATAATAATATGACTAAAATATGCGATATCAAATCCCCCCATACTTAACCTTTGCTTGCCCTCAAGCAAATCCAGTTCAATTCAATTTAATTACCAAACCATGATTTAAAAAGCATAACCAAACACCTCACGAATTTTTGGTAGTAATTCACACAAATCTCTCGAACTAGTCTAAAGGGTATGTAAAATATTCTGTAAATCCGCTCAATTGCTCAGTCATGGTGAGTTTTCTATCATAGGCTTGATAAAGTATCGTTTCTCCACCACTAGAGTCTAGGTACAACTAAACGGGGACTTTTATTCGGGTTGTAATGTACAGGTAAAGGCATGTGAATATATTAATAGAGGTTAAATGGGTAAATAAGTAAAAGTATACAAATAAACGTAGTATACATCTAAACTTAGAATGAATCCGAACTCCTAAACGTTAATGAACCAATTGCTCCATATCACTTCAAATTCTTCCAAATTACATAACACATAATACAACTACTTCTACTTTATTTCTTCAAAGACTCAAAATACATAAAACTACATAACTTTACAACTTTTTTTTTTTTTTTTTTTTTTTTTTGCTAACAAATACATATATAATACAAAGGCTAACGATACTTGATAATTTCAATGCCTTAAAACTTCTAACTTCAACCTTCATGTATACAATCAATAGCAATCTCAAAACTATGTTCGAATTCATCTAAAAATGAAAAGAAAAGGCTAATGTACAAAATATTTAGTGGATTTAAATGAAACGAATAAGTTAGGCGCAAAATGGTTAACTAGAGTATCTAACACTAAAAGTAAGTGTTACAAAAGGGTTAACGGAAATTAGCTAACCAATGTGATTAAGCTATAATTATTTAACAAGAAACGAATAGGCTAAATCAAATGGTTTATTCCTAAATTGCCCCTAACGTTGTACCAAATTACACTAGGTTACCCTAATGCAATGCTCATCTATGGTCTCGAAACGTATGACTATGTCAAGTTCTAAAGTCATCAACCATCGGCACACTCATACAAAAGAAAAAGTAGCATTTAAAATGAATGCTTTCAAGGCTCAAAATCTCACTTTTCTTTGAGTAGGGTATAAAATGTGCTAGGTTATGCAACAGATTAAAAATTTCTCAAGACATGTCATCATTTTTTTTTTTTTTTTTTTGATTTTTGATTTTTTTTTTTTTTTTTTTTTATAAAAATACAATACACTGACCTAACTAAACATAACGGATGTTTTTCCTCAACCCCCATACTAGAGTTGGACAATGCCCTCATTGTACAAAACGATACAAAACAAAGGAAAAACAAGACAAACAAAGAATACAAGGTACGTTAACATTAGCTAGCACAAATAAAAAATAAAAACAAAAAAATAAATAAAAAAATAAACTAAGAAATAAAAAGAAATAAGAATACAAAAAATTGAAGAATACAAGAGGAAATTCGTATGTCTCGGTTTTGAAATAAGAGAAGAAAAGAAAAGAATGGGGGAATAATATGGTGCAGCAAAGAACAAAAAGGATATGTATCTGGCCCAAGCCCCTTGTGACGGGAGTCACACTTCTGGGACGGGAGTCACAAGGCTATGAGTGACGGGAGTCCCATTTTGGGGACGGGCGTCCTGAGTAGGAGTGACGGGAGTCCCATTTTGGGGACGGGGTTTCCAGTGCTTGTGTGATTTCGTGCAAAATTTAGTGACGGGAGTCCCCCCTTTTGGGACGGGCGTCCCACTCGACAGATTTTTTTTTTTTTTTTTTTGTTTTTTTGAATGAAACAATGAAAACAAATACTAAAACAAAGAAAAACTTAAAAATAAAAAAAAATAACGGAAGACGTACCTTGATCGTGACACGTGTACTTCCAAAATAAAAAATTTACAAGTTACCTCGGGTTGCCTCCCGCAAGCGCTAAGTTTATCAGTCGAGTCTTTAGCTAGACTCGTGTTCCCTTTTCTTACTTGTCAATGGCATAAAAGCCATCCTCAGTTAACTCCACATTCTCCTCGTCTTCCTCATGATACAACTTCAGCCTGAACCCGTTCACAATAAAAGTCTCACCATTCCCGCTCCACAGCTCCACATACCCCGAAGCATAAACTTGCCTCACAACATACGGACCTTTCCATTTTGCCTTGAGCTTTGGTGCCTTAAACTTGTATTTCATCTCAAACATCAACACCTTGTCACCCGCTTTGAACTCTTTAGGTTTGATGTGTCTATCGTGCCAAGCTTTCGTCCTTTCTTTATAAAGTCTTGAATTATCGTAAGCTTGCAACCTCATCTCATCCAACTCATGCAACTGCAAAAATCTCTTTTCACCTGCTAAGATCAAATCCAAGTTGCAATTTTGCAAAGCCCAGTACGCTTTGTGTTCGATCTCTAAAGGTAAATGGCAAGTTTTTCCATAAAGTAACCGATATGGTGTAGTACCAATCGGTGTTTTATATGCAGTCCTGAATGCCCATAAAGCATCATCTAACTTTTTAGCCCAAACCTTAGGATTGTTATTAACCGTTTTCTCTAAAATTCTTTTTAAAGCCCGGTTTGTGTTTTCCACTTGGCCACTTGTTTGCGGGTGATAAGAAGTAGAGAATCTATGAGTGACCCCATACTTCTTAAGCACCTTAGCAAGTTGGTGATTCGCGAAATGACTTCCACGATCACTGATTAAGGCCTTAGGAACACCAAACCGACTAAATAGTTTTTTAAGAAAATCAATTACCACATTAGCGTTATTCGTTGGTAAAGCCTTTGCTTCCGCCCATTTTGACACATAATCAACAGCAACCAAGATATATAGATATTTATGGGAAGGAGGAAAAGGTCCCATAAAATCAATACCCCATATGTCAAATACCTCACATACCTGGATACCTTGTTGAGGCATTTCATCCCGTTTAGAGAGGTTACCTTGACGTTGATAAGCGTCACAAGTTTGAACCAGTGTTTGTGCTTCCTTGAATATTGTCGGCCAATAAAAACCTGCATCAAACACTTTTTTCCCTGTAGTCGATGGTCCATAATTTCCACCAGTCGGTCCATGGTGACATTCATCCAAAATTCTCCTAGTTTCCTCTCCAGCTACACACCTTCGGATCATCCCATCTGCACACATTCTAAACAAATACGGTTTATCCCAAAAATAGTTCTTCACATAAGAAAAGAATTTCTTCCTTTGTTGATGTGTCAAACCTTTTCGCATAACACCTGCAACAATATAATTAGCTATGTCTGCATACCATGGATCATCAAGTACATCCGAATCATCATCTATCCTAATCAAATGCTCCTCGGGAAAAGTATCTCCTATATCAGTTTCCCTAAGTTCCTCAAGTTCCGGATTTTCTAATCGACTTAAATGGTCAGCAGCTAAGTTTTCAGCTCCCTTCTTATCCTTAATCTCTATGTCAAATTCTTGTAAAAGAAGAATCCAACGAATGAGTCTAGGCTTAGCATCCTGTTTAGAAAACAAATACCTAAGGGCCGAATGATCAGTAAACACTATAGTCTTGCTTAACACTAAATAAGGACGAAACTTATCAAAAGCAAAGACTACTGCTAACAACTCCTTCTCTGTGGTGGTGTAATTCTGTTGGGCGCTATTGAGTGTTTTACTAGCAAAGTAAATGGGTTGAAAATGATTTCCTTCCCGTTGTCCTAACACAGCACCTAAAGCAAAATCACTAGCATCACACATTAGTTCAAAAGGTAGAGTCCAATTAGGTGAAACCATAATAGGTGAATAGGTAAGTCTATCCTTAAGAATATCAAAAGCATTTAAACAATCTTGATTAAATTCAAAAGGAACATCCTTCTCCAAAAGCCTAGTCATGGGACGAGTGATCTTAGAAAAATCCTTAATAAACCTACGGTAAAAACCCGCATGTCCAAGGAAACTCCTAACAGATTTAACATTGGTCGGTGGAGGCAACTTAGCTATAACATCAATCTTAGCTTTGTCTACTTCCATACCTAAACTAGACACCTTATGTCCTAACACAATTCCTTCTTTAACCATAAAATGACATTTTTCCCAGTTTAGCACAAGATGCGCCGCTTCGAACCTTTCCAACATTTTATCTAGGTTAATCAAACAAGAATCAAATGAATCCCCAAAAACAGAAAAATCATCCATGAAAACTTCCATGGAAGTTTCAATCATATCCTGAAAAATAGCCAACATACATCTTTGAAACGTAGCAGGAGCATTACATAAACCAAAAGGCATCCTACGATAGGCATAAGTACCAAATGGACATGTAAATGTGGTTTTTTCTTGGTCTTCAGGGTCAATGGGGATTTGGAAATAGCCCGAAAATCCATCTAAAAAACAAAAGTATTCATTTCCGGCCAATCTTTCAAGCATTTGGTCCATAAAGGGTAACGGGAAGTGGTCTTTACGTGTTGCATCATTCAATTTCCTATAATCTATACACACACGCCATCCTGTCACTGTCCTAGTGGGAACTAACTCATTCTTTTCATTGGTCACCACAGTCATCCCCCCTTTCTTCGGTACACAATGTACCGGACTCACCCAATGACTGTCAGATATTGGGTAAATAATTCCCGCATCAAGGAGTTTAACAATCTCTTTCTTAACTACATCTTTCATATTAGGATTAAGCCTTCTCTGTCTTTGAACTACAGGTTTAATATCTAAGAAATTAATCTTATGTTTACAAAAATGAGGGCTTATCCCGGGTATGTCAGATGTTCTCCAAGCAAAAGCTTTCCTATGGGCTTTCAACACATTCATCAAACGAGATTTTTCATCATCCGAAAGTGATGATGAGATTATAACAGGAAGTAAAGTTGTACCTTCGAGAAAAGCATATTCCAAGTGCTCGGGCAATGGTTTAAGCTCCAAATCCTTTGGAGGATTCTCGACTGAAGTCTTTATCTTCTCCTCATCTTCCACTTTGATCTCCTCTATTTCTTTAATAGTGACATCTCCATAATCACTAATCTCCTTCAACGCTTCTTCATCTTCTTCAAGCAATTCTTGTAACTCTAAGTCCAAAATGTCATCAATAACATCAATTCGAAAACATGTATCATCATAAGAATAAGAATGCTTTAAAGCTCGATCTACAGTAAAAACAATCCTTTCCTCATCAACCCCCAAAGAAATTTTCCCGTCCTTAACACGAATGATAGCATCCGCGATATGTAGAAATGGTCTACCTAAAATCAAAGGTACCTTGCTATCCTCCTCCATTTCTAATATGACAAAATCAACAGGAAACACAAATTTACCTACTTGCACTCGCATATTTTCGGCTATACCTAAAGGGTATTGGTATGAACGGTCGGCGAGTCTAATACTCATACGAGTAGGTTTTAATGCCCCTAAATCCAATTTAACATACAATTAATAAGGCATAAGATTTATACTAGCTCCTAAATCAGCTAATGCCTCATAAGTTATTGTTTTACTCAAAGTACATGAAATTAGAAAACTCCCTGGGTCTCCTAACTTTGGTGGAAGCTGATTTTGAACAAGTGCTGAACACTCTGCATTTAAAAATGTGGCTTTAGCTTCCTCCAACTTCCCTTTTCCAGTTACAAGCTCCTTGATAAATTTGGCGTAATTTGGCATTCCTGAAATCAAGTCAACCAAAGGAACATTAATATGCACAGATTTAATCATATCAACAAATTTACCGTACTGTTCTTGCATCTTCTCCTTCCTCAAACGTTGAGGGAAGGGAACTTTCGGCTTGTATGCCTTCACTTGAGGTGACACAGCCGGTTTGGATTGAACAACTGGCGTAACTTCCGGTCCTCTTCTTCCTCACTCTCCTCCGCTTCAACATTAGATTCCTGCACAACTGGATTAGTAACACCTGCAGAATCATTAACATTACCATAAACTCTACCAGACCTTGTAGACACCGCATGCTCATTTTGATTTTTAGGAGGTTGATATTTTTGCCCTGCAGTGTTAGGAAATGGTTGCCTTGGGTTCTGTTGTGTGTTACTTGGCAACTGACCATTAGGCCTAGCAGCATGTTGATCACTTAGTCTCTCCAATCTCTTCTCCAAATCACTAAGTGCTGCTTGTTGATTCCTTTGTCCTTGCTCCAATTTCTCATTAAGGACCTTAAACTGGTTGTTTGTTGCTTCATTTTTCGCTGACTGAGTGTGAATAAAGTTTCTCATCATGTCCTTCAAACTGGGTTCCTCGTCTTCCTGTTTTTGACCAGACGATCCTGACTGCTGTTGATTCTGGTTACTGTTCTGATACTGATTCTGGTTATTCCTTGGGTACCTGTTTTGAGAATTTCCAGAATTGTTAGCATTAAAATTATTATAACCAGAGTTAAAATTACCCGAATTACGGTTATGAAATCCGGTTCTCTGAAATGCTCCTTGGTACTGATTTTGCGCGTACTTCACATCTTCACTTTCTGCTTCTCTTCTAACATCACACTCTTCAGTGCATTCCCCCACAGTAGTCACAACCATTTGCCATCACATGCATATCCTTCCCAACTCTACTAAACTGATTATCTATCCTCGAAAAATTATTATCCATTTTACTAGATAAAGCTTTAATCTCAGCCATCATCTCTGCATTTCCACTACTACTCTCAGCACTAGCAACTACCTTTCTTCCTCCTCTTTCTCTACCAAACTGATTTTGTTCTCTAGATAAATCCATTAACAACTGATCATCCAACATCTTGGTCGCATCGTTGATGGATTTGTACTGAAAACTTCCTCCCCCAGCTAAATTTAACTCCCCCTGCGACTGCTTGTCCAATCCAAAGAAGAAAATATCGATAATCTGCCCTTTCTCTAATCCATGCCCATGACAACCCCTGAGCATATCCTTAAGTCTACTCCAAGCTTCAACAATGGTTTCTCCGTCGCCTTGCCTAAACCCCCGTATATCATTCAATAAGCTTCTTGCCAAAGATGATGGAAAAAATCTGCAAATTCTTCCCTCATTTTCGCCCACGTACCAATGGAGTTCTCCTCTAACTCTTCAAACCAAGTGAGTGCCTCTCCCGTGAGAGACGATGGAAAAAGGATTAACTTGACATTATCTTCCCTTCCTTCCCCGTATTTGAACATCTCGCACAATTTAACATATTTTGCCACATGCGAATGTGGATCTTTTCTCATCCTTCCGTCAAAATAATTATCCTGGATCATCTTTAGATGATGACCCTTCACTGAAAAATCATTTCCCATATCTGGAGTACGAATCGCCGAACCCGGTGTTGGCGGTACTACCCTAGCTCTCTGATGCATCGGTACATCATTTGGATCAGCCATCTCAATTACTATCTCTACTTCTGAATCTGAACTGATTGAATCCTCGAAATTTACTTCTAGATCCTCCATTTCTAACTTAACTGGTGATGGTGGTATAGTGTTTGGTTTCTTGTTGCGCCTTTTCTTTGAAACTCCTGGATTAGACAGTGGACTTAACCCAGCAGACCTTGTGTTCATCCACTACTTGTAATCTCTGAAAAATCACAAATTAAAACCGTCAAAAGCACCTGATAAACAATTAAAGTAACTTTCAAGTAATTAATACCTAAAAGGATCGAATCAAAAATTATTAATTAAAATCAAAAACTACAGTCCCCGGCAGCGGCGCCAAAAACTTGATGTACGAAATCGAGTATATTTTAAAAACAAGAAATACTTACGACTCGACCACACAATCTTAGGCAGTGGACCTAATCAAGTATAGTACAGTTTTAGGTAAATCAGGTTCGTTCGCAGGGACTGATGGTTGAAATATAATTAATAATTAATAAAACAAAAAGTGGGTTTTTGTGACCGAATTGTCACTGTGCTTAAACTACTTAAATTTAAGAAACTTGTTGATTCAGATGAATCGCTGAAAAGATTTTTGTTTGTAAACAATTGACGAAAAATACATTCACTTGGACTTGATCACAATTACTACGGTTATCACTTAATTACTAACAATGTTGAACCACTTAAAAGGTATTTAACTTGAACTCTCGTTTCCCATTAAAACTTTAATCGTCTCATGTATAGTTACCACTCTCGTGTATAATTTCTACGTTTGACAACTAAGCAATAAGTACCTAAGCCGATTTTATGATTTAATCTTATAAAGCTTCCTCTCGAATAGCTTCTTAATTAACTAAACCGATCTCTCTTAATCTAGTTAACTAACAACCACAATCACGTTTTTACTGTTTAAATCTTTAATACTAGTTCCTCTCGAATACTAATATCTTTAAACTAATTATTGACCGATTAGTTATTTCATAAACTATTTTGTAATGTCACAAGTTCCTCTCGAATACCTATGATGAATTACTAACAGTTTATATAAAAGATTAAACAAGATTCAAAAACTGATTACAATTGGTTTTTCGATTAAACATAAAATCCAGTTCAACATATACGTAATTAAACAATAACCTACATAATTGATCACATCATCCAAGTTAAGAAATTTAGCTACTCATAATAATAAAAACGCAACACAATAGAATTGAATGAAACATCTTTATATTAAAAGAACTAACGAAAAGTATTAAAGTACCAATGATCCGAATGCTTAAACAACGAAATTAATGATTCTAAAAATACCAAATAGCTCCAAAAATTCGTGGTCCAAACTAGGGTTTCAATACTCTTCCCAATGGTTTAGGATAATCCTCATAAAAACCTAAAAACTCTTTTATTAAACGTAACAAACAGCAGCTCCATAAGGCCGCGGGACGGGAGTCCCACACCTGGGACGGGCGTCCCAGGTTCATTTTCAGTTTCTTTATTTTGCTGCTCGTTTTTGCCTCATCTTTCGTAACCAATTCATTCTAGTCTCCAATTATAACGGGAATACAACATTGACCCGTTTTCTTCATTTTCAGCTCCAATTATGTCACTTCCGCTCCAGAACTCCGGCTAATACCTGTATAGCATTTCAATACCAAAATTGCCCGAAATTCCCAAAATCCGTTATGAATTAAACTTTAAAAAGACAAATATCGCATATAATAATATGACTAAAATATGCGATATCAGCCTTGTATGTAGCTAAGTGCCTTACTTGCTCCAAGGTCAAGGCAGAATATCAAAAGCCCTCAGGTTTACTTCAACAACCGGAAATTCCCATGTGGAAGTGGGAACAAATCTCCATGGACTTCGTCACTAAGTTGCCCCGTACGACTAAGGGTAACGACACGATTTGGGTAATCGTGGACCGTTTGACAAAATCCGCTCATTTCCTGCCGGTCCGAGAAAATCACTCGATGGAGAAATTCGCTCAAGTCTACATCAACGAGATCGTCTCTCGTCATGGAACCCCTCTCTCCATCATCTCCGATAGGGATAGTCGATTCACCTCCCGCTTTTGGAATGTCCTTCAGAAGTCGTTAGGTACGCGACTAGACCTTAGCACTGCTTACCACCCTCAGACCGACGGCCAGAGCGAAAGGACGATCCAAACACTTGAGGACCTGCTGAGAGCATGTGTAGTCGACTTCGGAGGAAGTTGGGACGCTCACCTTCCTTTGGTCGAGTTCTCCTACAACAACACCTACCACGCCAGCATCAAGTGTGCACCATTCGAGGCTCTCTATGGACGTAAGTGTCGGTCACCGCTCTGTTGGGTAGAGGCTGGCGATCGACAACTTACGAGACTCGATATCGTCCAGGAGACCATTGACAAGATCACCACTATCCGTGAAAGACTGAAGACATCCCGTACCCGACAGAAGAGCTACGCAGACAACCGAAGGAAACCCCTCGAGTTCCAAGTTGGCGACAGAGTGCTACTCAAAATATCGCCATGGAAAGGGGTAGTCCGCTTCGGAAAGCGCGGTAAACTAAGTCCAAGGTACACCGGTCCATTTGAAGTCATTGAGCGTATCGGTCCCGTTGCTTATCGTCTCCAACTCCCCCAGACTCTCGCGAACGTTCATAATGTTTTCCATGTCTCACACTTGAAAAAGTGCCTGTCCGATGAGACCATCGTCATCCCTCTTGACGAGGTCAAAATCGACAACAAGCTAAACTTCATCGAAGAACCGCTCGAAGTTGTTGACCGCGAGGTCAAACAACTCAGGCAGAGTCGTATTCCGATTATCAAGGTTCGGTGGAATTCCCGACGTGGTCACGAATTCACTTGGGAGCGTGAAGACCAATTCCGTCAGAAATACCCACATCTATTCGAGAACACTTCTTCGTGATGGGACGAACTAAATTTCGGGACGAAATTTCTTTCAACCCGGGGAGATTGTGACAACCGTCTAATTCCAGGTGCATTTTTATACTCTATGTCTCTTTCGGTCTATTTAGTCTTTAACTTTTCATTAATCGGAACCGCGACAGCGTCGGAATCACAACCGAAATCAAAATATATAAGTCCTAATACCAAGAAAACTCCTAATGAACTTTCCTAAGTTCATAGTGAAACATACTTTAAAACTTTAGTTAACGAAATGGTCCAACGAAACACTTATACAAAATCAGCCAAAACACAAAAATTTTTACAGAAATGGTCCAGGACGACGCACAGAGGCCATGTGCGCCGTCCTGGAGGACAAATTCTGTAATAATTTTGAAATTTTTGCATGTCTCGATTTCCACCATTTTTAAACCAATCAATCTCGAGAATATGTCATAATTACTGACTTTATACCAGTACCAATGCCCTACTCCACCACTTTTCTTTTATTCATTTTGTTATTAACTTTTA
This sequence comes from Senecio squalidus, assembly GCA_910822075.1. Taxonomy (NCBI): domain Eukaryota; kingdom Viridiplantae; phylum Streptophyta; class Magnoliopsida; order Asterales; family Asteraceae; genus Senecio; species Senecio squalidus. Next base: position 36,646,690 of record CAJVGC010000508.1, read on the forward strand.
CAAAAACAAAACACACACATACACCAAATCCTCTCAACTTTCTTCCAAAAACTTCCTCATTTCCAGAAACATTACAGCCATCAAACACATTTTAACCATACAAATTGTTTAGAAACTCTAAAGGAAGCAAGAGATGTCGATTATTTCGAAAAAGGACCAATCTTGTAAAGATTTTTGAAGCTAAAATCCGGCCAAAATCATCATCCGAGCTAAACTCCGTATCTCGTGGCGTACATTTCAACACTTGCGGATGACTATCGACAACGTTAGCTATTTTTATTTTATTTATTTGTATTTTTTTTAATTATTGTATTGTAATTTTATTTTTATTATATGTGTTTGTATTTTATTTTAATTATTGTATAGTAGTTTTATTTTTTATTTTAATAAAATCCTATATTTATTTTATTTAAATGTTTTTAAAAGAAAATAAAAATAAACTGGGAGTCCCACAGCTCCCACAACTCTTATTATCACTCCACCAAAAAAATTCAAAACTTTGATTGTGGATGTCACGTCAGCTAAAAATCTCACAATCATCCACAACTCTGATTATCACTCCGTGTACTCTAACATTTTATAGAAAGTTTGAATTATAAACAAGACATAACTACAACACAAACATTAAATTAATAGGTAAAAATCCAAAGGAAAAAAATACATCAAGTTAAGCTAATCAACAAACAAGCATAGTATTATACCATTAAGTTAAAAGGCTTGATTAATATACCATGCTTCAAGAATCTTGATTTTAAACTTTTAGTTTTGAATGAACGTGGTACTAGTTCCGTATTGAACCAATATTGTATCATTTTATTATTATTAGACGAAATCATAATAAGAGTTAACTGGTGAAGTGAGCGTCATTATAAAAAAAAAAAATTAAAAATAGTCAAAACCCTAATTGGTCATTGTTATGCCATAACTCCTAAACCGCTAAGAGTTAACTGGTGAGGTGAGCGTCATTAGCTTTTAAATCAAATTACAAATAAAAATCAAACCGGAATCACCTAAGAAGACATAAGGAAATCGAGGAATCAATCTCCCAATTATGCCATTCAGAAGAAGTCTTCTACAGAGGCCCTATCGCTCGCCGTAACAATCAGTTGGGTCAAAACCGGGAAAGAAAAATAAAAGAAAACGACTTAGTATTTTACTTATAACTCTCAAACCGCTTTGAGTTAGTTGACGTCGTCGGCGCCTGTGACAACCGTCAAATTCCAGGTGCATTTCATGTTCTATGTCTCTTTTGGTCTATCTAGTCTTTAACTGTTCAATAACCGGAACCGCGACAGTGTCGGAATCACAACCGGAATCAATTTATATAAGTCCTAATACCAAGAAAACTCCTAATGAACTTTCCTAAGTTCATAATGTAACATACTTTAAAACTTTAGTTAACGAAAAGGTCCAACGAAACAATTATACAAAAACAGCCAAAACACAAAATTTGTTACAAAACTGGTCCAGGACGACGCACACATGCCTTGTGCGCCGTCCTGCATGACTGATTTTGTAATAAATTTGAAAACTTTGCATGCCTCGATTTCTAAACCATTTAACCAATCAATCTCGAGTTCCAGGCCATCATTACTGCAAATGGGCAGTACCAAGACCCTATACCATCAATTTTGTTTATTTCATTTTTATTATCATTTTTACTAAACCAAAAACACACACATACAACTTTTCTCTCTAAAAACCCTCAAGAACTTCCTCATTTCCAGTGATTTCCAGCACCTAAAACACCAATTTATTCCATACAAAACGTTTGAAACATCAAGAGGAGCAAGGGAAACCAAAAGATTTCGGTAAAGGACCATTTTCGTAAAGATTTTTGAAGCTAAATCCGGCCAAATCATCATCCAAACTAATCTCTTCGGTAGAAATCATTCCCTTTTCATTTTATACTGATTTTATTACTTGCATGTATGATCTAAAGGCTAAAAACAAGATTTTACAAAGATCTATGACTTTCTATGGTCAAAAACGTTTTTAATCGAAATAACCTTTGGATCAACGAATTTGTGACCAAAAATACTTTAGAAACTGTTAAAATGATGTTTTAATAAGTTTAAACCTATTGCATGTCGAGCTCTATGGCTAAAATAATCGTTTTGCTCGAAAAATCACAAGAACACGACCTGTGCGCCGTCCCTATGACCAGGACGACGCAGCGGGTGAAAATTTGGCCTCTGTGCGCCGTTCCAGTGGTCACAACGGCGCACAGGCGTGACCTTTTTCCCGAATTTTTGTTATTTGACTTTTTTGACTATATTGACCCGCTGACTTTTTGACGTATGACTTTTGGGACTGAGTTTGGTAAAAGTAATAACATTCGAGACATGTATGGACTAAATCGGACTAAAATGGACTAGATTAAATATGTTATCGTGTTTTAGGTGATTTGTGAGCGGAAGTGGATTGTACATTTTTGGATATGAAATTTGGGCGCGGAAGCGCTGCCCAAATTTCCTTAGAAAAATGTAAACCACTTCAGCAAGCAAAAGCATCCGTAACCTAATAATAATAAACGCTAAATCGGACTTTTGGACAAAAACGTGACAATTACCATTTCGGACCATTTTGGACAATACTTAACCTTGACAATTAAAGTTTAATAAAATTTTATCTATTATATTATATAAAGAACATAATGAGATAATAACTAATTAAACTATCTTGGTATTAATAGGCGATCCGTGATTCCCGGCTTTCGATCCGACCGAATTTCGCGTTCTTACTCTTCGCAATCCGTGAGTTACAACCCCTTTATTTAAATATGTATTTTGCATGATTTTTGGGGAAACATAAGACTAATTGCATTTTGAAAACATTTATGAACAATTGCAACTTTGCGAACTTTTGAACTTATTACGAACTTATGAAACTATTGTGAACTTTGGAAACTTATATGAACTTTATGAACTTTTATGAACTTTGGAACTATTGAACTATTTTGGACAAACTCTTTGAAACTCTTATGCGTAAACACTTTTGCTCTACTGGCTTACTTGAACTTACCGGCTTGCCCCCTTTTCGGCTAAACTAATTATTGATGCTTGTATGCGAGACCGTCCCTTGATGGAACTATAACATGACTCTTAAGTGACGGACGACTATCTCTTTTTGAAACAAAACTACTTAGTGCCCAGCTGCTTTTTAGACTTTACACACTATTAACTTCAGAGCCGTTTAGTAATTATGGGTACCGATACTTAGGAAAGAACCGTTCCTTGCTTAGATGGCAGTCTAAGTACATATTACTAAGAACTTGACGACTCCCCGTAGGATAGGCGGGGTAAGGGGCCTCACGGTTGAACAATCGGTTTAGTGTGAACACTTAAGTTATAGATGCCAAGAGGTTGATACAAGAATCTAATTAGTTACTTATACGCATAAATTTATGAACTTTTAGCGATTTATTCCGCAATACTTTTAGCGATTTATTCCGCAATACTTTTAGCGATTGTTTCCGCAACTATGATTTTACTAAATCTGACTCTACTTGGTCTATACGAACTTTAGGGCACTGACACGCCCATTACTTAGAACTTTAAAAGTATATAAATTCTTTAGCGACTTTTCTCCGCTAACCTCCTTTTTGGAAACTTTTACTTTTATATACTTAACCAACTTTTTGCCGAGCAACTTAAACTGTAACTCACTCACTACTTTCGTAGTTGACACTTTATCTTATGTTTCAGGAAATTTAGTGTAAGCATGAGGTGCATGGCATGGACGGGTCGAGGCGGTCGCGTGAGACTGATTTGGGAAAAGACTTGACCATTTTCTTTTGGGAATCTTAATTTGAAACTTTATCTATGTATTTCGTACTAAATGCTATGACTTGGTTATCTATTTCTGAACTTGTAAACACTTTTATTTTTAATCTATGACTTGAATGCCGTTATGTTTCTTATAACTCGTGTAATGATGTTCCAGCTCTTCACATCTCGTGTTTCCGCTTTAACGGGGTGTGACAGACTTGGTATCAGAGCACAGGTTATAGTGAAAAACGGTTTTAAAAATTTTCAAAAATTTTCGAAACAAACTATAACCAAGGCTTTTTCGGAAAATCATTTATGGGTTCAAACCTTAGAGAATTAATTTCGCGATTGCATGGTTATTTTTAACTACGCATGGCCTGATCACCCATGCCTAGTTCAAAATGAATTATGCAAGGACGGGACGTAATTACTATTGTCAACGGTTTTTGAGTTGAAAAATTCCCGGTTCTGTCTTTTCCCGATTCTCACGTGACTAACCCGTACATGCATTTCATTACACATTTCCTTTACTATTCTTTTGTGTCTTCACGTACTGTGACAACCGTCTAATTCCAGGTGCATTTTTATACTCTATGTCTCTTTCGGTCTATCTAGTCTTTAACTTTTCATTAATCGGAACCGCGACAGCGTCGGAATCACAACCGAAATCAAAATATATAAGTCCTAATACCAAGAAAACTCCTAATGAACTTTCCTAAGTTCATAGTGAAACATACTTTAAAACTTTAGTTAACGAAATGGTCCAACGAAACACTTATACAAAATCAGCCAAAACACAAAAAATTTTACAGAAATGGTCCAGGACGACGCACAGAGGCCATGTGCGCCGTCCTGGAGGACGAATTCTGTAATAATTTTGAAATTCTTGCATGTCTCGATTTCCACCATTTTTAAACCAATCAATCTCGAGAATATGTCATAATTACTGACTTTATACCAGTACCAATGCCCTACTCCACCACTTTTCTTTTATTCATTTTGTTATTCACTTTTACAAAAACAAAACACACACATACACCAAATCCTCTCAACTTTCTTCCAAAAACTTCCTCATTTCCAGAAACATTACAGCCATCAAACACATTTTAACCATACAAATCGTTTAGAAACTCTAAAGGAAGCAAGAGATGTCGATTATTTCGAAAAAGGACCAATCTTGTAAAGATTTTTGAAGCTAAAATCCGGCCAAAATCATCATCCGAGCTTTTCCTCCGGTAGATTTCTGTCTTTTTACTATCTTTATACAAATAAACACTTGCATGTAAGATCTAACGGTTCAAAATGAGTTTTTATACAAATCTATGACTTTTTATGGTCAAAAACGTTTTTAATCGAAATAGTCTTTGAATCCACGAATTTGTAACTAAAAATACTTCATAAACTGTTAAAATGATGTTTTAATAAGTTTAAACCTATTGCATGTCGGAATCTAAGGCTAAATAAACGTTTTACAAAGAAAACTCGAAAACCCGCGTCATGTGCGCCGTCCTAAGGCACAGAACGACGCAGTGAGCACCAAAAATGTGTTATGTGCGCCGTTCTGGTGCTCACAGCGGCGCACAGAGTTGCTGTTTTTCCAAAACTTGTCGTTTTTGTGGTTTTTAGCACGTTTTGACTACATTTGACCCGCTGACTTTTTGACACATGATATTTTGGGACTGAATAAGTAAAACAAATAACATTTGAGACATGTATGGACTATTTGGACTTAAATTGGACTATATTATACATGTTATCGTGTTTTAGGTGATTTGTGAGCGGAAGTGAATATTATATTTTTGGATATGAAATTTGGGCGCGGAAGCGCTGCCCAAATTTCCTTAGAAAAATGTAAACCACTTCAGCGAGCAAAAGCACTTATGACATAATAATAATAAACGTTAAATCGGACTTTTTGACAAAAACGTGACAATTACCTTTTCGGACAATTTTAACGATACTTAACCTTGACACTTAAAGTTTAATAATATTTTATCTACCTTATTATATTAAGAACATAATGAGATAGTAACTATTAAACTATCTTGGTATTATTAGGCAATCCGTGATTCCCGGCTTCCATTTCCGACCGAATTCCGCGTTCTTACTCTTCGCAATCCGTGAGTTACAACCCCTTATTTTTATATGTATTTTGCATGATTTTGGGGGAAACATAAGATTATTTATAACTTGAAAACATTTATGAATATTGCAACTATGTGAACTATTTTGACTTTGGAACTTATGAACTATTTTGACTTGGAACTTTTATGAACTATTTTGACTTTGGAAATTATGAACTATTTTGACTTGGAACTTTTATGAACTATTGTCACACCCCGCTATAGCGAAAACACGGAATGTGAGAGCTGGAATATCATTACACGGTTATAATAAAAGTAAACGGTTCAAGTCATGGCATTAAAATAAAATAGTTCAAGATTCAAAAACAACCAGGCAGTTTAAATGTTTAATCCAAGTACAAATACAAGTTCAAAATAAATTCCCAAAATAACAAGGTCTTTCCCAAGATTCGCCTCACGTGACCATGTTGACCCTTCCTTGCCATGCATCTCGACACTTACACTAATTTCCTGAAACATAAGATAAAGTGTCAACTACTTTGAGTAGTGAGTGAGTTACAGTTTAGAGTTTCGATAAAAGTTTCCAAAAATAGAAATATATGTAATTACGCCATAAGTAAAAAGGGACGGAGCGACGCTAGAACATATATATAAATAGTAAGAAGTTTCGTACACACGCAAGTAAAACAAATAAATCTCGTATAAGTAAAGTTGAAGCGGAATCCATCGCTAAAAAGGGTATATGCGTAGGTAATATATGCTTAACTAAATTAGTAACTCGTATCAATCACTTGGCATAATATAAATAGTAAGTCTACACTAAACTGATTGTCTGGTCAGGATCTAGCCCCAAAATGTTTCATTGAGTTTCCACCTGAATCTTAGTAATATGTACTTGGGTCGCTAACCCTGAGCAAGGAGTGACCTCTCCTAAGTATCGATACCCATAGTACTAACGGCTATTGCTAATAGTGTGTAAAGTTTCCGAGTCCAAAACGGGGCAACTGAGTTCTGTTTCTAAAAATAGTAGGCACTTACGGGTTTATATTTTCATCAACGATTGGTTTCTCTAACAAGTATCCTAAATTTAGTTAACCAATTAAGGAGCATCAACACATATACGCATAATTGTTTCACAAGTTTCCAAGTTTCCAAAGTTTCCAAGTTTCCAAAGTTTCCAAAGAGTTTCAAGTTTCGTACAAGTTTCTAAAGTTTACGAGTTTTATAAGTTTCAAGAATGTTTCAAAGTTTCACACAAGTTTCCAAAGTTTCCAAAGAGTTTCATAGTTTCAAAAGTTTCAACGAATCGCAAGTAGTTTCGAAAGTTACTTAGCATACAATCTTATGTTTCCCCCAAATAATGTTTAAAAGCATAAAGTAAAACAAGTGGGGTTGTAACTCACGGTTTGCGAAGTAAAGATTCGAACAAGCACGGGTGGAGCGGAACACGTCGGGAATCAAAGACAACCTAAAACACCGGTATGTTGTATAAGTTTTATTAGTATAATTTGAGTTACGTTAAGTTACAATTTAACATTTTAAATCCCAATTTCTTATACTTTAGATTCTGTCCCAAAAGATTATTACGGAAAAATTATGTGATTAAACGTGTTCGTGTACATTTTAAAGTCCGATTAGTCCAATTAAGTCCGAAAAGTGTCAATGTCCAAGGTCAAAGTGTGTAAGTCCCGAAAATATTAAGTTACTGAATTTAAGAAATGGTTTACGGTGAAATTTGGGCAGCGCTTCCGCGCTATAAAAATTAAGTCCATTTTTCAAATCACTTTCCCGCTTTAAACAACCATTTAACAAACACAAACCATAATACACATGTTTCAACCCCTCAATCTTTTCCAAACAGTTTCTTTATCGAAAACAGTAAGCTTTTCCATAATATATAATCTGTGATAACTTATTTTAGCTTATTTTTACGTTTAAAGTACTCAAAACGACAAATTTTACGAACAGCAGGATCCAGACAGCGGCTGGAGACACTCAGCCGCCGGCTGGACCTTAGCCGTCGGCTGAGTGCCTTCAGCCGCCGGCCAGAGGCCTTCGGCCAGTTTCTAGATTTCGTTATTTTTCGATTTTTAGCTCGTTTTAGTGTTAGATTCGAACATACAAACTGTTATTTATCAAATATATATGTTTTTAAGCAAAAGTCACCGTTTCTTTTAGATTTAAATCATTAAAATGTAGATCTATTAGAAAAACTAGTTTTTAAGCAAGAAAACGTTTTAGATCTTTATAAAAACAACTTTTTAGACTTTAGATCGTCCATGCAAGTAAATATTTAGATGGAAACAGTAAAGTAAAAGAGTTTTACCGGAGGAAAAAGCAAGGTGACGGTTAGATGTGTTTATAGCTCCAAAGGTGTGTGAATCTTCTTCAAAAACCCGATTTTAAAGCTTCCCTTTGTCACCCTTTTGCTTAGGATGATTTTGTATAAGGTTTTTATGGATGTTTTTATGTTTATTTGCTGTGAAAATGGTGATAAGTTTCTGTTCTTTGATGGTGTTTTTAGAGAGAGGATGAGAGAGTTTAGAGAGAGAGTGACTAGGTGTGTGTGTTTAATTCAAAATGAAATGAAAATGTGTTTTAGGGGGAGTGTATGGTGATAAAGACGGACCTAGGGACTCCCCAAAGTCAGTCCCTTGGTCCAATCCCGTAATTAATTCGTTGCCCAATCAAAAGACATGCAAAAATGAGTCATCATTTCACTGGACAGCGGCTTTCAGCCGCCGGCTGGCCATATCCAGCAGCCGGCTGGGCTTCAGCCGCTGGCTGACAACCTTCAGCCGTCGGCTGGAAGGCTTTTCCAGCTCGGTGACGTTTTAAGTTTTCCGTTATAGTTAGTTAAGGACCAGAATCTTTTATTAGTTTCCGTTATGAACTTAGTCAAGTTCTTGTATAGTTTATTTGGTGTTAGGATTTATAAGTTGATTCCGACTTTGGTTCCGACAAAATAAAGATACAACAATTATGAACTCGAACAATATGAACACGATAAAAGAGTAACTAGAGATTCGAACCGATGTAGTAACTGAGAATCACCTGAATTTTAGACGGTTGTCACAACTATTTTGACTTTGGAGCTTTTATGAACTATTTTGACTTGGAACTATTGAACTATTTTGAACAAACTCTTTGAACTCTTATGCGTAAAACACTTTTACACTACTTGCTCACTTGAACTTACCGGCTTGCCCCCTTTTTTAGGCTAAACTAATTATTGATGCTTGTATGCGAGACCGACCCTTGATGGAACTATAACATGACTCTTAAGTGACGGAACAACTATCTCTTTTTAAAACAAAACTACTTAGTGCCCAACTGCTTTTTCTAGAACTTTACACACTATTAACTACAGAGCCGTTTAGTAATTATGGGTATCGATACTTAGGAAAGAACCGTTCCTTGCTTAGATGGCAGTCTAAGTACATATTACTAAGAACTTGACAACTTCCCGTAGGATAGGCGGGGAAAGGGGCCTCACTGTTGAACAGTGGGTTTAGTGTGAACACTTAAGTTATAGATTCCAAGAGGTTGATACAAGAAATATAATTAGTTACATTTACGCAAAAATTTACGAACTTTTAGCGATTGCTTCCGCAACTACGATTTGACTCTACTTAGTCTTTACGAACTTAGGGCACCGATTCCCCGTTACCTGAAACTTTAAAAGTATATAAATTTTAAGCGACTTTTCTCCGCTAACCTCCTTTTTGGAAACTTTTACCTTTATATACTTTACTTATATTTTTGCCTAACTACCTAAACTGTAACTCACTCACTACTTTCGTAGTTGACACTTTATCTTATGTTTCAGGGAATTTAGTGTAAGTATGAAGTGCATGGCATGGACGGGTCAAGGCGGTCGTGTGAGAACCTTTACGGGAAAAGACTTGTTCATTACTTTTGGGAATTTTTAAATTGAAACTTTATCTATGTATTTTGTACTAAATTCTGTGACTTGGTTATTTCTTTGAACTTGTAAACACTTTTAATATTTTTAATGACTTGAATGCCGTTATGTTTCTTATGACCCGTGTAATGATCTTCCAGCTCTTCACATTCCGTGTTTCCGCTTTAGCGGGGTGTCACACGTACTTACGAAACTCATTGTTCACGGATCCGTCATGTCTCACTCCTCTCGTTCGCATTCACCGTCACGATCCCAGTCTCGCTCGCTACCGAGAGCTGTTTCGCGTTCTGAGGCTTCCGAGGGCCGCACCGCCTCGGGAAGCCAACGTCGGCAGACCACCGATCCCACGGAGGGCACCTCCTTGGCCATCTCCAGCAGCATCGGGTCCAGCCCGAGGGCTGTGCTACCCCCTCCACCGGTACCCGTTGCCACCACACTCCACTACCGGGGCCCACGCATTAGGCATACCGCGCGAAAGCAGGTAATCCTCCTGGGCCGCCTACCGGACAAGATGGCCGTGCACCAGGCTGGACCATCCCAACCTACCCCATCCCACCTACCTTTCGGTCACCCTCCAGAGGTTCCACATAACCCTCTCATGGACCACTACTCCTGGGAGAGACAGATGGAGCCCGAGGAAATGCAGGGCGCTAGAGACGTCGAGGCCGCTAGGCAGAGGATGCCTCCTACTCTTCAGCCTCCCCCACCGGTCGCGTTCCCTCACCTGCACCGCGAGGTACGGGGACTGGCACAGGAGACCCAACACCAGGGACACCTTATCAGTGAGGTCACTGACTCTGCACAGCAGTTGTCGGAGCAGGCGTTGCGAGTCATCGCATCGACCCGAGCTAAGGCACGAACCGTGCAGCACCTCATTGGTGTGTGTCTGGTAATGGGCACGTTGATTGCGGTTATGGCAGCCAAGATGTTCCTAGAGAGGCGCCACTAGTTATTTCCTTGTATTGTATTGTACTTAGCCTAGTCGTAATTTTCTCATTGTACACGACTTAGACTTTTTATTTCCTTTCCTTTCCATGTATTGTAACCGTATTTCTCATTCAGTACTTGTATTAAACCTTATTATCATTAATGGAACTTCTATCTTTTATTATTGTACTTACCTTATCGTGTGAATCTTTTACTTTTGACAATCATTACAATTCTATCTCTTAAATCTTTGTCATGCGTGTGCTATTGGTTCATTCATATTAATCTCGTGCTATAATTATCTATAGTTACTAAAATATATTCTTATCATATTCCGTTCGTGCGTTCTAAACTAAATCTATTCTTATGATTGTTGAATCATGGCTCCTCGCTCAAACGCTAGCATCATTGCTGAACAAGTCGCTGAGCAGTTGAATGCGGCAATGCCCAATATGATCGCCCAGATCACTGCCGGAATCAATGCCAATGTCAACAACCATCATCAGCAACAACAACAGCAACAGCAGCAGCAGCAGCAGAACAATCAAAACCAAAATCAGAATCAGAACCAACACCCGAACCCTCCCCCGTGCAACTATAAGAGCTTCATGGCATGTAAGCCAAAGGAGTTTCACGACACAACTGGTGCTGTAGGACTGCTCCAGTGGTTCAAGAGTATCGAATCGGTCCTACACATCAGCCGATGTGCCGAATCCCACAAGGTGGAGTACGCATCCTGCGTATTCCATGGCCGAGCTCTGTCCTGGTGGAACACCGTTGTTCAAACCAGAGGGCGCGAGACTGCCTACGCTCTTCCCTGGAACACCTTCAAGAATCCGCTCATTGAAGAATACTGCCCAAGAGGGGAAATCAAGAGGCTCGAGGCTGAGCTGTGGGACCACAAGATGATCGGAAACGACATCGAGAAGTACACCACCCGGTTCCACGAGCTCGCCCGGCTAGTTCCAAGGCTGGTAACCCCTGAGGAGAACCGGATCGACCTGTACATCTCTGGTCTAGTTCCAGAAATCCGTGGCATGGTCATCTCATCTGAGCCGCAGACCCTACAAAGCGCAATCATCCTAGCTCACTGTCTCACCAGCAACCTACTCACTGCTCCTACCTCTTCCAAGAAGGAGTCAGGTGAGAAGAGAAAGGCCGAGCAAACCCCGAGAAGAAGTGACCGCATCAAGAAGACCCGTAGCACCCGAAACTTCGTTGTGACTGCCGCACCTGCACCTGCACCAGCACCAGCACCACCTAATAGATCCAGGTCCTACTCCGGACCGCACCCGAAGTGCAACAAGTGAAACTTCCACCATCTCGGGAACTTCCCGTTATGTTTGAGGTGCCAAAAGGTGGGCCACTTCGCCAAATACTGCCCTGACAAGACAACCGCCCCAGCGCAGAAACTGACATGCTATGAATGCGGGAGCGACCAACACCTCCGGAACACCTGCCCTAAGCTGAATCGAACTCCGCAGAACCAGGGAGGGCAAGGGAGGGGCCGCGCCTTCGCATTAACAGCTGAGGAAGCACGTCAGGACCCCAACGCAGTTACTGGTACGTTTTCCCTCAATGATCATTTTACTTCCGTACTATTCGACTCAGGAGCTGAGAGAAGCTTCATTTCCTTAGAATTTAGACCCCTCATTAATCTAGGATCTAAAGTTCTTAAGGATAGTTTTACCGTTGAATATGCTAACGGCCAAGAGTTTGAGGCTAAGGATATAATCGTAGGATGTTCACTATGCTTATCTGACAAAATATTCCCCATTGATCTAATTCCTATCGAGCTTTCAAGTTTCGACGTTATCGTTGGAATGGACTGGCTATCTCGCTTTCGAGCAGAGATCGTCTGTTTCGACAAACTCATCTGTATTCCTCTTTCGGAAAAAGAGACTCTCGTTGTTCAGGGAGACAAGCCTGGACGACAACTTCGCATCGTGTCTTCCATCAAAATGCGCAAGTACCTTCAGGAGGACTATGACGCATTCCTTGCCCATGTCGTCGAGCGTAAACCTGCAGAGAGCCGAATCCAAGGTATTCCAGTAGTCAAGGATCATCCCGAAGTCGTTCCCGAGGATTTGTCAGGGCTGCCACCTCAACGACAAGTGGAATTCCGAATATACCTCGTTCCTGGCGCAGCACCGGTTGCCAAGACACCGTACCGTCTGGCGCCACCTGAAATGCTAGAACTGTCAAAACAGTTACAGGAACTCTTAGACCATGGTCGTATTCGCCCGAGTTCGTCCCCCTGGGGAGCCCCAATCCTCTTTGTCAAAAAGAAAGACGGATCCTTCCGCATGTGCATTGACTATCGAGAGCTGAACAAGCTGACCGTCAAGAACCGATACCCTCTCCCGAGGATCGATGACCTGTTCGACCAGTTGCAGGGTGCAACTTACTTCTCCAAAATCGACCTCCGTTCGGGTTATCACCAAGTTCGTGTCAGCGAGACCGACATTCCGAAAACCGCATTCCGAACTCGTTACGGCCATTACGAATTTCTTGTCATGCCTTTTGGTCTGACCAACGCACCAGCAGTGTTCATGGATCTAATGAACAGAGTATGTAGGCCATACTTAGACAAATTCGTTATCGTATTCATAGACGACATTCTCATCTACTCAAGGAACAAGGAAGATCATGCGAAACACCTTAAGCTCTGTTAGTGAAAGAAATGCAATGACTGGATGTTCTATTATGTTTTGGTTAATTAGTATTATATTAGCCTGTATATAGTTAGCTTAGTGGGCTGCTCACGGACTTGCATGTCCGTGAGGCCCAATAGAGTCCAAGCCCAAACTGGCTGAACATGTTACTCTATAAATAGAGGTGTTCAGATCAGTTTAGGGTTGTTGGTTTTGATAGAGAATTCGTGTTTATGCTTCCGGATTGTAACAACGTTTTGTTAATCAGAAGTATTAGAATTCGGTAATTGTGTTTATGCGTTTATTGCTTTCGTTTATAACCTGTGTGTTTATTGATTACGAGATTCCGCCTCGTAGTTAGTATAGTTTAATCCTGTAGATCGGACCACTGGGACCTACAATTGGTATCAGAGCAAACGCTTTGTTTGCTCTCTATCGAGATTTGGTTCAGGGTTAAATTCAGGTTTTAATCGATTATGGAAATTTAGGGTTCTTAGTAATTTTTCAGCGGCCGTAGGTGTTTATTAGGGTTTCTGGACATCTTCGGCGGCAATTAGGGTTTCTAGACGTCTTCGTGGATTTACTTCGTGGGCTTAGTTCGTGAATTTACTTCGTGGGCTTAGTTCGTGGATTTACTTCGTGGGCTTAGTTTGTGGATTTACTTCGTGGGCTTAGTTCGTGGATTTAATTCGTGAAAACATCTTCGTATATTTTAGTAGATACTTCTTCGTGGATACATCTTCGTGGATTTTCGTGAACACTTCTTCGTGGATTTTCGTGGATACATCTTCGTGGATCTTCGTGAACACTTCTTCGTGAATCTTCGTGGACACTTCTTCGTGGATTTTCGTGGATACTTCTTCGTGAACATCTTCGTTAAAATTTCTTCGTTACTGGATCTCTTAAGTCTACGAACAACATCTTCGTGAGTGAGACCCATCTTCGCCGAACAACATCTTCGTGATTGACACCCTTCTCCGACGAACAACATCTTCGTGATCCATCTTCGCCGAACAACATCTTCGTGATTGACACCCTTCTTCGACGAACAACATCTTCGTGATCCATCTTCGCCGAACAACATCTTCGTTGAACAACATCTTCGTGACCCATCTTCGTGTACTTATTCGCTGCATAACATCTTCGTGACATCTTCGCGCACATCTTCGCTGAAATGGATTCTAAACAATCCGTTAACGTACCTCCAAAATTACTTAACTCATCACAATACTTTGAATGGGCTGAACTATTTGAACAATTCTGTCGTTACAATGATGTGCAAATGTGGGTATGCATTCAAGAAGTCTATGAACATCCGCGTCAAACTATAGACAATGTAACTGCAAGAATTCCCGTCAATAAAATGTCACCTGAATATCGACGAGAATATGATTCTGAAAACAGAGCAATAGCAAGTCTAAAGATGGCTTTGCCAGTCGATATGCAACATCTTTACAAGAATCTGGAAAACAGTAAGAAAACTTCCCATGACTTTTGGAAAGCGATTGAAAAACAATATGCCGGAACCCCTGCTCAGCAAAAGAGTCGAGCGAATCTCCTTAAACGACAATTCAATACTTTCAGATCAGGAGTTAATGAACCTTTTGAAGATACTGTTACCAGATACTTCAATCTTCTTGCAGAACTCGCTAGATATAAAATAGATGTAACAAGTGAAAAAGTTGAGCGATTCTTGGATGCGTTGCCTAAGCGTTGGGAGGTTTACGTAAACCTTATAAAAGATGAAATTGACAAAAACACCGACGAAGTCTTAACTTTAGAATCACTGCTAGAACAATTCAGAGGATATGAATTGACCCGTTTCACAACAAACATGATTACAGATCAAACACCCTACGGGCAAACCTCAGAATCAAACACCTCCGAAAACGCAACTGCTTTCTTTACGGATAAGGATCCACCGCCCTCGGAATCACACTCTGGCACTCGACCTACCACTGCAACACCAGCTGTTCCTGCCACACATCAGAAAATGCCAATGAGTGTTAAATCTGCAGAGGAAAGTCTCGAAATATTATCTTGCTTTTTGACTGCCTATGGAAATCAGGTACAAGGAAAAATTGCCGATCCAGGGCTATGGGATGAGGATTTCAGTCAAGTTGATCAGGATGACCTTGAAGAAATGGATTTACAGTGGCAAACCGCCATGATTACTAATAGAATAAAGAAATTCATGGCAAGAACAGGACGAAGTTTAAGAACAGGAAAGGCAGGCTTCGATAAATCTAAGGTCCGGTGTTACAATTGTCAACAACCTGGTCATTTCGCAAGAGAGTGTCAACAGCCTAAAGTTGAACGTACTTCAAATCAAGACAAAAGCGGTCCTTCACAAGCCTCTCAACCACAGCGTAGCTTAGCTTCACAGGCAATGATCGTCCAACACGATGATCACACATACGACTGGACAATCTGTACCAATCAAGCACTCATGGCTTCTGTTGAAGAGATTCACAGTGAAACAAGTGACTCAGGTTCCGATAATGACACAAGTTCCAGTTCTGATAACGACACAAGCTCCAATGAAGACGATCAGGATGTTAAAGACACTAAGGACGAGAAAACACTATGTAATTGTACGGTGGATATGTCTAACGACAATTTTGTTGCAAAAATGGCTGGTCTTCAAACCGAGAAGTCAAAGGTACTTCTTGACCTTGAATCTGTTAAAGAATTGTGCAAATCTTTTATTGTCTTAACTCTTGAACATGACAAATTGTTCACTTCAGTATCAAGTTTGGAAACACAGAAAACCAAACTTGAAAAGGAAGTTTCAATACAGGTTTTCTTAAAAGATGACTACATTAGAAAATTTAAACAAACTGGGTCGAAAGAACACTTAAAGACGAAGCGAAAATTGGAGTATTCAAGGAGTTTATACCAGCAGTTGGAAAGATGATGATCTCTAAGAAGAAGATAGATCCTGAAACGGGGAGAACCGCAAGAAGAATGTGATATCCTCCTATCGCTTGCTTGACGAAGATTCCGATGAAGAACTTTGGTCGAGATATTCTTGGAGACTTACATATCTGGGCGGTAGATGTTGCAACAGGCTAAGCGGTGATGTACAGAAAAGATGACGAAGTTAATGAAGGCATGACTGAGATCTTGAGAGTTATTGACGCCACTCAGCTAGCTAATCTGACCGAAAATGATCTGAAGATATTGAAGAAGGATCATATTGTTACTTTAGCAGGTTGGGAAGATATTGGTAGAGATTACCAAAGGATCGTTGATGGTTGTTTGAACTTGCAGGTTAATACAGATAGTGAAATATTGATCATAGAATAGAAGCATCAGTCAAGGGGGAGTTTGTTAGTGCAAGAAATGCAATGACTGGATGTTCTATTATGTTTTGGTTAATTAGTATTATATTAGCCTGTATATAGTTAGCTTAGTGGGCTGCTCACGGACTTGCATGTCCGTGAGGCCCAATAGAGTCCAAGCCCAAACTGGTTGAACATGTTACTCTATAAATAGAGGTGTTCAGATCAGTTTAGGGTTGTTGGTTTTGATAGAGAATTCGTGTTTATGCTTCCGGATTGTAACAACGTTTTGTTAATCAGAAGTATTAGAATTCGGTAATTGTGTTTATGCGTTTATTGCTTTCGTTTATAACCTGTGTGTTTATTGATTACGAGATTCCGCCTCGTAGTTAGTATAGTTTAATCCTGTAGATCGGACCACTGGGACCTACAAGCTCATTTTAGAACTCCTCCGAGATCAGAAATTGTACGCCAAATTCTCGAAGTGTGAATTCTGGCTCCGAGAGGTACACTTCCTTGGTCATGTGGTCAACCAAGAAGGGATTCATGTAGATCCAGCAAAAATCGAAGCGATCGAGAAATGGCAAGCTCCGACGACCCCGACGGAAATCCGTCAGTTCCTAGGATTGGCTGGCTATTATCGAAGATTCATCGAGAATTTCTCGAAGATCGCAAAACCCCTCACCGAGCTCACTCAGAAAGACAAGGACTTCACTTGGGAAAAAGATCAGGAGGATTCCTTCCAGAAGCTCAAATATCAACTGTGTCACGCACCGATTCTGTCCCTGCCAGAGGGCACGGATTACTTCGTAGTGTTTTGCGATGCCTCCCACCAAGGACTTGGGTGTGTTCTAATGCAGAACGACAAGGTCATCGCTTACGCTTCTAGGCAGCTTAAAGTGCACGAGCAGAACTACACAACACACGACTTAGAGTTGGGAGCCGTCGTATTCGCTTTGAAGATCTGGAGGCACTACTTGTATGGTACTAAGTGTACGGTCTACACTGATCACAAGAGCCTTCAGCACATTTTAGACCAGAAAATGCTCAACATGAGGCAACGTAGATGGATAGAACTGCTGAGTGACTACGATTGCGAGATCAAATACCACCCGGGTAAAGCAAACGTAATGGCAGATGCCCTGAGTCGGAAGGAAAGGGTAAACCATCTCGAGTTCGAGCATTAGGTATTCAAATTCAGACGAGCCTTCGAACGCAGATCGCAAACGCGCAGCAAGAGGCGTTGAAACCCGAGAACATTAAGGACGAAACGCTGCATAATCACGAAAAGGAATTCGAACGCAAGTCAGACGGGATCTACTACTTCAAGGGTCGAGCATGGATTCCAAAATCTGAGGACCTCCGCAAACTCATTTTGGACGAGGGCCACCGATCTAGATACTCCATCCACCCGGGATCCGACAAATTGTATAAGGACCTCCGAGTATATTACTGGTGGCCGGACATGAAGAAGGATATCGCCTTGTATGTAGCTAAGTGCCTTACTTTCTCCAAGGTCAAGGCAGAATATCAAAAGCCCTCGGGTCTACTTCAACAACCGGTAATTCCCATGTGGAAGTGGGAACAAATTTCCATGGACTTCGTCACTAAGTTGGGCCGTACGGCTAACGGTAACGACACGATTTGGGTAATCGTGGACCGTTTGACAAAATCCGCTCATTTCCTACCGGTTCGAGAAAATCACTCGATGGAGAAATTCGCTCAAGTCTACATCAACGAGATCGTCTCTCGTCATGGAACACCTCTCTCCATCATCTCCGATAGGGATAGTCGATTCACGTCCCGCTTTTGGAATGTCCTTCAGAAGTCGTTAGGTACGCGACTAGACCCCAGCACCGCATACCACCCTCAGACCGATGGTCAGAGCGAAAGGACGATCCAAACACTTGAGGATATGCTGAGAGCATGTGTAGTCGACTTCGGAGGAAGTTGGGACGCTCACCTTCCTTTGGTCGAATTCTCCTACAATAACAGCTACCATGCTAGCATCAAGTGCGCACCATTCGAGGCTCTCTATGGACGTAAGTGTCGGTCACCGCTTTGTTGGCTAGAAGCTGGCGATCGACAACTTACGAGACTCGATATCGTCCAGGAGACCATTGACAAGATCACCACTATCCGTGAAGGACTGAAGACATCCCGTACCAGACAGAAGAGCTACGCAGACAACCGAAGGAAACCCCTCGAGTTCCAAGTTGGCGACAGAGTGCTCCTCAAGATATCGCCATGGAAAGGGGTAGTCCGCTTCGGAAAGCGCGGTAAGCTAAGTCCAAGGTACACCGGTCCATTTGAAGTCATTGAGCGTATCGGTCCCGTTGCTTATCGTCTCCAACTCCCCCATACTCTCTTGAACGTTCATAATGTATTCCATGTCTCACACTTGAAAAAAGTGTCTATCTGATGAGACCATCGTCATCCCTCTTGACGAGGTCAAAATCGACAACAAACTAAACTTCATCGAAGAACCGCTCGAAGTTGTTGACCGCGAGGTCAAACAACTCAGGCAGAGTCGTATTCCGATTATCAAGGTTCGGTGGAATTCCCGACGCGGTCACGAATTCACATGGGAACGTGAAGACCAATTCCGTCAGAAATATCCACATCTATTCGAGAACACTTCTTCATGATGGGACGAACTAAATTTCGGGACGAAATTTCTTTCAACCCGGGGAGAATGTGACAACCGTCAAATTCCAGGTGCATTTCATGTTCTATGTCTCTTTTGGTCTATCTAGTCTTTAACTGTTCAATAACCGGAACCGCAACAGTGTCGGAATCACAACCAGAATCAATTTATATAAGTCCTAATACCAAGAAAACTCCTAATGAACTTTCCTAAGTTCATAATGTAACATACTTTAAAACTTTAGTTAACGAAAAGGTCCAACGAAACAATTATACAAAAACAGCCAAAACACAAAATTTGTTACAAAACTGGTCCAGGACGACGCACACATGCCTTGTGTGCCGTCCTGCAGGACTGATTTTGTAATAAATTTGAAAACTTTGCATGCCTCGATTTCTAAACCTTTTAACCAATCAATCTCGAGTTCCAGGCCATCATTACTGCAAATGGGCAGTACCAAGACCCTATACCATCAGTTTTGTTTATTTCATTTTTATTATCATTTTTACTAAACCAAAAACACACACATACAACTTTTCTCTCTAAAAACCCTCAAGAACTTCCTCATTTCCAGTGATTGCCAGCACCTAAAACACCAATTTATTCCATACAAAACGTTTGAAACATCAAGAGGAGCAAGGGAAACCAAAAGATTTCGGTAAAGGACCATTTTCGTAAAGATTTTTGAAGTTAAATCCGGCCAAATCATCATCCAAGCTAATCTATTCGGTAGAAATCATTTCCTTTTCATTTTATACTGATTTTATTACTTGCATGTATGATCTAAAGGCTAAAAACAAGATTTTACAAAGATCTATGATTTTCTATGGTCAAAAACGTTTTTAATCGAAATAACCTTTGGATCCACGAATTTGTGACCAAAAATACTTTAGAAACTGTTAAAATGATGTTTTAATAAGTTTAAACCTATTGCATGTCGAGATCTATGGCTAAAATAATCGTTTTGCTCGAAAAATCACAAGAACACGACATGTGCGCCGTCCCTATGACCAGGACGACGCAGCGGGTGAAAATTTGGCCTCTGTGCGCCGTTCCAGTGGTCACAACGGCGCCCAGGCGTGACCTTTTTCCCGAATTTTTGTTATTTGACGTTTTTGACTATATTGACCCGCTGACATTTTGACGTATGACTTTTGGGACTGAGTTTGGTAAAAGTAATAACATTCGAGACATGTATGGACTAAATCGGACTAAAATGGACTAGATTAAATATGTTATCGTGTTTTAGGTGATTTGTGAGCGGAAGTGGATTGTACATTTTTGGATATGAAATTTGGGCGCGGAAGCGCTGCCCAAATTTCCTTAGAAAAATGTAAACCACTTCAGCAAGCAAAAGCACCCGTAACCTAATAATAATAAAAGCTAAATCGAACTTTTGGACAAAAACGTGACAATTACCATTTCGGACCATTTTGGACAATACTTAACCTTGACACTTAAAGTTTAATAAAATTTTATCTATTATATTATATAAAGAACATAATGAGATAATAACTAATTAAACTATCTTGGTATTAATAGGCGATCCGTGATTCCCGGGTTCCGATCCGACCGAATTTCGCGTTCTTACTCTTCGCAATCCGTGAGTTACAACCCCTTTATTTAAATATGTATTTTGCATGATTTTGGGGGAAACATAAGACTAATTGCATTTTGAAAACATTTATGAACAATTGCAACTTTGCGAACTTTTGAACTTATTACGAACTTATGAAACTATTGTGAACTTTGGAAACTTATATGAACTTTATGAACTTTATGAACTTTGGAACTATTGAACTATTTTGGAAAAACTCTTATGCGTAAACACTTTTGCTCTACTAGCTTACTTGAACTTACCGGCTTGCCCCCTTTTCGGCTAAACTAATTATTGATGCTTGTATGCGAGACCGACCCTTGATGGAACTATAACATGACTCTTAAGTGACGGACGACTATCTCTTTTTGAAACAAAACTACTTAGTACCCAGCTGCTTTTTAGACTTTACACACTATTAACTTCAGAGCCGTTTAGTAATTATGGGTATCGATACTTAGGAAAGAACCGTTCCTTGCTTAGATGGCAGTCTAAGTACATATTACTAAGAACTTGACGACTCCCCATAGGATAGGCAGGGTAAGGGTCCTCACGGTTGAACAATCGGTTTAGTGTGAACACTTAAGTTATAGATGCCAAGAGGTTGATACAAGAATCTAATTAGTTACTTATACGCATAAATTTATGAACTTTTAGCGATTTATTCCGCAATACTTTAGCGATTTATTCCGCAATACTTTTAGCGATTGTTTCCGCAACTATGATTTTACTAAATCTGACTCTACTTGGTCTATACGAACTTTAGGGCACTGACACGCCCATTACTTAGAACTTTAAAAGTATATAAATTCTTTAACGACTTTTCTCCGCTAACCTCCTTTTTGGAAACTTTTACTTTTATATACTTAACCAACTTTTTGCAAGCAACTTAAATTGTAACTCACTCACTACTTTCGTAGTTGACACTTTATCTTATGTTTCAGGAAATTTAGTGTAAGCATGAGGTGCATGGCATGGACGGGTCGAGGTGGTCGCGTGAGACTGATTTGGGAAAAGACTTGACCATTTTCTTTTGGGAATCTTAATTTGAAACTTTATCTATGTATTTCGTACTAAATGCTATGACTTGGTTATCTATTTCTGAACTTGTAAACACTTTTATTTTTAATCAATGACTTGAATGCCGTTATGTTTCTTATAACCCGTGTAATGATGTTCCAGCTCTTCACATCTCGTGTTTCCGCTTTAGCGGGGTGTGACAGCGCCTGTTGATTCGTAGTTAAATTCCAAAGAGATTGCAAGTTGTCTATAACCCTTAAACGTCGCCATGCGTTGCCGCAAGCAACAAGTCATCAACAATATTAAAATAGGTTAAACGGATAAAAATTAACTACTGAAAAAAAAATTCAAAGTACAAATCTTTAATATATAATAAAAGAGGGGTCTTAAATGTCACATGGCGAATTATGGTCCCTTGGATGAGTTATCTTCTTTGATTTCAGCCGTTAGATCAGATTGATGATGTCATCAAAGACTATTTCTATTTTACACCCTCTTACAATACATAACTAGCTTAGTGCCCGTGTGATACACGGAGTTATATAATAAAGTTTATAGAAGTGATGCATAAGAATTATATAAGAAAGTTAATGTTAAAATTCCAAAGAAAGATGTTTATTATCTCCATTTCTTAGATATCATAGTCCATATATTAAAAGCATACCATATTGAAGTTTCACACATGAACGACCAAACATATCTATATGAATATATGATTGTTAGTTGAACTTGTCATGACCGCAAAATAGCCAAAGAACACAAATATGAGAGTACAACCAATTCATAACAGCTTATACCACGAAAAAAAAAATGCTAAATTTAAAAATGCTTGTATAAACCTTATCACCAAATTAGTGCTTACAGTTTCAGAAAGTATAAATGTTTAGATGCAAAGCTATACAAAAAGAACACCAACACATTTATTACATCTTGAGGACAAAGATAAAATCTAATATCTTTTGTGTATCAGTTGCAAGTCATGAAATCAAATCAAGGTAAACATGATACCAATCTAATTTTTCTCATCACTTGATAGTAATATTAATTCTATCATCCTACTCTCCACATGTCAAACTATATAAATTTTAGTTTGCGTAGAGGTAGTGCAAAATCACCTACTTTAACCTGAACAACAAATAAAGGTTTATCAGAGGCACAAACCCTCCTTTACCAATCGATATTTATATTATCCGTCAAAGTTTTTCATCCCTTTTTTGTTAGCTGTCCTTGAAACTTGAAAGCACCCCATGTTCGACTACAAAGCCAGATATTATAGTTTTCAGAGTAATGTAGAATCACCAATATAAGTCAAGATTGAAAGAAGTAAATGTATTTGTATAAAGCGATATGAACCTTGTCCATATATATACAATCTCTAAATGTAATTTTTTCTTTTTTTGTAACCATGAGAATCAGAACACAATTTTGAAACTAACCTTGATGAAACCGATTCCTTCACATGGTTGTGATAACATTGCATGCAACACATGATGTCATACTTTCTGAGTAGTCCATGCTAGTTACCACATACATGCTGTTATAAAATAAACACAAACTATATCATATCACTAACTCACTACTAACTCAGTTCTAAATTATTTCACAAATTTAGTAAGTTGTTACTAAACAATTCAGAAACCACATCACATCATCTACTCAGTTCAAATTTACAAACAAATACTATTTCAGTTTTTGCCTCATAGACGGACAAATTTAGCCATTAACATTTTAGATAATATAGAAAAACTTCAATTAGCAAAACAAAAGTATGTATTGTAAACTACAGTTTGATTAAACAGAAGTTAGTTATCACAAATTTAACACCATAAAACGTATCGAATAGTCAACTCATTTAAAACCACATCGAAAACTTAACTAAAGAGTTACCATTACGATTCTAAAAGTAAAATTTTAACAGCATTTACAGTAACATGAACTAACTTGATAAATCAAAACTACAAGTAACACTTACGACATTAGATTTAAAGTCAACTAAAAAACAAAAACTCGGCCATAGTGTAATGCACAGTGATTTGGTATCACCTGATATTTCAAACAGTGATTTGGTATGAACTTTTACAATAATGATGAGGACAAAATCAAAGAAGATGACCTTTAAACTCCTTACACTTTCTAGCGGATGTGTTGCAGTAGTAGAATTACTTCCTTGTTGTAGGTGGTTTTCAAAAGTATCGATCCCTTCTTTAATGTTGCTTGAATAATGTCTCCCTATACAAAGAATTTCAAGTAAATAAAAAGTAATTAGAGATACACATTCGAAAAGTTTTTTTTTCATAAAATCAAAATCCTATAACATAGAAATCAAAATTGTTAACTGAAATCCTAATCCTTAATATCTTTTATGAACGTCGAAATCGTCACAAGAGATAAGAAACCATTCATATAGAAAGAAATCTTATATTTGGTGAAGATGCTTCAGATTTAAAATCTTTCAATATAATTTGAAATTTGGAGAGAGACGAAAATATGAAGCATAAATTGGAACCTTATCTTGAAAACATAGCATATTCAAAAGTTTTTTAACACCATTGGCTGAGATATAGGTAGCCTAATGAAACCATAGGGTAAGCTTCCTTTTCCTATAAGCTATCTTTTTCCAAGAAAAGCAGTAACCAATTTCAAACCAAGTGGTCCTCCCAAAATTTATTCTCCCAAAATTTAGTCTCCCAAAATCAGGCTAGACACGCTAAAGGCCTCTCTAATTATTATTAAGATAAATTTGGACTTTAAAATAAATTTAAAAAACTGGCAAATTTACACATAAGCAAATGACATCATCCTTTTAAAAGTTATCCTACGTGGATTGCCTAAGAAAGTGCCAAATCAGCTTAATGACATCATACTCATCTCCCATTTATTAGATAAAGTAGATTACATTTTCTCTTTATTTACATCTCCACGAAAATAAAAAAAAACATAAGTTTAATTACTTATAAATCGCTCAATTTAGACTATGATTTACCATATTGTTATTCTAAAATCTCCTCATAAAAATATCAAAACATGTATATAAACGTAACAGTGTATATATTATTTTAACTATAAGCAACATAGGTATCAACGTAAACGTATATATGTTATTATACGTATAATATTGTCTTCTCATAATAACTTAAAATCTACATAAACAAAAATTTATGAGTCAAACTTTATCTTTATCCACGCTATCGCGAGACAATAATCTAGTTACAAATAAAAAAAGGAAAAATAGAAACAAGCTATATCTGTCAGAATACACAAACTAAACCAACAATAAATTGGATTTCTAGTCGGGACAAACTAGTGCAAGGATCAATATAATTTTATTATATCAATATGAATGATAGGATAAAAATACTTCTAATTTCAAAAACTATATATTTATATCATTATTATCCATCGCAACTTGTTAATTATATAACTATGAGACTGTCGTGTTTTGAGACTTAATACGAGTTTTGGTTAGAACACTTCTGAAAACACGAAAACCAAAAGATTTGTTGAATCTCAAAAAGAAAAAAGAAAATTGTTGATGGTGATAATGATAATGTTGGCATTCCGGATACCTTCTAATAAAGGATGAAACTAATATGTTCGTGTGATCGTGTTTCTTTCGGATTGTTTGATCTTATATCTAATGTTCATAATTTAACATACTAGAAAGATATACTCTCACCTACATATAAAGTAGTTGATAAGATATATACGTTCAGCTAAAATATACTTAAATTCGAATAAAATATGTTCAACGAAGAATATAGATTGTGGTTGAACAAATCTTTATAATCTCTCGATGTTATTAACAATCTTCGTTTTTTAGGTACACCAAATCTCTTTTATCTAATAAAAGGGACTTGGGACTGATGTCATTCCCCTGACATGGCATTTGATTAGAGTGTCCACCCAGGACTTTTTATAAGCATTATGATGTCACAATAGTTATATATTTTTTAATTTTAAATATAAAATTATTTTAATTTTGTAGAGTCGTTTCTTGAAGAAAGGAAGCGTATTGAAGACGCATTATATATCTTGAAATCCTCTGGCTTTTTAATTGGGCTCTTCAATTTTCGATACAAAAGTTTGAATTACAAAATTCTACTACTTCTCCATTATCTGTTCTTCTATTTTCTTTATTCAGATCTACCAGAAAAAAATGATTTTTTTTCACGTACGAGCTCAATATGTAAATCACGTATGTTCTTAATTAAGCTAACAAGGTATGCCGTGATTTTTAGTATTTAACTTTTGAAAATACCTATATTTTTTGGCAAATTGGTTCATTAGCAGGGTGAACTATTCTTCTTTAAAAGACCCAAATAATGTTTAATTTTAATATGTATTCCACAATTGTTCGTGTTATGTATTAGTTGCATCTTTATCCGTTATCTAAAAAATGGAAGGAGGTTGTGGAGAAGCCAAGGTCCAAGTGACTTCAGCCTCATTAGTCAACTCAGGTAAGTACCAAATTATATGCGTAGTTTGATTTTGGATGATCTTTATCTGTTCATGTGTTAACAAAAGATTCACCGATTTTCTACCAATAGAGTTTATGGAATTTGAATCTGCTCAGTTTCTAGAAATTTCTTCAAATTCTTTCACTGTCTGTATTCAAAAGTTTCATTTAATTTAAATGTTAATTCATTTTCATATTCTTATTACAAAATGCAACTATAAGTTGTTGTTTAGAGACATTGATCAGTTTTTGCGGTGTTTGTATGTTGAACTTTTACAGTTGTGGGCATCACTATATCTCCTCTTTGGCAATGGTGTTCTGTTACATTAAATGTGTAATTGCATATTAATGTATTTTGAAACTTTTGTCATAGAAAGAACAAATGGTGATGGTAGCAAAAATTAGAATGAGACTACAAGGAATCCAGAATGAAGAGGAAGAATGCCAAAAAAGAAAGATATGAGCTCTTCGAGCAGGATAGTTGAACCATGTGAAGTTCAATATATCTTGAGAGCAGCCGGGCAGGTAAAATTATAAAAAGAACAATTTTAGGTGACATTATTTGAGATCAAAACTAGATGTGGCAAAGATGGGTAGGTTAGGCGGGTTGG
The DNA here is from genome assembly GCA_910822075.1 of Senecio squalidus. NCBI lineage: Eukaryota > Viridiplantae > Streptophyta > Magnoliopsida > Asterales > Asteraceae > Senecio > Senecio squalidus. Next base: position 36,673,665 of record CAJVGC010000508.1, read on the forward strand.
GTAACGGGTCAAAACAATGTTAGGTTTCGAAAGTGCTAGGAAGGGGCAGGTGAATCAATAACGAATGTTGTAACTATTATTACAAAAAATTACAATAAAAATCTAATAAAACCAAGGTTGTATCGTTGTCTCGGTAGTAATAAGCAGTGGGATCATTTCAACCCATTTGACATATGTGGTCTGAAGATGTATATGATGTCACAATAGTTATATATTTTTTAATTTTAAATATAAAATTATTTTAATTTTGTAGAGTCGTTTCTTGAAGAAAGGAAGCGTATTGAAGACGCATTATATATCTTGAAATCCTCTGGCTTTTTAATTGGGCTCTTCAATTTTCGATACAAAAGTTTGAATTACAAAATTCTACTACTTCTCCATTATCTGTTCTTCTATTTTCTTTATTCAGATCTACCAGAAAAAAATGATTTTTTTTCACGTACGAGCTCAATATGTAAATCACGTATGTTCTTAATTAAGCTAACAAGGTATGCCGTGATTTTTAGTATTTAACTTTTGAAAATACCTATATTTTTTGGCAAATTGGTTCATTAGCAGGGTGAACTATTCTTCTTTAAAAGACCCAAATAATGTTTAATTTTAATATGTATTCCACAATTGTTCGTGTTATGTATTAGTTGCATCTTTATCCGTTATCTAAAAAATGGAAGGAGGTTGTGGAGAAGCCAAGGTCCAAGTGACTTCAGCCTCATTAGTCAACTCAGGTAAGTACCAAATTATATGCGTAGTTTGATTTTGGATGATCTTTATCTGTTCATGTGTTAACAAAAGATTCACCGATTTTCTACCAATAGAGTTTATGGAATTTGAATCTGCTCAGTTTCTAGAAATTTCTTCAAATTCTTTCACTGTCTGTATTCAAAAGTTTCATTTAATTTAAATGTTAATTCATTTTCATATTCTTATTACAAAATGCAACTATAAGTTGTTGTTTAGAGACATTGATCAGTTTTTGCGGTGTTTGTATGTTGAACTTTTACAGTTGTGGGCATCACTATATCTCCTCTTTGGCAATGGTGTTCTGTTACATTAAATGTGTAATTGCATATTAATGTATTTTGAAACTTTTGTCATAGAAAGAACAAATGGTGATGGTAGCAAAAATTAGAATGAGACTACAAGGAATCCAGAATGAAGAGGAAGAATGCCAAAAAAGAAAGATATGAGCTCTTCGAGCAGGATAGTTGAACCATGTGAAGTTCAATATATCTTGAGAGCAGCCGGGCAGGTAAAATTATAAAAAGAACAATTTTAGGTGACATTATTTGAGATCAAAACTAGATGTGGCAAAGATGGGTAGGTTAGGCGGGTTGGGTAACGGGTCAAAACAATGTTAGGTTTCGAAAGTGCTAGGATGGGGCAGGTGAATCAATAACGAATGTTGTAACTATTATTACAAAAAATTACAATAAAAATCTAATAAAACCAAGGTTGTATCGTTGTCTCGGTAGTAATAAGCAGTGGGATCATTTCAACCCATTTGACATATGTGGTCTGAAGATGTATATGATGTCACAATAGTTATATATTTTTTAATTTTAAATATAAAATTATTTTAATTTTGTAGAGTCGTTTCTTGAAGAAAGGAAGCGTATTGAAGACGCATTATATATCTTGAAATCCTCTGGCTTTTTAATTGGGCTCTTCAATTTTCGATACAAAAGTTTGAATTACAAAATTCTACTACTTCTCCATTATCTGTTCTTCTATTTTCTTTATTCAGATCTACCAGAAAAAAATGATTTTTTTTCACGTACGAGCTCAATATGTAAATCACGTATGTTCTTAATTAAGCTAACAAGGTATGCCGTGATTTTTAGTATTTAACTTTTGAAAATACCTATATTTTTTGGCAAATTGGTTCATTAGCAGGGTGAACTATTCTTCTTTAAAAGACCCAAATAATGTTTAATTTTAATATGTATTCCACAATTGTTCGTGTTATGTATTAGTTGCATCTTTATCCGTTATCTAAAAAATGGAAGGAGGTTGTGGAGAAGCCAAGGTCCAAGTGACTTCAGCCTCATTAGTCAACTCAGGTAAGTACCAAATTATATGCGTAGTTTGATTTTGGATGATCTTTATCTGTTCATGTGTTAACAAAAGATTCACCGATTTTCTACCAATAGAGTTTATGGAATTTGAATCTGCTCAGTTTCTAGAAATTTCTTCAAATTCTTTCACTGTCTGTATTCAAAAGTTTCATTTAATTTAAATGTTAATTCATTTTCATATTCTTATTACAAAATGCAACTATAAGTTGTTGTTTAGAGACATTGATCAGTTTTTGCGGTGTTTGTATGTTGAACTTTTACAGTTGTGGGCATCACTATATCTCCTCTTTGGCAATGGTGTTCTGTTACATTAAATGTGTAATTGCATATTAATGTATTTTGAAACTTTTGTCATAGAAAGAACAAATGGTGATGGTAGCAAAAATTAGAATGAGACTACAAGGAATCCAGAATGAAGAGGAAGAATGCCAAAAAAGAAAGATATGAGCTCTTCGAGCAGGATAGTTGAACCATGTGAAGTTCAATATATCTTGAGAGCAGCCGGGCAGGTAAAATTATAAAAAGAACAATTTTAGGTGACATTATTTGAGATCAAAACTAGATGTGGCAAAGATGGGTAGGTTAGGCGGGTTGGGTAACGGGTCAAAACAATGTTAGGTTTCGAAAGTGCTAGGATGGGGCAGGTGAATCAATAACGAATGTTGTAACTATTATTACAAAAAATTACAATAAAAATCTAATAAAACCAAGGTTGTATCGTTGTCTCGGTAGTAATAAGCAGTGGGATCATTTCAACCCATTTGACATATGTGGTCTGAAGATGTACATTTTCTTACGAGTTATTTCTTGAAATTTGAGAGAATTACTTTCCTTGAGGTAAATTGTTTATTTTCTTTTCCTTTTTTGGATTGTTCGACAATAAGCTATTCTGTAGTGTTTTGTAGTGTACCAAATTAACTTTAACATTTATTTGAAAAGGAGATTTTAAAATAAAACCAATATAAGCTTATAAACCAGCGGATATGTCATGTATGGGTGTTTGGTTGGGTACTTAGACTGATTATTCCTAGCTTTAATCAACCGGGTTTTACTAACTCAACTAAAGTTATTTGAAAGTTGGTTCGCTAATTTTTTTTTTTTTTTTTTAACTCTGATGATTTTTTCTTTCTTAAGAAGTTGGTTACTTTTAATTCAATCATCCTTTGTTATTGTTTGAATATGATTACAAAAGTATGTTATTTCTTCAATAATCTTTTTTTTTTTGTAGAAAATAATGACTTGGAACAATTTATACATAAAAGTATAATTTACGTTATTTTCTACCCATTTGACCCGTTTTTCTTTTAAGCCAAGTTTTTTATGCTATGTGCTTGACTCATTGGAGATGAAACAAATCCCTAATTGACCCATTTAAAAGTAAACAGGTCTAACTTACTAAATATTCATATGCTAAGCCAAACTATAGAAGTAATTTAGTATTTATATATTTTAGTTTAGAAATGAAATATTTTGCATGTGATTGTTATGTTGATGTCATTTTCGGAATCTTGGTTTGAACAGGGTAACTGCATCTTATGTTATTCTTTTAGCTCTTTTGTGGAATCCAGCCACCACTAAAGATCAGGCCATTGACCGAGCTCTTCAGGTCTGTACTTTAAGAGTTAAACTGTAATCTCACCATTTCGAGGATTTGATGAAAATGGTTGATTGCAGGAAGAAAAGCAGAAAAAGGTTGGCTTCGTGATTTTCTGAAGATCCAAGTGGAACTTCAGTCTCTCATCAACTGCTATTTAGTCGCTCATCTCATGCTGAAGATCTCAAATATTTGTTCATGGTGTGACATTGAGAGTTTTATTTCTTAGGTAACGGTGTTGGGCATTTTTGTTATGATAAAGTGGAAAGCCTTGTATGTAAATAATCGTAATTGCTGCTTAAAGAGAAGTTTAGTCTTAAATTTATGTCTTATTCAGCCTTTTTAATACTTACGCTTAAAGTAAGATAACCAACTTTCAAAAAGAATTAGTTTAGGTAATCAAACCCGGTAAACGGTCAATATGATGATGTAGCAGCTGAGTGTAATAAACTCTATCTTAACTTAGGTAATTATCAAAAACTTCTTGAGCTTGATACAAGTCTATTATCCAAAACCTAAAGCATACCAAAGTTTTTTTGGTTATTTCTTTTTCGAGTTATTTCAACTACAAACACTTATTACTTTTGTTAGGGTATGTTCAATTTTTCTTTGTTGATTACATGAATTTCTCTGAATGCATCATAAGAAGACTTCTGGCTAGGTATATTGTTATGGGCTCTATACACTTGTGTTTCATAGATTTTTAAAATTTGATGCAATAACGTAGTACTTTTGATACACCAAATACCGATATTAAGTTAACCAATTTAAACCGTATTAGTTTCGAACCTACAAAAGATTATTGATTATAAATTCTTTAATTTTTCTATACAATCCGTGTATCACATGGGTAATAAAAGAGATGCTAAGAGATGCTATAAGTAGTAAAGCTACTTATAGACTTAGCATCTATAAAGGAATTCAATTTATTATCGATTTTTTAAGATAAATGTGTTTCATACTTTCATAAAAGAGATGCTAAGCCTTTAAGTTTAATTTAAATCACGTTAAACATAATTCCCCTGATTTTTACTACACTTGACTTGATCAAGTCTTTGTCTCAACTTAGCTGGTTTAGACAAATGTGGTGAATGTATAAGTAGTATGTGTTATTAAAGTTAATCACCGACTGTTACGCTTGGTATTTGAATAGAAGTTTGAGATCGATTATTTTATCGTAATTTTTTTCAATCACCGTGTATCACACGGGAGATAAGCTAGTTACATATTAAGTTTCAGGATGCATAATATAGACCAACATGGTGATTTATGTAATATAATAAGATTACATATAGTTAAACTTGGTGAACAATGCGGATGTAGGATTAAACTATAGGTGTATTCAAAACAAACAATTTTTATAAACTCTGATAAATTAACACTTAAAAAGATCTTTAAAATTTTCTAAACCAAACCATTCGGGACTGAATGTCCATAACGAACCCTCAGTACGACTATGGTGTAGGTATAATATTGGTAACTCTTATTTCGTTTATACGTTTACGTCCTTTGGTAAAAAGAAAAGAAATGCCTTTTAAGTTTAATAGAAACAATTTCCTATATTTATATCTTCCTATATTATTTTCCTCATTAAAACAAAAAAAGTTTAATGAACAAAACCAGTATAGCTGATTCAACATTTAATGGTTGAAACATTTCAATCGTCTGACATATTTGGCCTAAAACCAAGTATAAAACAGAAGAAAATAATACCAAGAATTTAGTCGGTTTCTAAATAATGAACAAAACCAGCATAGTTGGTTCAACTATCTATCGCAATCAATGAAGCAGGAATCCGGCCACAAAACCACAATAGTACTCATATAGGCACGCTTGTACCCAGGGTTTTTTTATATGCGTAGCGTATCTACAAGCAGTTATTATTATTTGGATTTCGAAAAAAATGAGACAGAGACCTTTTGGTTAAAATAGTTAAGCAGTAGACTTCTTGCAGTGTTTTTCAAGCCATTCCATTGTAACACTCTTCGGCCTCTCTAATGGCAACCCAAGAGCTCGATCCCATATGAGCTGCAAAAAAGAAGAATACAGTAAGATCACGACATTCCCACAAGAAATATAACAAAAAAAAACATTAGAGGCGGCAAAATGGACGGGCTAGTTAAAGAGTCAAGATGAGTCTGAGTCAAAACATACGTGTTAACCACAATCATAATCTAGTGTTTAAAAAGAAAAAAGAAAATGCTTGAGGATGTTTTATGCATTAGAAGTCTTTAAAAAACTTCAAGACTTCTTCCCATTTGAGATGTTACAACCCGAATAGACTCATTCAAGAAACACTATATAAAAAAATTAAATGAGCTTCCGTTAAAGGTATCGAGATGAGTGGGGCTAACCTGAGAACAGATTCCAATTGCCCTCGATACACCAAAGAGAACAGTGTAATATCTGAAAATGTTTTAAAGATGAGTATTAAATTATGATTCTTTTGAAACAGTAATTAAGAAACTTAAAGTCTCATACCTTGCTTCAGTTAAACCATAGTAGTTGAGCAACACCCCACTATGAGCATCGACATTGGGCCAAGGGTTTTTCACCTACAAGAATAATCCCAGATCATCGACTATATATTTGCATGAGCTGCTTTAATAATCTGCTCCACATTCATTTTTTCTTTCTAAAAGATAACCAACAAAACAGCATTCCTAAGCACTAAAACACAGCTTACCTTGCCAAGTTCGGTTAGTATTGGTGGAACCACGTCATAAAGTTTTGAAACCTAAAGAGTTTTCATAAAAAAAAAGTCAGATAGATTGTGTTCAAGTCAACATGGCATGAAAAACAGGCTATTAGGTGCTAACCAGCTGGAATAGAGGATCATTAGGCAAGTGTTTCAATGCAAATTCTCGTTGACACATATATCTGGGATCTGTTTTTCTCAGAACACCATGCCCGAATCCAGGAACAACCTGCATTTTATAATTCCAAATGTGAAATAACATGGATATTACTCACATGTCACTAACATCCCCTTTAGGATTGGTTAAAAAAGGGCTTCTAGTGTTGCACATGTTTCTTAGCAACCTTAAAAATCAAAAACATAATGGGATATCATCTTTACCTAGTAGATACTACTGTTTCCATACTATAACAAATGTAAAATGTTTGATATTCGATATAAGTTTCTATCAGCAGACCATTTGAAGAAAAAGGCATGTGGTGTAACAAATAATAATAATTACCGAAAAAAGATGCATATACATTATGAAACCATAAACCAAGAACAATAGACTTTTCCAGTGAAAATTTCAGAAAAATATATAAAAACACATTTCGGGTGACATAATTAGCATTTCACCAGATATAGGAATAATAGTGAAGCCAGGAAATCAGTTTAGCTGATGATGATATAAACATGATCTTCCTGTTAACCAAAAATTTGGAATTTTGGAAGATGCTAACAAACAAAGTTAACCGCTTTTCAATCTTCTTAAACACACTCTAGAGCTAAGAACTTTTTGTTGTTATTACTTCTTTTTAAGATAGCTATAATGGATCAATTAGGGTCAAATGGGTGTCAGACAACTTGAGAGTCGCCTAAACTGTTGATGCCCACAACCTCCTAGCCCCTTTTATTTCAAAAATTAGATTGTGATTAATCATATTTAAGTCATTGTCCCGTAATAAAAACATCTTGTTTCAGCCTAAAAACTCGGAGTGTACAAACTACAAAGAGAGCCAAAAACCACAGCTTGCAACTAAAGTAACTAGTTACTACATCCAAGTAAGCAAGCACAAAAATGATTCCCGATTAAGGTAAAAATAAAAATAATCAGAAGGAAAACAAATTAAGCAGCACAAAAGTAAACAACTAGAGCACACATATAGATAGCTGTGATTACTTTCCTTCAGTGGTATTTTGTTGTCAAATGAAAAGAATTACGTATACCAGTTGATATGAAGGACAATATTGTTGCATATCCAAAAAACTACATTACCTTGCCACTATTCAAGGTTTTCCAGACGTACTCCTTTAGTTGGTCCTGGGTTATGTTCTCTCCACATTCATTGACCACAGATTTTATCCATAGTAGAACTTCCTGCACCGGAGGATAATCGTCAAATTCACAATACCGAATATGGTAGGTAAACCATATAGGGCATGTATATATTTCTAATATATCTGATAATTATCGAAGAAACAGGATGGATGGATATAGATAAAAGAAAAACGAAGAATGCCACCAAAACTATACCTGATTAGCCAGACCATGAAGGGGTCCAGCAAGACCATTCAATGCTGCCGCAAATGAGAGATATGGATCCGAGAGGGCACTAGCAACCTAAATAAGTATAAAAACTATTTAGACAAAGAAAATGTAGATGTTGTAAAACCTAGATGTGGTAAAACCTATCTTTACATAAGAATGAGCCAATTCAGCTTATGTTTTATGTATTACAGGTCAAATAGGTATGGTTCAAATTGAAGGCTGAGATGATTGATGAAGTTTATACCTATACTAAAAATGTAACATTAAAAACGTAAGGTCAAAAAGGTTAATGCTTACAAGATGACCAGTATGAGCACTAACGTTTCCACCTTCATGGTCACTGCAGCAATTCAAATCTTAATTAGAAACTTGTTTTCTTTTGGGAAGGCTCAAACATTATAAGTGCATAAACATACAACTTACCTATGGATTGTGACATAAAGCCTCATAAGCTCTTGCATTTCGGGACCATCAAATCCAAGCATGTGTGCGAAATTTGCACCATAATCTAGGGAGTCATCCACAGATATCCTTTCTCCATTTTTATACATCCTTCAAAAAAAGGAGAGTATATTCGAACTTTGTATTTAGAAGATTACGTTTGTTCATTAAATCTTTGACAGTATAAAACAGCACACTTATTTAACCAGAACAAAAATCTAAATAGTAGTGGAAAAACAGGTGGAGCGGACAAGTTGGGCAAACAGTCAAATAGGGTTTATTTCAGCACAAATACTTTTTTGATACATGTTAAACGGGTCGGTTGGTTGGCCCAAAACACTTTATTCTTAAAATTTTAAATTTTTCGTAAACAAATAGTGGGTCAAATATGATTACAAAATTTATGTTATTTCAATAATAATATGATTTAGTTAACAAAATTATATAAGGGGCGAAAAGGTAAAATTAACAAGAAATACTATAGAAGCCTTTGTATACCTCCGGTACACATATGCAGCTACAGCTGGCACTTGGGCAATCAATGAAAGAGAGTCCTCGAACGTTGGCTCCCAGTATCTATAACCAGAGCAGGCTTTACATATTAATTCTCCATGAGTAACAAGAGTTATTTCAACAGATAAAAACTCCTAAGAAACTCACTTGGATTTATGGATACCCTTCTCATATGCTTTTGAAAATTCACTTTCTACCTGAAACAAGAATTATTATAGTTCAATTTTGAGATATAACTGAAATGAATTCAACAATAGCGTAAAGTTAATGCCTCAGTGTAACTTTCATCCCTCATGGGATGATTTCAATGAGTCTAAGGAAAGAACACTCAAAATCACTGGATTCAACAATTGGCTAGTAAAGGAAAAAAAGGTTTATAACTAGATTCGATAAAGAAAATTTGTATCGATATAAGAATTAGAGCTTTCTCTATAGTTAATAACAGAGGTTGCGATTTTGAACTAAGAATCGGAGTGTCTCAATAGCTAACAGTAGATGTTGCAATTTTGAAACAATAACTTATGAATGGCCAATGGGTCAAATTTGGGTTATGTTTTATCTGTAACGAGTCAAATAAGTAAAACAAAACAAATAGATTAAAGAAAACGGGTCAAAAGTTGGCCAATGTGTTGTTTCAATGAATAAAATTTCCTAAACCACTTCAATCGGGAAAAAAAGTTAACTATTATTACAAAACTAATAACTTCATCAATGATATTTGACACACTAATTATTATACCAAAAAAATTAAAAAAAATGGATCAAGTGTTTCGGGTTAAAACCAATCTGACACGTTTTGATTTATACAAAAAATTACCCATTTTGACCGATCACTTAACCTGCACATTTTGTCACCTAAAGATATCCGGGTAATTTAAATAATTCATTCATAACTCTCCACACAGCATGCAACTCTATAAGAAGAGTTTTGAATAAACCTGAAGAGCCATAACACCAGTTGTAAATTGAGTCATTGGATGAGCTGTAACAGGTAGGGCGTCTATGGCTTTATACACATAATCTGCAACAACAAATGAAGTTAAGCAATAGCTAAACACCTTTCATGTGGCTTATAGAGAAGCTATATTATAAAAATAACGTTTAAAATGAAGGAAAGGTAGTTAATTAGGCTGTTTAACGGCAGGGGACCTGGGATAATGGCACGACTGCGCAGTTCCTTGGATAATGCATCCACTTGTTCTTTTGTTGGTACCTAAATTAAAAAACAGAGAAAAAAATCAGGTCAAAGTAGATATAGCAATGGTCAATATATATCAGAAGCTAGCAGCGAGCAAATACAAAAAAATTATGATAATCACAGAATGTTAATCTACCTTTCCGGTCAAAAGAAGCCAGAGAAGACCCTCAGGCAATGGCTCTCCGCCAGGCTTTGCTGCTGGTAATACCTTCTGACATTCAGGTATAGATAGACCCCGGAAGCGAATTCCCTGATTAATAAAAAAAAATAGGCCATTATACAGATTGACCAACCAAAAGAGTTAAGAATTTCGGATTATGTTTAAATCAACCAAAAATGAGTAAAAAATGTTTACTGGACATTCAGAATTTCAACGCAAGACAAATAAGTAAGAACTCAAGTTGTTCGAAAATAAGAAAGTTAACTTTTGAAATAAAATATACTTGAGTTACTTTATTTTAATATAAACTAAAATACACTTTTTAAGATTATATATACATTTCAGTTATTTAAACTTTTAAAAGTTATATATTCAGGGGTTCATTGTGGTTCGGTCGGCCGTTTTTTATATGATTCAAACCTAAAATAAACTGTGTGATTCCCAAGTTGAAAAACGATCCATATTGTATGGTTAACCTCTTTTGCAGATCAGTCACAGTTTAACATGTTTTTGAACAAGTAGAATTTATACCTCATCTGGGTCAAGCAAAGATGTTTCCCACAGTAGACCTGTCATTCCTCTCATCCCACCAAGTACCTTTATTTGTGACACAAGATAAAGTAGATATTAGAAAAACGTTCTAAATAGCTTCTCATAGAAAAATTAATATAAATTAGATCCAGGCATTAAAACAGAAATAGACAACGAAAACAAAGGAATAAAAAATTTCCTTACCATGTCAACAGTAATGTTACCCAACTGAACTTTTCCATATTCTGACTTAATCTTTTTTAGGCGCTCCTGCACAATATGAAACCGTTAATGCTGAATATGACGATGAAAATGACAATAAAGTTTATAGTATGTGATTATTGATACAGCGGTTAAAAAACTTTAAACTCTCCCTACATGTGACCACTACCTCAAGTCCTATAAAGGAAAATAAATATGAGGTAGCTAAAAATGACATACAAAAGGAATTTTATTGGCTTAATTTGACATTTAGATTACTAAAAGGTTTATAATTAAAGCAATCTATATAATAACTTAAACCGTGTTCACACAGTTGAGAAATATAAGTTGAAACTCAAATAAACTTGGAAAATAAATGACATTCTAATCATAAATGTAGGAGTTGTACCTGCTGTTCTGGAATCAATTCCTTAAGCTGCGAGTGAAGGTCCTACATGGATTTAAATATAGTATGAGTGCCGATCCGAACTCTTAAATCAAAGATTAAGCATACTTGGTTTATAAATTTCTTGTGAGCAAGTTAGTGTATATACTAACAACGTAATAAACCACTAAACTAAAATAAGGGAAATGAAAAAGGGAACAAAATAATATCATTAGCTATGACTTTAAAATAAATGCTATAGAGTGCATACAATGATTCTTTTATAATCTTTGGAACCAAATACTAACATTGTACTTTTATGCATAATTATTAATTTTAAGTTGACTATATATTACACTATACTTGATAGTGAAGTCATTGAATGTTCTAACAAATGGTTTTCAAGACACATTAACTTACATAAATCTAATATTATAGCCTCTCAATGACTTATTCATATTCACTGTCCAACGTTTTCTACATAAACCACTTACAGATAAAGGGGATGAAACACAAAGTCTATACTCTACAGGCTATTCCATCTAACAAGAATCATCAGCACGTGTAGAAAGTTTGGAAAATTTTAGATAACAAGACAGATAAAATATCACTCTTCTCTACACCTCTAAGTTACACGAAGGCATTAATTTGAGAAGAAAAAAAAATACAGTTCACTATCAAGAAAGTAAAAGCAAAAAAGGAAGCTCCAAATCACTAATATATAAGAAGTATACGATATGCTTCACAAAAAAACATTAGTTAAACCATTTCTGTTTTAAAATTTCTGATCACGTTTAAATAGTGTTCCTCTGTGTGTTGGTTATAGGAGAATATGAATAATGCTTCAATTTGAAGCTGCTATTAAATGCTTTACGAATTTATTCACAATTAAACAAAAAATGAGTTTAATATCTTCTAACATGCTTTCCCTGACCACATCTAACATTTACGGATATTGCCTGTCATCAAATGATCCATGTACTAATCTAACTGTAGACGTCCTTTACAGTTTGTTAAATATAAGCTAGAGAAAATAATGATCTATTAGCATAAGAGCATAAACTTCATATAGGTCCACTTTTATATTTATAGGATAAACAATTACAAATAGTTCCAATTTGACTTTTGTAGTAAAAAAACTTATGCTAGAATATCAAAAACAGTAGCGCGTGTCGTTTGATATATAAGTTTATAGTATGAAACTTACAAGATCAGAGGAGGACTGGATTTGCAACCACCTAACCGAATTGGCGAGACTAGGCTGTTGAATCTGTTAAACAAAAGCAATCAACAAATAATAAGATCAACATTCATCACACATTAAAACCTAATAAAACGCGTAAAAATGATAATTCACCAAGTAACCTAGCAAAATTCTCAGTTGATAATTATATTTAATTTTTACATAAAACTGATAATTACAATAAGTTGATATTTAATTAGTAACGATCGTGAAATGAGAGGAAAACTAACAGCGCGATTTCGGAGCTTAGAAAGAAGCGAAACACTTCTGTATAACACCATCGTTAATTCACTGCATAAATCATAATAATAATAAGCAAAAATATATACAGATCTAATTACAATAAAATCGAATTATATGCAGGATGATTTTACCTTTGATTTTAGATTCCAAAAAAAATGATTATGATTATGAGACGAAAGAATAATGGTGCGTTGTATTTGTTTGAATAATAATAAGGGTATGCGGAGGGGGGGGTGGGTGATTTTTTTTTTTTTTTTTTTTTTTTTTTTTTTTTTTTTTTTTTAAGGAGAGAGAGTGTGATTTGTAGCAAAGAGAGTGTGATTTTAGAAAAGAGAGTGTGATGATGCGGTGTGATAGAAAATGGGTGGAGTGGAAAGTGGTGATGTGGAGTGATAGAGATTATTTTGTAATCATTACTTTTTATTATTTTTTTTATATAAATGAAATTTAAAAAGTTGTATTTTTATTAAAAAAAAAAAAAAATACTACAATTTATTTAAAAAAAAAACATACTACAATTTATTAAAAAAAAAACATACTACAATAAAAAAAAAACTACATATCCGAAAAATATTTTGCGATAAGCCTTTGCTTTTCGCTCTCCGCTATTATTCGATAAGGCTCCTCGAGATGACTAATGTCCTTCATGATCGTCTTTAATGTTTTTGCTCGCATTTTTTCGTCGATTTTTTCATTAAATTCCCCGAACCTTTGTGTCATCAACTCGAGTTGTTCTTCGGCCCTCGAAGAAGACCCGGTTTTGCCCTTTCCTTTGCGCGCTTTTACTTTTGCTTGATCTCTACCAACCGGTCTTGGAAGATCTTCCTCCAACACTCGAAGCTCATCATCATCATCATCATCCGATTCGTTGAGATCGAATGAAGCAAAAGGCGATATTGGAGTGGCGGGGCTACTAAACTCCGATGTTTTTGACCTTTTTGAGGACCCTCCAACAATTGGTATCGCTTGACAAACCGGGCTATTTTTCAATATTTCCCAACACGCGCAATTGTTGGAACGACCCTCCTTGGTTTACCGGGTCTTGGTGAGATCTTTGTGATGGTGGAGTTTGTTGATAAAATTGTGGAAATTGGTTGGGATTTGGAAATTGGTTAGGGTTTGGAAATTGGTTGGGGTTTGGGAATTGGTTGGGGTTTGGAAAAGAACCAAAAAAATTGTTGAACCAATTCGGGTTGGGGTTTTGATTGTTGTTGGGATCCATTTGATTTTTTTGATATTGAATTGTATAAATTTGTGATAGAGATTGAAAGAGTTGAAAGAGTTGAAAGAGATTGTATGTTTTTTTGATATTGAATTGTATAAATTTGGGTTGAATTTATAAACCTTTTTTTTTTTACCCGTTACTCTCAAACGGTCATATGACCGTTTCTTTTTCGAAAACGCCAACCAAGCTCGTGATGCAGACCACGCCTACCACCATAACGCCCCCATAACGCCCCCACCGGAGCGGTGTGGGGGCGTTATAGCTGCTGATTTGGCAAAATAACGCCCCTATAACGCACCACTCCGTCCAGTCTAAGTAAGAAGAAAAAGCCGTCAGGGTAGACTTGTCAATTCAGTGATGCTACCTACCTGCCTTTTCGGAGCTCGATTATGCCAACACGTCACATTTACTTATTTACGCCTCTTCATAAACCAAAATCATTTATATTTATCACTTTATTTTATATTATAACCCCCGATAATGCGGATAAATACTGTTTTTTGAAATACTCGACAGATATTATTTAATCGTTAGGTGGAAGATTATGCAAAGCATAATGCTGTAAGAATCAAACCCACAACCTATCGCTCAACACTTTACTAACCTAACCACCACACCAACTTCATTTCTTGTTAAGTATTTCAATGAGTAGTTAATGGGAAAAGGAATACTATGGAATGGAATGGGTGGTTAATGAATAACCCCGATTTGGAATATAATGGAGTATTACCTATTATTGTGCAATGATTAACTACAACACAACAAACCAACCTCCATCAATCATTATCATTACCCCCCATTACCCCCCATTACCCCTAACCAAGCACCCCCATAATATTTCTAAACATTTCTACAACTCATTCAAACATAATTTTTTTTACTAACTTATTATCAAAATGTAGTAAAGGTAAAATATAGCAAAAATCAACAATAAAACAAATTTTATTTAAATCTAATAAAGGTAAGATATGACTAAAATCAACATTAAAACACATTTTATTAAAATATAAACTTGAGAATATAAAAATTACAATAACGACTAGTGACAAGCAGACTATGCATCACTTTTGGAAACTTCAACATTACATGATTTAAACTTCTTATTACTGCTACAACTACCACTAGAACTCGAGATACTACCGGTGTCATCATCTTCATAATATTTCCATGTAGCATCTATATCATTTTCGACATCGATTTCATCTTCGTAATCGCTAGAAACTTTGTCAACGAGAATCCATTCATCGTTTTCATACGACTGTCTTGCACAGAGTTGAAATTTTGTTACTTCAAACTCTTCGACAGATCCAGGTAATTTCACTAGAAAATCATCTCATTCGAAATCTTTCAAAGCACTTGCCATCTTTCAAGCGAAATTATGAAAAACTTCAACAATATCACCAAGTTCCCGAGATTTTGTAGTTTCCAATAAAGGAGGCATTAGTCTAATAGATTGGCCGCAAACTTGTTCCAATCCGGTTTGTTACTGAAATTGGGATACACCTTCTAACTAACTATGTATTTCAGAGTATTAACATAAACAATTCGAGTACAACGCCAAAAATCGTTACCAAACTTATCCTTCATCAAAACCTCGACTATATTCTCATTCTCTTATTTCATTATTTGTAGATGGTTGTTTGTCTTTTTGTAAGTGTTAATGGTTTGAAAGGTGTTTTTGTAAGTGCTAATGGTTTTTTGTGAAAGTGTTAATGGTTTGAAGGTAAATATAAAGAGAGTGTATGTTGCATGCATGAAAATGTTGTTTGTTGATGGATCGCACCTACCAGGTGGGATCCCTCAATTGTTTTAATTAATTATTTCAACATAAGTCTAGTCGTTGGAACATTGTGTCAGTAGTTGATGGATCGCACCTGGTAGCTGCGTTCCATCAACTAAACACCTATTTTTTTTGGCTTTTACATGGATCGCATGTAGTACGTGCGATCCATCTAAAGTTTTTTTTTTCTTTTCACATGGATAGCACGTAGTACGTGCGTTTGGTGTAGGTTTGGAGCTCGTGCCAAAACCGGGCAGAGTTGATAATCGTTTAAAAAAAAGGGCAGTTTTATAAAATTTTCTAAATCTAGCCGTTGGAACATTGTGTTAGTAGTTGATGGATCGCACCTGGTAGGTGCGTTCCATCATCTAAACACTTTTTTGTGGCTTTTACATGGATCGCATATAGTACGTGCTATCCATCTAAAGGTTTTCCTGCTTTTCACATGGGTCGCACATACTACGTGCGTTTAGTGTAGTTTTGGAGCTCGGGCCAGAAACCAGGTAAAGTTGATAATCGTTTCAAAAAAGGGGACCGTTTTATAAAATTTTCCAATATAAATGATTAGTTGTTTCGAAAAACACATGAAGACACAACTTTAATTGATTTAGCATGGTGAGCTTTTAATTAAGAGTTTAATTCAAATTTTAAGTTTGTATTTTTTATTAATTTTATAATATTTGATGTCATGATAAACCTATTAGTTTGATTAGGCCCCAAAACTCCTAAACATATCGTGTTGTTTGTTGACGTAATTAAGAGGGGCATAATTTAACCGGTCTGCCTAGGATATCAGAAAAGTCATGATCAACATGCTCTTGATTTGAGTGAATTTCCCATGACAAAGAAAAATAAAACTTATTTATGAGTCATTGATAGCCTCAAATATGTCTGCAACATCCCGAAAACCATGCCCATAACTTACACAATGCTACTTACAAAACCCGCTACTATAGTCGTTAAGCGGCATTACATTTTACATCTCAAGAGAAAACAAATAAAGGAGAATAACAACTAATTATTAAAAAGAGAACCGAAAAATAAAAAGCAAAATTTGGTGTCTTATAGGCCATTTAATCTTTACAAAATCCAAGGCAAAAATGCTTACGAGAAGTAACATCAAAGAACCCGGTTGTCATGTGCTGCTCCAAGAGATAAAGGAGAGAACATGTGGAAGTACTTTGGAACCGCACTATACATCATCTAAATACATGAGAGTTATGTTGAATGGGGGAAGTGGAACATGTATTTATAGGCAACAAGTAGGAAACAAAACCAAAACCACCCTACTGTTGGCGCCGCTATGCACTGTCGGCGCGGGGGCTGGCAGTTGTGGTGGTCGCCAGTTCACAGTAGTTTTTCGATGTTGCTCGTTTATTGCGTTTCGGGTTTTGACATAGTTTCGAGTTTTGCACGAAATTAGTTTCCTGATGTTTACTGCTTGTCAAGTAAATTTTCTGTATACGGCTCGGTTAACTGCTAAGTTTTTCAGGTCTCTAGACTTTAGCTTTTGTGAGCTTTGTACCATGCATGTTTTCTTGATTTATTTGAGATGACTCTTCCTGCTACGATAAATGTGTTGTATAGACCTTCGGAGTGAAACAGATTCATCGAGTTGTCTTCCAGAAGTGGCGGGCATGATCTATGTGCGTTATTCCCGTTTTTCGGTTGTTTTCTACTGCTTTTTTCCTTCTATTCTACTTCTTTTATATAAATGCGAGATATCGTGTCTATCAAAAAGGTCTTTTTTACCCGATATTACTTGTCTTTAAGATGCATTCCTAAATAGGGTCGCCTGTTTGAACACGGTGTCTAGGGAAGGTATAAGAATGATGTGTTAATTACTCATAATTAGATTTCTTATTAACAAGCTTTATGCTTACCATCCTCAACACCTTACCTGGTCGTGTTTATATAGAGCTACCAAAAACTTTTGTTTGAATAAAGATTAGATTATTTTTAACTATATAAATACATGTTTAAAAAGGGCAATGCATATGTCACATTATTTCGAAACCCTAATTATATTATATATATAATATAGGATAACATATTACATCTAAGTATAACTTATTTGCTTAATTCATGAGACTACGATGAGTTTCAATAACACCTCTTTTGTGACAACCGTCTAAAATTCAGGTGATTCTCAGTTACTACATCGGTTCGAATCTCTAGTTACTCTTTTATCGTGTTCATATTGTTCGAGTTCATGATTGTTGTGTCTTTAATTGTCGGAACCAAAAGTCGGAATCAATCTATAAATCCTAACACCAAATAAACTATACAAGAACTTGACTAAGTTCATAACGGAAACCAAAAAGATTCTGGTCCTTAACTAACAATAACGGAAAACTTAAAACGTCACTGTGCTGGAAAAACCTTCCAGCCGACGGCTAAAGGCTGTCAGCCAGCGGCTGAAGCCCAGCCGGCGGCTGGATATGGTCAGCCGACGGCTAAAAGGCCTCTGGCAGTAGCTTGATGACTCATAATTGCATGAATATTGATTGGGGAAAAGTTAGGCTCGGGCATTGGACCAATTACTGGCCAAAACCCTTCCCTAGGCCAGAAATCCCTTTCCCCAACTCACCCCATTTCACTTCTCACTTTCATTTTAAATCACACACACACTCCCTCTTTTTCTCTCAATCTCTCTCTAGCAAAACAGAAGCATATCATCATTTCACAGCAAGAAAACACCATAAATCAACCATCCAAACTCATCAAAATCGTTCTAGAGTAAAGGGGTAACAAAGAGGAAGGTTTAAATCGGGTTTTTGAAGAAGGTTGTCACACTTTTGAAGCTAGAAACTCATCCAACCGTCACTTTGCTTTTTCCTTCTGTAAAACCCTTTCATTTTACTCTTTTTACTTAAATATTCGGTTGCATGTAAGATCCATAAACTGAAAATGTGTTTTCATAAAGATCTAAAACGTTTTCTTGCTTAAAAACGGGATTTTACAATAGATCTACTTTTTTTAACATATAAATCTAAAAGAAACAGTGACTTTACTCTAAAAACATATATATTTGATAAATAACAGTTTGCATGTTCGAATCTAACCCTAAAACAAGCTAAAAATCGAAAAATAACGAAATCTAGAAACTGGCCGAAGGCCTCTGGCCGGCGGCTGAAGGCTCTCAGCCGACGGCTAAAGTTTGTCGTTTTAAAGGCTTTAAACGTGAAAATAAGCTCAAATAAGTTACCACAGATTATAGATTTTGAAAAGCTTATTGTTTTAATAAAGAAACTGTTTGGGAAAGATTGTGGAATTAAAACATTTGTATTATCGTTCTTATTGGTTATATTACATGTTTTAAAGCGGGAAAGTGTTTTGAAAATGGACTTAATTTTTATAGCGCGGAAGCGCTGCCCAAATTTCACCGTAAAATATGCTTAACTTCAGTAACTTAAGGTTTCTATAACTTATACATATTAACTTCGAACTTTGGCACTTTTTGGACTTAATTGGACTTATCGGACTCTAAAACGTACACGAACACACTTATTCACATAATTTTTCCGTAACACTCTTCCGGGACAGAATCTAAAGTATAAGAAATTGGGATTTAAAATGTTAAATTGAAACTTAACATAACTTAAATTATACTAATAAAACTTATATAACTTTCCGGTGTTTTAGGTTATCTTTGATTCCCGACGTATTCCGTTTCGTCCGCGCTTGTTCTTACTTTTCTTCGCAAACCGTGAGTTACAACCCCACTTTGTTTTACTTTTATGCTTTTAAACAATTATTTGGGGGAAACATAGGATGTATGTTGATGTAACTTGTTGAAACTATTTGAAACTTGGTACTTTTGAAACTTGGAAACTTTATTGAAACTTTGGAAACTTGTGTGAAACTTTGAAACATTTTGAAACTTATGAAACTCGTAAACTTTGGAAACTTGTACGAAACTTGAAACTCTTTGGAAACTTGGAAACTTTGGAAACTTTGGGAACTTGGAAACTTGTGAAACTAATATGCGTATATGTGTTGTTACTCCTTAATTGGTTAACTAAATTTAGGATACTTGTTAGAGAGACCAATCCTTGATGAAAATATAAACCCGTAAGTGCCTACTATTTTTAGAAACAGAACTCAGTTGCCCCGTTTTGGACTCGGAAACTTTACACACTATTAGCAATAGCCGTTAGTATTATGGGTATCGATACTTAGGAGAGGTCACTCCTTACTCAGGGTTAGCGACCCAAGTACATATTACTAAGATTCAGTTGGAAACTCAATGAAACATTTTGGGGCTAGATCTTGACCAGACAATCGGTTTAGTGTAAACTTACTATTTATATTATGCCAAGTGATTGATACGAGTTACTAATTTAGTTAAACACATATTACCTACGCATATACCTTTTTAGCGATGGATTCCGCTTCAACTTTACTTATACGAGTTTTATTTGTTTTACTTGCGTGTGTACGAAACCTCTTACTATTTACATATATATATGTTCTAGCGTCACTCTGTTCCTTTTTACTTATGACGTTATTATGTATATATATTACTATTTTTGGAAACTTTTATCGAAACTCTAAACTGTAACTCATTCACTACTCAATGTAGTTGACACTTTATCTTATGTTTCAGGAAATTAGTGTAAGTGTCGGGATGCATGGCAAGGAAGGGTCAATATGGTCACGTGAGGCGCACTATGGGAAAGACCTTATTATTTTGGGGAATTTATTTTGGAACTTGTATTATTACTTGAATTTAACTTGTGAACTGCTTGGTTGTTTTAAATCTTGAACTGTTTTTATTTCAATGAAATGACTTGAATCGTTTAATTTGATTGTAACCGTGTAATGATATTCCAGCTCTCACATTCCGTGTTTCCGCTATAGCGGGGTGTGACAGACTTGGTATCAGAGCACAGGTTATAGTGAAAACGGTTTTAGAAATTTCCAAAAAGTTTTTGCAACCAAACTATAAGCAAGGCTTTTCGGAAAATCATTATGGGTTCAAAACTTTAGAGAATTAATTTCGCGATTGCATGATTGTTTTTAACTACGCATGGCCTGATCACCCCTGCCTAGTTCAAAATGACTTATGCAAGGACGGAACATAATTACTAAGGTTAAACGGTTTTGAGTCGAAAAATTCTCGGTCTTACTATTCCCAACCTCACGTGATTGACCCTTACCTGCATTTCCTTACATAATTCCTTTAACATTATCTTGTTCATGTACTTACGAAACTCTTTACGTCGCAGATCCGTCATGTCTCAGTCATCACGCTCACGATCCCCCTCGCGTTCCCAGTCCCGGTCCCAGCAAAGAGCCGCGTCGTCACACGAGCCATCCGAGGGCCATAACGCCTCGGAAAGTCTCCGTCATCAGACTACGGACCCCACGGAGGATACCTCCATGGCTGTGTCAAGCAGCATCGGGTCTAGCCCGAGGTCGGTATTACCACCTCCACCGGCCCCCGTTGTCGCGCCACCACAGCGCCGTGGACCACGTGTCGTCATGACGGCACGTAAGCAGGTGATTCTTCCGGGTCGATTACCAGATAGGATGGCGGCGCAGCAGGACGGCCCGTCCAGGCCTGCACCACCCCACCTTCCATTCGGGCACCCACCTCCCGAGGCTCCACACACCTCGATGATGGACCATTACTCGTGGGAGCGACAACTCGAGCGAGAGGAGATGCAGCGGGCTAGAGACGCTGAAGCAGCGAGGCAGAGGATGCCGCCTACCCCACAGCTTCCCCCTCCCGCCGCTTTCCTGCACCTCCACCGCGAGGTAAGGGGACTTTCAGAGGAAGCCCAGCAACAAGGGCTGCTCCTCTGCGAGGTCTCCGATGCCGCGCATCGGTTGTCGGAGCAGGCACTGTGACACCTTGCTGCAGTTCAGGCCACAGCCCGAACGGTGCAGCGTTTGGTCGGAGTTTGTCTGATCATGGGGACCCTGTTGGCGGTTGTCATCGCCAAGATGTTCCTCGAGAGGCGCCGTTAGTTCATTTATTTTATTATGTACTGTAGGCCGAGTTGTAATTTTCAATGTACACAGCTTCGAGCCATTTCCATTATTTTCCTTATTGTATTGTACTGTACTTCTTTTCTATTTTGAACCTTGTACTAAACATTTTTATCGTAATGAATGAAGTTCCATCTTTATTATCTATTATTACTTTGTCTTGTGAATCTTGTACTGTGGTTGAATCATTTTCTTGCGTATGAATCCTTGTCATGTGAATCTCTTGAAACCTTGTCGTGCGTGTACTATCTGTTCTATTACTTTACTCTTGCGTGATTGTTAACTTGTTCATTGGATTATATTCTTATCATACTCTAATCGTGCGTTTCTAAACTGAATCTGTTGTCTGTTGTAGAATCATGGCACCCCGTACCAATGCCAGTATCATCGCTGAACAAGTCGCTGAACAGTTGAACGCAGCGATGCCCAACATGATCGCCCAGATCACTGCCGGGATCAATGCTAACGTCAACAACCATCACCAGCAGCAACAGCAGCAACAGCAACAGCAGCAACAACATCAGCACAACCACCAGAACCAGAACCAACACCCAAACCCACCTGCTTGCACCTACAAGATCTTCATGGCTTGTAAGCCTAAGGAGTTCAATGGCACGACTGGTGCCGTAGGACTGGTGTCCTGGTTTGAGAGCATCGAGTCGGTGCTGCACATCAACGGATGTGCCGAAGCTGTTAAAGTACAGTACGCCTCCTGCGTGCTGCATGGAAAAGCACTAACTTGGTGGAACAACGTGGTCCGCAACAGAGGACGCGAGACCACTTATGCTCTCACCTGGGAACAATTCAGGAACCTACTGATTGAGGAGTACTGCCCCAAAGGGGAAATCAAAAAGCTCGAGGCTGAGCTCTTGTGACAACCGTCAAAAATTCAGGTGATTCTCAGTTAATTTATCGGTTCGAATCTCCAGTTACTCTTTTTATAGTGTTCATAATTCTCTAGCTCGTACATACTGTGTCCTTACTGTGTCGGAACCAGTGTCGGAATAACTCCCGGAATCGAATTATATAAGCCCTAATACCAAGAAAACACCTAATGAACTTTCCTAAGTTCATAACGTATCATAATTAAGAACTTTCAGTTAACGAAAAGGTCCAATGAAGCAAAACGTAAAAACGAAAAATCAGAAAAACACTGAAAATGGCCCAGTGCGCCGCACCAAGCAGTCAGTGCGACGCACTGGTTGGCAGATTTCAAAATTTTCAAGTTTTACTACTTGCCTCGTTTTTGTAAACCACCACCCAATCAATCTCGGGTTTTAACACTCCATTACTGTCAAAACACTGTCCCAAGACCCCCCATTATTACCCTCTACCCTTTTCTTTTTCATTTTCATTTTACATAATCAAAAACACACACACACACTAACTTTTCTCTCATCCTCCCCATTTTTCTCTCAAGGACCAGCCCCAATCCAGCAAGTTCCAGCCATCAAAACCCATATTTTCACCATCAAAACCGTACAATTATCAAAGCAAACAAGGAGGAGCAAAAGCATTTTCGGTTTCAAGCATTTTCTTCACTTTTGGAGCTCTAAATCCTTCAAAAACATCATCCATCCACTTTCATCCGGTAGAAACCTTAATCTTATCTTTATTTACTGTTTTTACAAGTTGCATGTGAGATCTAAACCATAAAAACAAGTTTTTATGAAGATTCATAACACATATTATACAAAAACGAGTTTTTATTATAACAACACTCTAGATCTATGTTTTTGTGAATAAAGTTATGTACAAACTGTAAAAATGGTGTTTTATGAAGTATCTACTGATTGCATGTCGAAATCCTTGGGTAACAAATCGTTTTGGACAAGGAAAACTCAAAAACGGGAAAAGACAGCAGGGAGGTGCGCCGCACCCCTGCTCAGTGCGGCGCACCGGGCTGCTGTCTTCCCGAAAAATCGTCGTTTTAGTCGTTGGAAACTTGTGTACACATTCTGGACTTTTGTTAAGACTGAGATGACTAAAATAATAACAGTGACAACTTGTATTAAACTCTTTGGACTATATGGACTTGTTTAATAAATTATTATGTGCATATATGTGTATTGTGAGCGGGAAATGACTTTAGGTTTTGGACATGAGATTTGGGCGCGGAAGCGCTGCCCAAATTTCGTTAGAAAACTTAAACCATTTCAGCAACCTAAACATGTCTATCATAATAATAACTTTAACTATGGACTTTCGGACTAAAAATAACGTTAACCGCTTCGGACCATTTTTAGAACAATATTAAACTTAACACTTGAAGTTAAATAAAAATTGTCTATTATATCATTAAAGTAACACAATGAGATAATAACTTTTGTACAACCTTGGTATCCTTAGGCATTCCGTGATTCCCGGCTCTTATTTCCGACCGAATTCCGAGTTCTCTTTTTCTCCGCAAACCGTGAGTTACAACCCCACTTTGTTTTACTTTTGTACTTTTAAACATTATTTGGGGGAAACATAAGATATTATGCTTGTAACTTTAAAACTATTTGCGAATGATTGAAACAATTGGAAACTTGGTACTTTTGATACTTTATTGAAACTTTTGGAAACTTGAAACATTTTAAACTCGTGAAACTCGAAAACTTTGGAAACTTGTACGAAACCTTATGGAAACTCTTATGAAACTTTGAACTTTGGGAAACTTGGAAACTTGTGAACTATTATGCGTATATGTGTTGATGCCTTAGCCGGTTAACTAAATTTAGGATACTTGTTAGCGACCAATCCTTGATGAAAATATAAACCCGTAAGAACTTACTGCTACTTTTGGAAACTTTTTTCATTTGCCCGTTTTTGGTTCAGGAACTTTAATACACTATTAGCAATAGCCGTCAGTCATATGGGTATCGATACTTAGGAACGGTCACTCCTTACTCAGGGTTAGCGACCCAAGTACATATTACTAAGATCAGTTGGAACTTATTGAAACATTTTTGGGCTAGATCAGGACCACACAATCGGTTTAGTGTATACTTACTATTTATATTATGCCAAGTGATTGATACGAGTTACTATTTAGTTAAACACATACTCCCTACGCATATACCCTTTTTAGCGCTTGGATTCCGCTGCAACTTTATTTATACGAGTTTTATTTATTTCACTCGCGTGTGTACAAACCTTTTTCTATCTACATATATGTTCTAACGTTGCTCCGTTCCTTGTACTTATGACGTCACTATTTTCATGTACTTTCTATTTATGGAAACTTTTCTCGAAACTCTAAACTGTAACTCACTCACTACTTTATGTAGTTGACACTTTATCTTATGTTTCAGGAAATTAATGTAAGTATATGGAATGCATGGCAAGGAAGGGTCATTATGGTTACGTGAGGCGCAAAGTGGGAAAAGACCTTTCTATTTTTGGGAATTTTATTTTGAAACATTGTACTTGTACTTTATTTGAAACTTATGAACTGCTTGGTTGTTGAAACTTGAACAATTTTATTTTTATTGAAATGACTTGAATCGTTTAAATTTGCTTATGACCGTGTAATGATATTCCAGCTCTCACATTCCGTGTTTCCGCTATAGCGGGGTGTGACAGACTTGGTATCAGAGCACAGTTATAGTGAAAACGGTTTTAGAAATTTCCAAAAAGTTTTTGAAACCAAATAACCAAGGCTTTTCGGAAAATCATTATGGGTTCAAAACTTTAGAGAATTAATTTCGCAATTGCATGAGTTTTTAACTAAGCATGGCTGATCACCCTGCCTAGTTCAAAATGTTATGCAAGAACGGAACATAATTACTAATGTTAAAACGGTTTTGAGTCGAAAAAAAATTCCCGGTCTACTATTCCCAACCTCACGTGATAGACCCTTACCTGCATTTCCTTACATTATTTCCTTTAACATTATCTTGTCATGTACTTACG
>CAJVGC010000508.1:36699476-36730046 GCA_910822075.1 Senecio squalidus
CATTTGTTCAAGATACTTCTACTTGATGGGACGAGTCAAATTTCGGGACGAAATTTCTTTCAACCCGGGGGATGATGTGACAACCGTCTAAAATTCAGGTGATTCTCAGTTACTACATCGGTTCGAATCTCTAGTTACTCTTTTATCGTGTTCATATTGTTCGAGTTCATGATTGTTGTGTCTTTAATTGTCGGAACCAAAAGTCGGAATCAATCTATAAATCCTAACACCAAATAAACTATACAAGAACTTGACTAAGTTCATAACGGAAACCAAAAAGATTCTGGTCCTTAACTAACAATAACGGAAAACTTAAAACGTCACCGTGCTGGAAAAACCTTCCAGCCGACGGCTAAAGGCTGTCAGCCAGCGGCTGAAGCCCAGCCGGCGGCTGGATATAGTCAGCCGGCGGCTAAAAGGCCGCTGGCAGTAGCTTGATGACTCATAATTGCATGAATATTGATTGGGGAAAAGTTAGGCTCGGGCATTGGACCAATTACTGGCCAAAACCCTTCCCTAGGCCAGAAATCCCTTTCCCCAACTCACCCCATTTCACTTCTCACTTTCATTTCAAATCACACACACACTCCCTCTTTTTCTCTCAATCTCTCTCTAGCAAAACAGAAGCATATCATCATTTCACAGCAAGAAAACACCATAAATCAACCATCCAAACTCATCAAAATCGTTCTAGAGTAAAGGGGTAACAAAGAGGAAGGTTTAAATCGGGTTTTTGAAGAAGGTTGTCACACTTTTGAAGCTAGAAACTCATCCAACCGTCACTTTGCTTTTTCCTTCGGTAAAACCCTTTCATTTTACTCTTTTTACTTAAATATTCGGTTGCATGTAAGATCCATAAACTGAAAAATTGTTTTCATAAAGATCTAAAACGTTTTCTTGCTTAAAAACGGGTTTTTACAATAGATCTACTTTTTTTAACATATAAATCTAAAAGAAACAGTGACTTTACTCTAAAAACATATATATTTGATAAATAACAGTTTGCA
The DNA here is from genome assembly GCA_910822075.1 of Senecio squalidus. Classification (NCBI taxonomy): domain Eukaryota; kingdom Viridiplantae; phylum Streptophyta; class Magnoliopsida; order Asterales; family Asteraceae; genus Senecio; species Senecio squalidus. The sequence goes on from CAJVGC010000508.1 coordinate 36,700,484, forward strand.
TGTTCGAATCTAACCCTAAAACAAGCTAAAAATCGAAAAATAACGAAATCTAGAAACTGGCCGAAGGCCTCTGGCCCGCGGCTGAAGGCTCTCAGCCGACGGCTAAAGTCCAGCCGGCGGCTGAGTGTCTCCAGCCGCCGCCTGGATCCTGCTGTTCGTAAAATTTGTCGTTTTAAAGGCTTTAAACTTGAAAATAAGCTCAAATAAGTTACCACAGATTATAGATTTTGAAAAGCTTACTGTTTTAATAAAGAAACTGTTTGGGAAAGATTGTGGAATTGAAACATTTGTATTATCGTTCTTATTGGTTATATTACATGTTTTAAAGCGGGAAAGTGTTTTGAAAATGGACTTAATTTTTATAGCGCGGAAGCGCTGCCCAAATTTCACCGTAAAATATGCTTAACTTCAGTAACTTAAGGTTTCTATAACTTATACATATTAACTTCGAACTTTGACACTTTTTGGAGTTAATTGGACTTATCGGACTCTAAAACGTACACGAACACACTTATTCACATAATTTTTTTCGTAACACTCTTCCGGGACAGAATCTAAAGTATAAGAAATTGGGATTTAAAATGTTAAATTGAAACTTAACATAACTTAAATTATACTAATAAAACTTATATAACTTTCCGGTGTTTTAGGTTATCTTTGATTCCCGACGTATTCCGTTCCGTCCGCGCTTGTTCTTACTTTTCTTCGCAAACCGTGAGTTACAACCCCACTTTGTTTTACTTTTATGCTTTTAAACAATTATTTGGGGGAAACATAAGATGTATGTTGATGTAACTTGTTGAAACTATTTGAAACTTGGTACTTTTGAAACTTGGAAACTTTATTGAAACTTTGGAAACTTGTGTGAAACTTTGAAACATTTTGAAACTTATGAAACTCGTAAACTATGGAAACTTGTACGAAACTTGAAACTCTTTGGAAACTTGGAAACTTTGGAAACTTTGGGAACTTGGAAACTTGTGAAACTAATATGCGTATATGTGTTGTTACTCCTTAATTGGTTAACTAAATTTAGGATACTTGTTAGAGAGACCAATCCTTGATGAAAATATAAACCCGTAAGTGCCTGCTATTTTTAGAAACAGAACTCAGTTGCCCCGTTTTGGACTCGGAAACTTTACACACTATTAGCAATAGCCGTTAGTATTATGGGTATCGATACTTAGGAGAGGTCACTCATTGCTCAGGGTTAGCGACCCAAGTACATATTACTAAGATTCAGTTGGAAACTCAATGAAACATTTTGGGGCTAGATCCTAACCAGACAATCGGTTTAGTGTAAACTTACTATTTATATTATGCCAAGTGATTGATACGAGTTACTAATTTAGTTAAGCACATATTACCTACGCATATACCTTTTTAGCGATGGATTCCGCTTCAACTTTAATTATACGAGTTTTACTTGTTTTACTTGCGTGTGTACGAAACCTTTTACTATTTACATATATATGATCTAGCGTCGCTCCGTTCCTTTTTACTTATGACGTTATTATGTATATATATATATTACTATTTTTGGAAACTTTTATCGAAACTCTAAACTGTAACTCACTCACTACTCAATGTAGTTGACACTTTATCTTATGTTTCAGGAAATTAGTGTAAGTGTCGGGATGCATGGCAAGGAAGGGTCAATATGGTCACGTGAGGCGCACTATGGGAAAGACCTTATTATTTTGGGGAATTTATTTTGGAACTTGTATTTGTACTTGAATTTAACTTGTGAACTGCTTGGTTGTTTTAAATCTTGAACTGTTTTTATTTCAATGAAATGACTTGAATCGTTTAATTTGCTTGTAACCGTGTAATGATATTCCAGCTCTCACATTCCGTGTTTCCGCTATAGCGGGGTGTGACATCTTTTACATGTTTTTACTATTTTGTGGTGTACATACAAGTAAAAACATAGTTCAGTATTGCTTAGGTAAAAATATAGTTTACAATACCTTTTATCTAATAGTTAGTTATGGAATTAAACACTATTATTGTGAATAGATCTATTTGTGTGGACGACTTTATTCGAATGGGTAGGCTTATCTGCGATCAAACGTATACATAATATTTGACCCAACGTATGTTCGAATTATGCATCTTCATAAGGCAATCAAAACTTTTGAGGTTTCCATTCATGAGCCTAAAATAATTTTAATTACATATGTTCATGTTGACTCAGTCAATGCAATAAATCTTGTGGTCTAATACATTGCTTTACAAATTACATAAACTTATAAACTCATTGGTTTTTTTGTTTGACATTTGTTTTATTATATTCTTAGGTATTTAAGTGTTCTTGTCATTTCATGAAGTTATAAGAAATGGCTTAAGGATCCCAATTTGCATAAGACAGTTTTCTTTATTTAGAACGATGGTTAAATTTATTACACTAGACAAGTTTTTTTAAATAATGGTTTTAAATTATTATTTATTTTTAGAACGTCTCATTAAAGTCGTTTGCTATTTATTTTAACTATATGATCCATGAATGTTACACACCGATACATTTCCACAAACTTCGGGGTATGGCATACTTACAAATGCATATGATTAGTGACATAAACGACAACATAAGTCTACATATAAGAGATAGTACGACAAATACACTCATTCCTCCACCCTCTGTCTATTTGTATTTCCTATCTGCTTTTATTTGCTTCCTTATATTAATTGATAATTTAATTAACCAAAACAAAAATAAACCTCTAAATCTGTTAAGTGCTATTAGTATCTTTGAAAGGTTTTACTTAAGATTCAGTTATAATTTACAACGATCACATGTCAACTTACCACTTGCTATTATCATTATAGTGGTTCGTAGATTTAGGTATGTCTAATAAAAATATAAATCACCAATACTCTGGACTGACAATATAAACGTATCAGACCGTTAATGATAATCATCAAAACCTACATAATGACCATTGGCGCCCCCATATTTATGGCTCATGAATATGTTGGGTATAAATATGACACATATGGTCATCTCCTATACTTTGTTCATATTCACAATAGATATAATATCATCACCCTCAAGAGTATTTTCCGATTATCATCATTATCACATAATTGTAAGATCATCTTAAGTCCGTCAATAGTTATTCAGGAGATCTAAGAGTTAGAACACCCAAACACCTCTACTTATTAAGCTTGGCGATCCTTCTCGAACAACGGACATAATTTTTTGTTCGTTTAACTAAATAACAAACATGAACAAATGTTTCTTTCATTTATTTATATTCGTTAATGTTTATTCATTTATATTCGTTTATTTATTTATGTTTATCATATTTAACCATATTATATTAAATGAAGTTATTAATTATTTTTTCTTTGATTAGCATTTAATTACATAAATTGATATTTACAAATTACATAAATGGAAATGAAGAAAATCATATCTTTAATCTTTAATATATAATAAAAGAAGTGCCTTAAATGTCAATGGCAAGGTAAGATCCCTTGATTGGGTTAACTTCTTTGATGTCAGCAGTTAGATCAGATTGATTATGTCATCAAAGATTATTTTCATTTTACACCTTTTTACAATACATAATTACATTATCTCTTTCATTCCATCTCTACTAAAATAAAAAACATAATTATAATTTATTTATAGAATCGTTCAATTTGGACTATGATTTACCTTGTTATTATTCTAAAACCTCCGAATACAAAATATCAAAACATGTATATAAAAGTAGATGTGTTATATGTTATTATAATTATAAACAACATGTGTATAAACGTAAAAGTATACATGTATTATACGTATAACATTATTTTCTCATAATAAATTAAAATCAACATAAACATAACATTTACGATTCAATTTATATTTTTTCTCGTGCTATCGCGGAACAATAATCTGGTATATTTAAATATTGAATACTTGGATAGTTATTTTTATATTTTTAAGTTTATTAATATGCTGGTTAGTTTATGTTTATTTTTGGATGTTTATGTTCGATAAAGTTTATCGTTTGTTTATTTTTGTTTGGATATACTTTTGTATTTTTTTACTTTATTATAATATAACTATAATCGTAGTTTATTTTATTTAAATTATATTTAACTTTTATGATTAGGCAAAATAGCGTCGTACGAAATTATCTACTTTAACCGTTTCCATGTGAAGGCAACTTTAATAAGTCGCCTAAGTCGAGGCTTGGGGCGGTTCGGTGCGGCTAGAAATAAAAAATAAATTGAATGATCGTTTTGATTGGTGTTTAGTTTTGAAAATATATCGATATTTTTCTTTGTTTAAGTTTTCGTAAGTCTTTTTTTCTTATGTTTTTTCTTTTTAAGTTTTTTATTTTATTTCAAAGAAGCCTCCGACCGTCGCAACATGCACGTAAACCCACTCATTGTTAACATATGGTTTGCTTTTATGATTTGATAAAAATGATGTAACTTACCTATTTTGCAGATTAGTATCTAACATTCCAATAAATTGTTATTGGTTATTATCTAAAAAAATGAACAATTTGTTTTTTGCGTTGTTATGCATATTTAGTAACCAACTTGTCCAAAGAAACAAAAAATAACCCAAACCAAACCCGGAAAAAAACAAACCCAAACAAACTGCACCGTATAAAAAACCGACCCGAAGGGATTCTCTTTTCAGAAACCGAAATTTCAGTTTAGGTTTGGGTTTATACTAAAACCGACCCAACCCGCCCATCCACATCTCTTGTCACCTGCCCTCCACATTTCTTGTCATGAGTGAAGAGACGATGGCAAATAAATGAAAAAAATAATAATAATTAGGAATCGTTGATAGCCTCAAATATGCAATTGCATCAACATCCAAGAAACATTCCCACAACTTACACAATGACACCCACAAAACGCGCTACTGCAGTCGCTAAGCAACGTTTCATTTTACAGCTCAGGAGAAAACAAACAAAGGAGAAAAAACAGCCCATTATTTGGAAAATAACCGAAAAATAAAAAGTAAAAGTTGGTGTATTACGGGCCATTTAATCTTTATTACAGAATTCCAAGGCAAAAATGTTTACGAGAAGTAACATTAAAGAACTCACTTGCTCCCTCGGCTCCAGTAGAAAAAGGTGAGAACATGTAAACATATATTTTACCAGCGGATTTACACTTGGTTAAATTTTCATGCTGGTAAGGTACTTTCGAACCGCACTATACATCATCTGCATACAAGTAACAAAGTATAATTATGAATTGTTGCCAATTAACAGTAGTTAACCACATATTAAACATAACTTGGACAATCGAACATTTGATATCAAGGTAGCTGAATGGGAGCCTGGGAGGTGCAGACGGGTGGGTTGGGCGATAGGTCAAAACGGGTAACCTTTTTAGTGAGTCAAATATAATTAAATATTATATCATATCAGATTAAATTGAAACCCAATAATTCACTAAGACCTGGTCGATCCAAAGAGTAAAATAAACAAAATTATACATAAAACTACAAAGCCGCACATTGTTTGTCCTTATTTACTTTATCCTTATATTGACTATTGTATCAATATCATACCCAGAAAACTAATCTACAATGACCTGGAGATGACTAAAGAGTCAATAAGAAGTATTATATGACCGAAGGCAGGACAAACCTAAGCACAATCAACATATTAAAAATATAGTGAACAAACACGCAGGTTAATGTTGGCATATTCTTTAAATTTTTGCTGGAAATTGAAGTAGTCTGACAAATGTATGAAAGTTCAATAACACGTAACCATAACAACCCTAAAATCAAGTCTCACTTCTAACCCAACCTACTCAGATTCAAGGTTCCACATGGCACTATGGCCCAAGTCCCTAAAATCAGCTGCATAATAATGCAATAATTGTCATCGTCATTATTCATCCGCATACAACGCTAACCTAAAAAGATCCACATATAAGGGAAAAGGATATACACCCAGATAGGAGATAAGCATAAGTACTCTTAAGGATTAATATTATGTTGTGTCCATCAAATTCAAAACATCATATAAAACAAGTGCCAGAGGTTGAAGGCACTCCGAGTAATCTTTTGTGAAGCTCAAATTTTCTTAATAGTTAATAGTAGTTATATCTCTAAGGAGCTACTTACATGATATTTTTAATATAAAATGGACGAACTAATAGTAATAAGGAAAAATGTATGCGTAAAATGATACAAATTTATGTAGTACCACACAAGCGACTACACCCAGTCCTCTTTTTGTAAAAAATAAAAAATCCTTTCGAGCACCAATCAACATCAGTGACTAATTAGCTATCGTAGACAAGAGCTAAATTTTCCTTGAATGCACAAAGAGCTAAATTCTAAAAGGTAATCATGTAAGTAAGAGAATCACAGCCTCCTTTCTTTAGTTCATCCATAGCTAATATAACATAATCCGACGTCCTTCACCATAATCAACATTCTTAGAAACCCGTATGTGTATCATGCTGAGTATTAAGTATTCTTATAATAGATATGCAGAAATAAAGTGAAATATATGTTACCTTTAAAGAAGCCCCTATTTGTAATGTTCAAGAAGACATGACAACATTGACATCACTCATCAACATCAGCATCAGCAATGTCCGGTCCATCAATATCAACAGGCCAATTCGGCCAACTTGAAACAGTCTCTACACTCTCCGTCCTCCCGGAAACACCACCTTCTTCTCCAATCTGAGTCGGCGAAAACACACCCTCCTCCTCTTCCTCCTCATCCCCATCCACCAATAACTGACTCCGTCTCATCGGAAACACAAACCTATGTCTCCTAGCAAAATTCCCCAATCCAAACCCTAACTCATCACCATCACCATCACCATTACCATTACCATTATCAAATTCATGATCCATAAAACTCCCAAACCTCAAAACCCTAGACCTCGACCTCCTCCTAACTACCTCCTCATCACCAGCCGGCTCAACAGGCAGCCGAAACCGACACACCGGACACGAATTCCGCAGCTGAAGCCAGGGAAGTATACAATCAGGATGATACAGATGTTTACACGGTAACTCCTTGGTCTCATCATCAACCATAAACTGATCCTTACAAACAGCACACATACTATCCTGATCCGTTATTTTAACAGTAGGTATACTTGCAATAGCTAATTTGGAAGCCGGAGAGTTTTGATTTTGATCAGAAGGTGTATCTATATCTGTATCTGTATCTATATCTGTATCTATAGGTGTGGTATTGGAGGTAAAGAGATGATTGATTACATTGTTGTCTGTATCTATAGGTGTATCTATATCTTCGAAAAAGCCGGAAGTGCAGTGGGGACAGGTGAGGGAGGTGGTGGTTGGTGGTGGGATGAGGGAGATTGACATGTCGCATTCGTGACACCAGTAGGTACGGCGGTTCATGGTGGTACTGGTGGTTGAAGACATGTTTTTTTTTTTAAGGAAGTGTTTGGGGGGTTAGTTGAAGATGTTTTTGTATGGTTGGAGAGTGTGTGTGTCAGGTGGTGGGACATATATAAATGGTTTACTTGGTTTGCTGTTTTTAATTTATGTAAAAGATGAAAATGAATATGTGTCGCTTTGGCCGAGTGGTTAAGGCGTGTGCCTGCTAAGTACATGGGGTTTCCCCGCGAGAGTTCGAATCTCTCAGGCGACGTTTCCGTTTTTTTTTTTAACGAATTATGATTTTTAATGGACAAAATGTCGAAAAAATTACATAAAATATATATAAAATTGGAGTCAGAAAGATTATAAAATTGGATTTTATGATATTGTTGACCGTCAAAATGAATTTCGAATCAAATTATTTTATGATATTGTTGACCGTCAAAATGAATTTCGAATCAAATTTTGTTTTGTGATGTGATTGAACATAAAAAATCCATTAACAAGTAACAAATCCTAACAAGTAAAAATTGAATTTCGAATAAAAAGTAGAAAATAAAAATACTTGTTAGTAGTTTTTTCTCTTATAAAAATGTAGAAAATGAATTTCAAATCAAATGTAGTAACAAGTATGGAAAAAAAAACTCCAATAGAAAATGATTTTTGAAAATGATTTTCGAAAATGATTTTTTATTTTCTAAATTTTCTAGAAAATGAATTTCGAATCAAATGTAGTAACAAATTGGAGTTTTTTTTTCCATATTTTCTTTCTTTTACAGAATAAACTAGAAAATTGGATTTTAGGATTTTTTTATTTCTTTTCTATATATAAGAGAAAAAACTAGAAAATGTAGAAAATAAAAAATCCTAACACGTGACAAATCCAGTAACAAGTATTTTTTTATGTTTTTTGTAGCTTGTTGCCATCACAAATGTGTCTACAAAACACTCGAAAAGATCCAATTTCAATTTATAGTTTTCAACATAATCGTTTTTTTAGAAACGCAATATACAGTAGAAACTTGATAAATTAATACTCGATTATAGTAGAAACTCTATAAAATAATACACTTAGGACCACCAAAATTTATTAATTAAAAGAGTTATTAATTAATGGATAAATTAATAATTATTAATTTATATATTAATTAATATTTTATTAATTTATAGTAAAATACTTAGTTTACAAACACCTTTCAAGTTTTTACTTAATTATTGTATACAATGCATGTATATCAAATGAACGACCCAATTTGAAAAAAACCTTCAAATGCATGTATATCAAATGAACTATTTTATTTTTTCCACCAAACACAACTTCAAAAATTCAACCTTGTGACGCGGGGATCATACGAGCTTTTAAGATGCATTATCGTCGTCGATTTTATAGAAGATGATATTGGAAATTATTGAAAGCGTTATTAGAATTAATAAAGATGATATCGATGAAGAAGATGATGAAAGTTCTACAATGGAACCCCCTTCGCGAAATGAAGCTATTAAAGCGGCAATCACATTGAACAATTTCTTGTTGAGCTATGAGAAAACAACACCAGAAGTTCTTACCATGCTAAGGAAAATTAGAGACGAGATCCAAGGAGAAATTGATTTTTTTTTTTTTTAAAAAGACAATTGAAACATTTTTCAAGAAACTTTCATAAATAATTCATGTAATATGCTATATATAAGGAATAATTAATTTATATTTTATATGAGGTCTAAAAAATTATCAAAAATGTATTATCATAATTTAAACGAATTATTAATTTAACACCCTATTCCGAGTCAGACCGGCAAAAAATATTATCTTGGAGAGTTTATTAAATAATCGAGTATTAATTTATCGAGTTTCTAATTTTCGGCGGTCGGTTAACTTTGGTGAAGTCGGTCCTTGGTAGCTTGGCTTTATACTATTTTTTGATATTTCGCGCCCCGTCATGTGTTATAAATATCCTTTGAGAGTGTTAGGAGAAATTTCTTTTGGGATGGGTAAGGGGAAGATAAAAAGAGTTGGTGATGGTCAAGATACATTATTTTGGGAGGATCGTTGGGTCGGAGAACTTAAACTTTGTGAAAAATTTAACAGACTATACGATCTTGCTAATTTTTGTCAGATTTCGATAAAGGATAGCGGGTCATGGGTGAATGAAGTTTGGGTTCGGAATTGGGATTGGAGGATTGCGCCTAGAGGTCGTGCTTTAGACGAGATGGAGGAACTGAGTAGTCTATTAAATAATGTTGTAATTTCTAAAAGTTGTAAGGATAGGTGGTGGTGGAACATGGTTCTCCGTTAATTATCTTTCGGCGTGTGTTGATGAGTACACTCTCATGAAACGAAATGGAATGAAAGGTAGGTTTTCGGTTCATATGTGTCGTGAAGTGTAGGCTTTCGGATCGAGCGGAACTTGATAAAAGAGGAATAGATTAAGACTCCCTTCTTTGTCCTAGTTGTGGTGATGTATCGAGACGGTCGATCAGGTTATGATTTTCTGTAACGATGCTAGCTCAGTGTTGCAGTCTGCTGCTGTAATATGTGTTTATTCCTATAGCTGCTGGTGTCAAGTGAGTTTTATTATTTGGTTTTAGTTTGGGTTGTGATGTCTAGTTTGTAATTTGTGTTTGTTGTGATTGGGCTTTATTGTTTTAGCCCTTGTATTATAGTCGTTGCTTAGGTGTTTCCTCTTTTTGGTTGTTGTTTTGTTTTTGTTTGTTTCAGGTATTTATATATTGCCTTTCTAAAAAAACAATTATGTTGTAAACTATAAATTGACATTGGATCTTTTCGAGTGTTTTGTAGACATATTTGAAATTGGATCTTTTCGATTATGCATAAGCTCACGAGTCAAAAGAATATTGTCCGAGATCCTACGGCCAGGAACAAATGCAGATTGGTTTAAACTAACCGGATTCTTCAAGCTGTTCTTAATCCGGTTCGCAATCACCCCACTAATGCATTTATATAACACGTTGCAACACGAGATAGGACGATAATCATTAATTCTCATAGGATCAGCAACCTTCAGAATGAGAGCTAGGATCGTATGGTTAACCTCTTTAAGCAACACACCATTAATGAACAGCCAGAATAACATCAGTAGAGATAATATCCCAAGCGTTTTTGAAAAACGTGGCTGAAAATCCATCAGGCCCCGAGGCCTTAGTATCTCCCATAGCGAACATAGCATCACGAACCTATTTGTTAGAAACCTCCCAAATCATGCTTCCCGCGTCCACCTCAGAAAGCTTGTTAGGAAATAAATCATCAACCTTGACCAAGAAAGTAAGCATATGCAACCAGATCAGCATCAACAGTAGCACCCAAATTGGTCATCACAGAATCGATACGGTTACGTGCCGCATTACTTTTGACCACTTTGTGAAAATAAGCGGTATTAGCATCCGCAGTTGCATCATTATAATTCTGCAATGCATCCCTAAGCTCCAAATTAGTCGTGTCTAAATCAAGCGCAGCTTGAGCCAAATCAAGCTCACCACGACGCTGAGTCACATTCAAAGTCAGGTTACCATGATCCAACAGAAGCTTACAGAGAGGACGTCACAGCATTTTAGGGGAAAAAGTAGTTAACCACTTTGTTAATATTACATTTAGTGATTCTTTCTTACAAAAATGGTTTATATAAAGATTTTGAAAATTATTAAGTGTGTTAATTGGTATATAGTATAATAATAATTATTCAAATTACTTCGTAAATATTTGCCAGATCTTGAGACATATTGACTTTTACATTTCACAAACCAAGAAGGCAGACTGAGCTAATATTTCCTTGGGTCCAACTAGTAGTGATTGTTTCAAGGCAAATCTTCGTGTTCCTTTATTTGCTTAGGCGTTAATGGATTAGGCCAAGTGAATAGATTATTCAGTTAATTTACATCAGGTGTAAGGGTAATTATACTCACCACGAACCCTATTTTGAAATTCCATTTTGTTGTACATATCTCCAGTATTATATACAAACATGAAAATCAATACAACACAATAGTATTTGATCCAATAAAACGTAAAACACATAAAAAAAACTTAGGGATGTTTGTTTCAGCTTATGTAACCAGCTTATGAGATTATTTAATTTTTCATAAGCTCATAAGTACATTTTTTCGGCTTATAAGCTTACGAAGTTGAGCTTATGACTTATTTCAACTTGATAAGCGCATAAGCCATAAGCCAGAAAAAATAAGTGTATTTATAAAAAATTACATAAACTCATAAACCGGTTACATAAACCGAAACAATCACCCCCTTAATCAAAGTAGATATGTATCATTCAAATCAACATAATTAGTTAAATCAGCAACATAAAACTTTTAATTATAGATGTCGAAGTTTAAAGGTCGCACAAGCCTAAAAAAAGAACTTGAAACTGAAACCAGTTCACTCCAATTACTATTGGCAACGAACAGCACTAAAAACGCTACCTAATAAGCGCATTAGCGACTCTAAAAATGTTGCCGTAATTAGATAATTTTTAAAAAAACATCTGAATGCATAAATCTCAGATAAAACATCTTAGTTGGAAATTGGTATTGGCAGCACTGAATAAACTAATAAAAAGCAAAACAGAGACTCTAAATTGTTATGAAATAGAATTAAGAATAAAAAAGTTAGGCTCAGTGTAGTGTTACGATTTCATCAAAAAAGCAATAAGCTTTCAGAGTTTGATGGTATGTATTTTTAGTCATCATGGCCAAAACAACTAAATGATAATAATAGATTACCTGAATGTGATCGATGAGGTTAAAGATTGAAGGCCGTCCGTAGTTATATAGCAAACGATGAAACCCTAATTCCAAATTACTATGGCCCATAAACGACTATTGGGCTGGCCTGATTCACAATTGTTTTGCTTTTCATATCAATACTCCACAATTTTTTATTTATAGTCACTGACTCACTATTATTTCACATTGAATGTATGTGACTATGTGAGATGTGACATAATCAGGGACGAAGCTTGCATCATGTCATTGGAGGGGACGAACCTTAATTATATTAATTTAGGCGGTAAAACGTGTAATTAATTTCTATTTACACTAATTATTAGAACAAATATGTAAAATGTCTATTTCATTCTACATTAAATACAATTGAATTACTTTTCACTTTACTTTTCACTTTAATACAATTGAATTACTCTACAAATGAAAAATGTCTATTTCATTCTACATTAAAGAAGAAAGCTATAAAAACCATTTTTCAAAAATAGTTTGAAAGCATTACTTTATGTTTTCAACGTTAACTACATCCTATGTAATTGGGTAAGTATGGTTATTAGCATCTCTACTTACTGCTTAAATTAACTCACCTTTGCAATTTATCTCATCAATCTTTTAGGCTTTTGAAACATACATAAAAGCTTCTAGTATATTCCTTACCATCTAGCATACTTTCAATAGTCATCAAATATGTGTTCCCATGATATGAATCATTAATCTCTTGTACAATAACCAAAACATTCTATAGTGATCTTATAAGACCCTTTTTTGAGATCATCTTGATGACCACATTTTGGAAGTGTTTTGTTGCTGCAATAGACCCTTGACCATCAAAGGCGTATATATACGTTAATACGTATTTATCTAAAATAGATATTTACATTACAATTTATAACAAACCTCTATTTTTTCAAATATGTCATATACTGTCGATCATCAAAGATATGTATGTGAAGTTTTATCAATTTACTAGGTAGAATGATTTTATGCCAATAGTTGGTAATTAAAAACATATCTAAGACTAGCATGAATCTTTTCAAGCTAGTTGAGATAAACAACCATGAAAAATTGAAAAGTACCCTTATCGAATTAGAAAAGAGTACTCCCGGACTAAGGTCATCTAAAGCACTCAAATTGCTTCGCCGATTGGCGTTGTAATTCGTAGTACTTGTGGAGCTGGGACTTGTTGGTTTTCGTTTACGTGTTCTTTGAGTTGTTAGGTTTTGTGTAGAGGTATTTAGTTTTATACTTTGTTAGGTCTGTCGTTTTGGGTTTTACTCAAAATATGATAGGGTCGTGGTTTAATATGCTTTTAGGTTGGTTTGTAGAAGTTTTCATTTCTTCATTTTTGGGTTGTTGTTTTTTCTAGCATTTGGCTAAGTATTATATAATTAATTATTGTCTTTCAAAAAAAAGTATGCCATGATAATTTGAAGTTGAGTAGAGGTTTAGGGGTAGTATATCCAATAACTTGATTGGTTACCAAACTATTAACTATTTCAACATTTTAATTATTATTAAAATCAATATGATGTATGGTGTATAGACATGGGAAACAATGTGACAACCGTCTAAACTAAGGTCGAGAACGCTAACTTATAACTTCTAAGTGTTTATTTGGTGCCCGATATAACTAATTCTATGTGCTATGTGGTTACGTAGACATAACTCTTAAGCTAAGCTCGTTGTAACTCACGCAAAACTCTTAAACGAAAGTTACTCTATTTTAAGCCTTTAAGCGCGGATCGGGATCGGAATCATAAAAACAACTTCGGAATCAAATTATATAAGTCCTAATACCAAGAAAACACCTAATGAACTTTCCTAAGTTCACAACGCATCATAACTAAGAACTTTCGGTTAACAAAAAGGTCCAACGAAGCAAAAACGTAAAAACTAAAAATCAGAAAATGCTGAAAATTGGCCCGGTGCGCAGCACCAGTTGCTTGGTGCGCAGCACCGGCTGCCAGAATTCAAAAATTTACATTTTCAGTCCCTTCTCGTTTTTGTAACCCATCACCCAATCAAAACCGACCTTAGCACATGTTTTCTGCATTTTTGGGCAGACCACACCCTCCTTATCATCATTTGCTTCCATTTCTTTTCTTTTGTTTTCATTTACTAAAAACACAAACACACACATACATAAAACACTCTCAAATTCTCTCTCAAGAACACCACAAATACAGCCACATTCAGCCATCAAAACCCACTAAAATCCACTTTAAAATCGTTCTAACAACAAGAGGAAGCAAGGGAATCAAAGCTATTCCGGTTTCATAACGTTTTCTACACTTTTGGAGCTCAAAACTCATCTAAAACATCATCCATACACTTTCTTTGGGTAAAATCAATTTTCTCCACTGTTTAATACACAAATATCTAATTGCATGTATGATCTAGTAACTAAAAATGAGTTTTGATGAAGTTTTATAACCATTTTTATACAAAAACGGGTTTATAAGAAATGATGCTTAAATCTTTGATTTTATGGTTAAAAGTTATGTATAAACTGATAAAATAACATATTATGAAGTTTAAACCGAATGCATGTCGAAATCTATGGTTGGAATCAACGATTTTACAAGAAAAACTCGAAAATGGGGAAGAACAGCAGGGCAGGTGCGCAGCACCTGTGCCCAGGTGCGCAGCACCGGCCTGCTGTCCTTCCCGAAAATCGTCGTTTTGACCGTTTGAAGCTTGGTTACACATTCTGACTTTTAAGACTTAATATATATGACTGATTTTGGATAAAACAATAACATTGGTGACTTGTAATGGACTTGATATGATAATAAGAACATGTTTAAATATTATTATGTGGTATATGTGATTGGTGAGCGGGAAAGTGACTTTGGAATTTGGAAGTGAAATTTGGAAGTGAAATTTGGGCCCAAATTTCATTTGAAATTCCAAACCACTTCAGCGACCTAATTATACATATCATACTAATAAAAACGCTAATTTTGGACTTTTGGACTAAAACAAACAATAACCGTTTCGGACGATTTTTGGACAAATTAGACCTTAACACCTAAAGTTCAACTAAAAGCTATCTATTATATTATACAATAACGTAATAACACTTGAACAAAACTTGGTATTATTAGGCTTTCGGTGATTCCCGACACGCGTTCCGACCGTTCCCGCTTACGATTATCTTCGCAAACTGTGAGTTACAAACCCCTACTCTTTTAAACGCTTTTAATACTTTTGGGGTGAAATGCGAGTCTTAGGCTTAACTATATTTAAGCTGAAAAACGCTTTACTACTTGAATGCTAAACGAAAACTATTTGTTACTCGAAAACTATTGTGAAACGCTTTGTTACTCGAAAACTATTATGAAAACGATTTGATACTCAATGTTATTACGAAAACACTTATGTATTTTGAATGCTACTATGAAATGCTTTGATAACGAATACTAAAACGAATAACTATTTTGCCGGCATTGTTGAGGGTTTTGCCAACAATGTCGAGGACACGAAAGCTATAATTGCCAATGACTAAAACTATCGATCGTCATGTTGCGGACTTTGTACAACATGGACGTGAGAAACCATTGAAAACTCCCGAAAACTACCAAGGACATTAGTTGCTATTAATCCCTTTGGAAAGGACCGATAGTAGATATGGATAGCGCTATTAGGGTAGAATGACCCTCACCACAACGATTCATAGCGATGGTGCATAATACTAATGGGTAGGCTTAGGCTTAGCAACGATCATTGGGCAAACTTAGGATTGTCACATAGTCGCGCTATGTGGTCAATGCCTATAAACACAAATGCTATACTCTATACATTTTTATGTGATAACTATTTTGGATGCGATACTCTATGCATGGTTATGCGATAACAATTTGAAAACTTATGCTTTTACTTAAACTTGTAGCTCACTAACTACGTCTCCCGTAGTTAACACTTGACTCGTATTTTCAGGTAACGAGTAAGCTAGCTGATGACTTATGCTTTTGGGGGCGAATGACTTCAAGAACGGGATGGGTTTGGGTGGTTTGGTTGAACACCCCATTTTGTAATTCGGATATGTAACTTTGTTTAAAACCTTGTAAACCTTGAATACTATGTTTTTCCTTTAATGACATTTGGCGTTTATCTATGTCTTGTGTATCGAATGCTATTGCTCTTCACATCCTGCGTTCCGCTTTAGCGGGGTGTGACAAACAATATTATATTATTATTATTATATGTTGGTAGTGGATAGTAATGTTTTGTAGGAACGATACCGTTTATATTAAACAAAAATCAAATAGTATGAAATTGAATTACAGAAAATGTAAACGAAATTTCGGCCAAGGCTTGTGATAAACACTATTCCCTTAAAACAAATTTCGCGTATTATCACACGGTTTGTTTCCCAGGGTACAATGACGAAAACAGTTTGAATCGAAACTGTTGGAGCAACTACTTGCCTGAAAATTCAATCGAATATCGTTGTTACAGTAAAGATTGATCGGAAAAAGGTATGTCTACACTGAGCCGAGAGGGGTTCGATTTTATAGGCCAAGAAGCGTTTTTTGTATTAATTCTGTTTAATGGCATTAAACCTCCGAATTAAAAACCAAAAACTGTAACGGTTTCAGTTACGTTAGCGTAACTGTTAGTTACCCATACCCAATGTTGTAAATAGCGCTAGGCGAACCTAGTCGGTAAAATAGGGACTAGAGATTAATCGGGATTAATCGAATTAATCGTTTTCTCATTTTCTATGTGTAAATTTTCAAATATATATGTGACATGAATAAAATACTTCAAATACCATAATAAATAGTTCAAAGTTTACATTTAGTTGACAATTAAAAATACCAAATCAACTAATAATAGGTTAAACATATTAGTTCAAATAAACTTCAAAGTTCAAGTAGCTTAAAATTAATTCGCGTCTTGCCCGTATTGTTCCATGATTTGAACTCCATCCGACTCGTATTCAAGATCATCAACTTCCTCATCATCATCCTCCTCATTTTCCGACTCAAATTCTTCATCAAAAAGTTCTCTTGATGAACTTGTCCTACCACTTGTCCTATTAGTCAATACTTCATCAACACCGGCGGCTTCACTAACCACCTCCCAACTTAGACCCGGCTCAACTTCATCCACACCACCATCAACACCACCATCAACAATCCAATCTTTAGCTTGACTACTATCTTCCGCTAGAAGTACTTCACGACCTCTTGCCTTTCTTTTCTTGTTTTTCTCCAGTAAATTGGCATTAAATTGAACAAAAACAAGATTGTTCATTTTAGTTGCCTCTAGTCTATTTCTTTTTTTTGTATGCACCTAAGAAGTTTAAATTATGCATTAATAATATAATAATATGTAGTAAATATATTATATGTGGTATCTTTAAAGTTGCTAACCCCTTCAAACGTGCTCCAATTTCGCTCACATCCCGATGAACTAGTAGTTAATGAAAGTATCCTTATAGCAATTGTCCTCAAATTAGGAGTCGAACCTCCATTAGTTTTCCACCAATTTGCTACAAAAATTAATGCAAATATGTTATTAAAATGCTAAGTTTAAAAAAATTATATATTATTGGAATTTGTATTACCTGGATCAAATTTCTCGTCATTCACCTCACATGCTTTAAGTGCAACTATTCGACCAAAATTTTCTAGTTTACACTTGTATAATGGCAACTCGACCGACAAGATTTGGGTTTGCATGTCAAAGTCTTCGGGATATAAAATACCAACAAGCTCAACTACCGCATCATTCGCGTCTACATCATTTCGTACCTCCAAATTATTATAGAAATAATATGGGTTTAAAATGTAGACCACAATATGTAGAGATGTATCAAGCCTTTTGGATGACTTTTTGGAGATGATGGTCATAATAGGCGCATATTCTTTTTCATTATCGTTCAAAGCAACAATAATTTCTTTTTTCGCCTTCTCTAACTCACCATATATAAAAGGAAGGCTTCCAATCGGCATCAACCATCCTAAGAACTTTGACTAACGGTGCAAAAATCTTTAAACATAATGTTACACCGCTCCAAAATGCGGGAGATATCACCGTTCCATAAGCTTTCGTACCTTTGCCCTTCTTAGAGAACTTACATTTTTCCCAATCTTCACTAGTAAACATTTGCCTAAGTTGACACTTTTTTTCCATCAAACTTTGTAAAGTGAGAAAGGCGGATGCAAATCTTGTAACTCCCGGTCTCACAATATCCCTTTTCTTTGTATTTTGTCTCATCATAGCCAATGGCTTGTGGTGGGCGTAAATAAACACCGTTAGCTTCTTTGCTTGATCGAGAGTTTTCTTATACCTCGGTAGCCCGCCAATAACTTTAAAAACAAATAAACTTATAATTTATATATAAACACATTATATAACTAATAAAGTTACAAGAAAGGAAAACTTAGTACCTTCAAGCATGAGATTAATAGTATGTGTCGCACATGATGTCCAAAAGATTGTTGGTCTCTTCTCCTTCAACAATTTTGCCGCTCCCATATTATTAGCCGCATTATCGGTCACAACTTGAACACCATTTTTTGGACCAACATCTTCAATGCATTTATCCACATATTCAAAAATGTTATCACTTGTGTGAGCTTCTTCCGAACATTCTTTGGAGGACAAAAAAACCGTGCCTAACTTTGAATTGACACATAAGTTCATGATGCTTCTTCGTTTTCTATCGGACCATGCATCGGTCATAATAGAGCATCCAATGATTTTCCATTCTTCTTCGTACCTTTTCAAAGAAATTTTAGTTTTTTCAACTTCTTTTTTAAGGAACGTATCTCCCATCTCGTATCTCGTTGGAGGTGAAACATTCGGTCCGAATTGACCAACCGCCTCCACTAAAGCTTTAAAGCTATCCCTTTCAAATGCATGAAATGGAATCGCACATTCATACGCCCACTTACAAATATATTCCTTCACACGGATCATTTGTTCTTTTCGGACAACCTTAGAAATATTACTTTGTGAGCCTTTTCCCTTGACTCCTTTGAAAGTTGCAAATCTATCCATAGGACCAAAATAACGTGATTCCTTCACTTCTCCAAAACAATCTTCCATTTCATCATCGAGGTCAATGGTTTCATTATCACGAATATTCACCTCCGATCTCAAACTTTTATCATAAACTTGTTTAGCCTTCTTTTTGTGTATGTTCTCCTCAAGAGCATTTCGACATAATATCATATCATCTTTCGTTGCTATTTTACAATATGTAACATTTGACCCTACACCCGCAATATGTTGTTTCATTCTATAAATTCCTCCACCCATAGGTTTCCCACATAATTTACATTTCACCCTATCTTTATTGTTTTTATCCACCAACTCTCCGTAAACCCATTCAATATCGTCCGAATTTCGTTTAAGATTATTTTCACTAGTTGTGGTATTCGTATGTTGAGCCGATGATGATTCCATTATTAACTACATATAAGTAACTAAAACTATTAAACTTTTAATATTAACAACTAATAAAAAAACAAATTAAACATATCACAAAAATTAAATACAAAAAAAGCAGAAGACAAAAAAAAATTATATAATCAACCACGGAGTAATTACCTACAAATCCGCTGCTTCTTTTGTCGAAATTAAGCTTTGTAATTAAAAGGTTAGCCGTCGCCCTTCTCTAGTTCTCTGTCTTCAAATCTCGATTAGAAGAGTAACCCTAATTTTGGGTTTTAATTTGATTTTTTTTGTTGACTTTCGTTGACCGATTTTTTTTAAACCGTACGATTTTGGTGATTTTTTTCGATTTTTGCCGATTAATTAAAAGCCGGATTAATTTGTCGACTTGATGAAATTCATCTTCAATTTAACGATTTACGATTAATCGGTCGATTAATTCGATTTTTTCAACATTGCCCATACCCTTTTGGACCAGAAATTTGCACCCAAACACCCATCTTTAGGTGTCGATATCTCATTCACCTTAACTCCGTTTTGGACGTATAATATATCGTTGCAAAGCCCTTTCTAAGAGCTACACATTCATATAAAATATTCTTCGTAAATATTAAATGTGCATCACTTTATATACGTCCAAAGTTGATGAAAAAAATCATGTTTTTATCAACATTTTCCAACAATCCCCCACATGAATGGAGATCGATCAAAACAACACTTATTCCCGATGAAACTTCGGCGGTTGAATCCTGCATAGGATAGGTAGGTGTTACCCTTTGAACATTCCCTTATGAAATGCACTTAGTCTCCTAACTGTCAGTAGATCTTGATGTCTTTGAACTGAGCTGTTATTCGCGTAGACGACAATACATTTCACACATGACTCTTCCTGACAATGTAAACTCCTCATAGTCGTTTTCGTTATGGTCATGAACACTATCCTGGTTCTGCGAGAGCTTTTAGGAATTACGCCCTTATAATTCCCTTCGAAGCGACCCCACTTCTCTCTAACATAGGTGATTCGTTAGAAATCATTATACCACATATGGTTATTTCTTAGAATCATTAAAAGCCGTATGCTTATCCTTCATCTTGTCACTGATCTTAGGAATGGACTAGGAAGTTTGTGAATTTGTGAACTCCCTTAGATGGTTTAGTAGGTAGATAAACCCCCCCCCCCCCCCCCACAGTAACCTCTCTTCATTCATACAACTAGGTTGTCCTATTGAACCCAGATCTTGGGATCTCCAGTCAACCGGGTTAGGTTTCCTTTGCATAAACTTATTCATTCAAGGACTTTAGTCCCATTCCTTTTGACGACTTACTAACTAACTCTCTGCTTAAGCCTTTCGTAAGCGGATCCCTTTGTTATCCTTTGACTTCACATAGTCAATTGAGATAACTCATGTTGAGAGTAGTTTTCGTATCGTGTTATGTCTACGTCGAATATGTCTTGACTTACCGTTATACATTATGCTATGATCTTTGCCAATTTCCGATTGACTATCACAATGTATACATACGACCGTTACCGGTTTAGGCCATCTTGGTATGTCTTCTACAAATTGATGGACCATTCTGCCTCTTCTCCACATTTATCGAGGGCAATGAATTCAGATTCCATCGTTGATCTTTCTATAACCGTTTGTTTGCAAGATTTCCATGCTACAGCAGTACCTCCAAATGTAAACACGTATCCACTTGTTGATCGGGAATCTTTTATATCAGAAATCCAGTTTGCATCACTGTATCCTTCGATAACAGCAGGATGTCTATTATAGTGTAGTCCATACTCTCGCGTGTATCTTACATACCGAAGTAATCTTGTCATACTTTTCCAATGATCAGAACTTGGATTGCTTGTGTACCTACTTAGCCTACTTGTGTACCTACTTAGCCTACTAACAGCGTATGCTAAGTCGGGTCTGGTACAACTCATCAGATACATTAGACTACCAATGATTCTTGAGTATTCTAGTTAGGAAACACCTTCACCTCTATTCTTAGATAGATATTGAATGGTGTATATTGGAGTTCTAGCTAGGCCGAAATCCCCCACATTTAACCGCTCTAGAATCTTGTCCACGTAATGTGTTTGATTTAGCACAAGACCATTTTGGGTTCGTGTGATCTTGATTCCAAGAATCACATCCGCTAGGCCCATGTCTTTCATGTCAAATTTTGATTTCAACATATCCTTTGTTGATGTTATTATCTTATCGTCACTACCCATGATAAGCATATCATCTACATAGACACATAATATAACATAACCATTAGGTGTGTCTTTTACATAATCACACTTGTCACATTCATTTATTTTGAAACCATATTCTAACATGACGTGATGAAACTTTTGATGCCATTGTTTGGGAGCTTGCTTTAGGCCATATAATGACTTAACTAGCTTGCAAACTTTGTTCTCTTGTTCAGGGGCAATAAAACCCTCAGGTTGTTTCATGTAAATGTTTAGGAAAGCAGTTTTTACATCCATTTGGTGAACTTCCAAATTTTGTTATGGCGGCAATAGCAAGTACCATCCTGATGGAGGTGATTCTCGTTACAGGAGAATACGTATCAAAATAATCTAGACCTTCTCGTTGTCTATAACCTTTGATCACTAATCTTGCTTTGTATTTATCAATACTTCCATCCGCCCTCGTTTTCTTTTTAAAGAGCCATCTATAGTCTAGTGCATTGCAACCCTGAGGAAGGTCCACTATTTCCCACGTATGGTTTTGTAAAATAGATTCTATTTCACTTTTTATGGCTTCTTTCCATTGAAGTGCTTCTAAAGAGGTAACCGCTTCGCGGTAGGTTCTAGGTTCATGTTCCATCGTGAATGTGAAGAAGTCAGAACCAAAGGATTTCTCAACCCTAACCCTTTTACTTCTTCTAGGCTCGACATCTTCTTCCACATGTTGTTCTTGTCTCTCACTTTGGACAAACTCATAAACGAGTGTATAAGAACTTCCATTTTCCGTGTTTAGACAGGGAAATATATTTTCAAAGAATGTAGCACTCCTTGATTCCATTATCGTGTTCTTGTGTATATCGGGATTCTTAGAATCATGCACAAGAAATCGATAGGCACTACTGTTTTGAGCATATCCAATGAATATGCAATCCACAGTTTTAGGCCCTATCTTTAAGACCTTAGGTGCCAACACTAATACTTTGGCTAGACACCCCCACACTCGTAGGTATTTATATGATGGTTTTTTTCCATCCAAAGTTCATATGGGGTTTCTTCTTTATTCTTTCGAGGTAGCTTATTTAAAAGATAAGAAGCTGACAAGATAGCTTCCCCCACATGTTTGGACTAAGTCCAGAACTTATCAACATGGCATTAACCATTTCTTTCAAGGTACGGTTCTTTATTTCGAAGATACCGTTTTGTTGAGGTGAATAGGGGCCGGTGAGTTCATGTCTAATACCATGTTGCTCACAAAAGTTAGCAAATGGTGACACATATTCACCTCCTCTATCCCTTCTAACAACCTTGATTTTCTTATTAAGTTGATTCTCAACTTCATTCGTGTAAAGAATGAACTTATCGATGGCTTCATCCTTACTTTTAAGTAAGTATACATAGCAATATTTCGTGCTATCATCGATAAAGGTGATGAAGTATTTGTTTCCACCTCTTATGGGAACCGATTTTAAGTCACATACATCGGTGTGGATCATATCAAGGGGTTCGATTATTCTTTCAACCGATTTAAACGATGATCTTGTTTGTTTGGCCTCAATACATGTTTGACATTTATAGTTTGAATCAATGTGGAAAAATGGTATGCATTTAAATTTAATCAACCGACGAATGGAATTAAAATTAACATGACCAAGACGTGCATGCCAAATATTAGAAGACTGAAGAAGTACCAATGTTATTAATATCACGCTTAATAAACATTGCATTCAATTTGAACATGCCATTAAGGGCATATCCCTTACCAACATACACACCACTTTTGGTCAACACGACCTTATCTGATTCGAAAACCAAACGAAAACCAAACTTGTTGAGAAGCCAACCCGACACAAGATTATTACGAATCTCCGGAAGATAGAGCACATTGTTCAAAGTGAGCTCCTTCTCCGAGGTCATCTTGAGTATCACGGAACCTTCCCCTTTGATATCGGCAGTAGCCGAATTTCCCATGAACAACTTCTCACCAGTCTCAAAATCCTTGAAGGTGGTAAACATATTCTTGTCTGAGCAAACATGACGGGTAGCACCCGTATCAATCCACCATTCCTTTGAGTTTGATCCCACCAAGTTAACTTCGGAGATCATATTAGTGACATTGGTCACCATGGTAGCAAGATCCATGTAATCATTTGTGAAAACCGTCCAAAATTCAGGTGATTCTCATTTATTATGTCGGTACAAATCTCTAGTTGCTTTTTATCGCGATCGTATTGTTCTAGTTCGTACTTATTGTGCCGGAACCAAAGTCGGAATCAACTTATAAATCCTAACACCAAGAAACTATACAAAGAACTTGACTAAGTTCATAACGGGAACCAATAAAATTCTAGTCCACACTTAACAATAACGGAAAACTTAAAACGTCACCAAGCTGGAAATGCCATCCAGCCGACGGCTGAAAGCTGTCAGCCGGCGGCTGGATATGGCCAGCCGGCGGCTGAAACCCGCTGACTTTGGCTTGATGACTCATTTATGCATGAATTTTGATTGGACCAATACAATTAAACGGGATTGGACCAAGAAACCTGCCACTTTGAGTCCCTAGGCCAGTCTTGGCCCTTTCCCACACCCCTCCATTCACTTTCATGTTCATTTTGAAATCAAAACACACACACACACCACTCTCTCTCTACACTTTCTCTCTAATCTCCCTAGCAAAAACAGTGATTTACTCCCCTTTTCACATCAAATAAACAATTGAAATCACCAACAAGATACACACAAATCGTCCTAAAGTAAAGGGTAACAAGGAGGAGGCATAAAATCGGGTTTTTGAAGAAGTCTTTCTACCACTTTGAAGCTTTCTCTCATCCAAACCGTCACATAGCTTTTTCCCTCGGTAAAACTCTTTAAACTTACTGTTATTTCCTAAATATTTACTTGCATGGACGATCTAAAGCCTAAAAAGTTGTTTTTATAAAATTTTATAACGTTTTCTTGCTTAAAATCGGGTTTATCACATAGATCCACATTTTGATGAAATAGATCTAAAAGAAACTGTGGTTTTGTCTCAAAAATGAATATGTTTAACTAAAAACAGTTTGCATGTAAGAATCTATCACTAAAATGGCTTAAAAATCGAAAAATACCGAAAAGATGAAACTGGCCGAAGGCCTCCAGCCGGCGGCTGAATATCTCCAGCCGCTGTCTGGATCTCGCTGTACACCAAAAACGTCGTTTTGACAACTTAAACGTTAAAAATAGTGACCGAATGAACTTATAACATATTAATATTTTGAAAAGTCACTGATTTCATAAAAGGTATTACTTGGTTAAGTTTTAAAAACTAGTGTATTGTTGAAAGTTATAGTTTGAAACGATTGTTAAAGCGGGAAAGTGTCTTGAAAATGGACTAAATTTTTATAGCGCGGAAGCGCTGCCCAAATTTCACCGTAATTTATACCGAAACTCAGTGGCTTAATATTTTTATAACTTATACACTTTGGCTTTGGACATCGACCCTTTTTGGACATAATTGGACTAATCGGACATTGAAACGTAACCGAACACGTAATAACACATAACTTTCCGTATTGAAACTTTTGGCAAAATTTAAAGTATAAAGATTTAATACTAAAAGTGTTAAAATAGAACTTTAACATAACTTAAATCATACAATTTATACTTACACAAAAACTTGGTCGTTTTAGGTCATCTTTGATTCCCGACGCGTTCCGCTCCTTTCTCTCACTCGAGGCTTATCTTCGCAAACCGTGAGTTACAACCCCACTATATTTTACTGTTTTTAATATTATTTTGGGGGAAACATAAGATGTATTTGTTTGTCTATGAAACTTTTATGAACTTTTTGCAACTCGTATGAAACTTTTGGAAACTTGGTGAAACTTTGTGAAACTTATATGCGTAAAACATTTTTATTGCCCCTATTGGCTTACTGGCTTGCCCCCGTTAATTGGCTAAACTAAATTAAGGTTACTTGTATGCGAAACCAATCCTTGATGAGAATATAAACTCCGTAAGTGCTTACTACCAGTTTTTAGACAAAGAGTTCAAAGTGCCCCGTTTTTAGATCAGAATCATTATACACTATTAGCAATAGCCGTTAGTATTATGGGTATCGATACTTAGGAGAGGTCACTCCTTACTTGTGGTTCGCGACCTAAGTACATATTACTAAGATCAGATGAAACTCCATTTATTGTGAAACTTTGGGGCGTGTTCTGACCAGACAATCGGTTTAGTGTAAACTTACGTTATATTATGCCAAGAGATTGATACAAGATTCTAATTTAGTGACTCACATATTATTTACGCATATGCAATATTTTAGCGATTGATTCCGCAAAAACTTTTATGTTACAAGTTTTACTCTACTTGCGTGTGTTCGAAACTTTTAAAGTATATATATCTGTTTGAGCGCCGCTCCGCTTCTTTTATTATGAAACTCTTTATATATATATATATATACTTCATGGAAACTTTTGTCGAGAAACTCAAACTGTAACTCACTCACTACTTTATTGTAGTTGACACTTTATCTTATGTTTCAGGAAATTAAGTGTAAGAAACGAAGTGCATGGCATGGATGGGTCAAAATGGTCACGTGAGACACAAATTGGGAAATACCTGTTTATTTTGGGAATTTTATCTAAAACTTCAGTTGTTGTATTTGTAATGAATGTTTAAACTACTTGGTTGTTTTTGGAGATTTGTGAACAAATTTTATTTTTAATCAATGACTTGAACCGTTTATTTTGTTATAACCCGTGTAATGATATTCCAGCTCTCACATCTCGTGTTTCCGCTATAGCGGGGTGTGACAGACTTGGTATCAGAGCACAGGTTATAGTGAAAACGGTTTTAAAATTTTTTCAAAATTTTCGAAACCAAACTATAACCAAGGATTTTCGGAAAATCATTTATGGGTTCAAACTTTAGAGAATTAATTTCGCGATTGCATGATTATTTTCAACTATGCATGGCCTGATCATGTCTCACTCTTCTCGCTCACGATCACCATCGCGATCCCAGTCACGTTCACTACCGAGAGCCACGTCATCCCGCGAGGCTTCTGAGGGCCACACCGCCTCGGAAAGCCTAAGCCACCAGACCACCGACCCCACGGAGGACACCTCCATGGCAGTGTCGAGCAGCATCGGGTCCAGCCCGAGGACGGTGCTACCACCACCTCCACCGGTACCTGTTGCCGCACCACCCCAGTACCAGGGGCCACGTACTCGGCTGACCGCCCGCAAACAGGTCATCCTTCCGGGCCGCTTGCCGGACAGGATGGCTGCACAGCAGGCCGGTCCGTCCAGACCTGCACCTCCCCACCTTCCGTTCGGGCTCCCGCATCCCGAGGCTCCATGGACCTCCATGCTGGATCATTACACGTGGGAGCGACAGCTCGAACGTGAGGAGATGCAGCGGGCCCGTGATGCCGTGGCAGCTAGGCAGAGGATGCCGCCCACCCTACAACCTCCCCCTCCTGCCGCTTTCTTGCACCTCCACCGCGAGGTAAGGGGACTTTCTGAGGAGGCCCAGCAACAAGGGCTTCTCCTCTGTGAGGTCTCCGATGCCGCGCATCGGTTGTCGGAACAGTCGTTGCGACATCTCGCTTCGGCTCAGGCCACAGCCCGGACTGTGTAGCGACTGGTTGGGGCATGCTTGATTATGGGAACCCTGTTGGCGGTTATTGTCACCAAGATGTTTCTCGAGAAACGCCGCTAGTTTTCTCCTTTTATTTATTGTATTGTAGGCTCGAGTTGTAATTTTCCAGTGTACACAACTCCGAGCCATTTCTATTTATTTCCTTATGTATTGTACTTGTACTTCTTTCCCTTTGAACTTTGTATTCAACATTATTATTAATGAATGGAATTCCTACCTTTATTTATCTATTTTTTCCATTATCGTATGAATCCTGTTTTATGGTTGAATTATTCTCTTGCGTGTAAATCTTTGTCGTGTGAATCTCTTGAATCATTGTCGTGCGTGTACTAATTGTTCTTTCTTAATGCTCTTGCGTGGTCATTATCTTTGTTCATTGGGTTATATTCTTATCGTATTCCATTCGTGCTTTCTAAACTGAATCTATTTTTTTGTTGTAGAATCATGGCACCTCCGCGCTCGAATGCTAGTATCATTGCTGAACAGGTCGCTGCTCAGTTGAATGCAGCGATGCCCAACATGATCGCCCAGATCACTGCCGGGATCAACGCAAACGTCAACAAGCAGCAGCAGCAACAGCAACAGCAACAACAGCAGCAGCAACAGCAGAACAACAACCAAAACCAGCAACAAAACCCAAATCCCCCTGCCTGCACCTACAAGAGCTTTATGGCCTGCAAGCCTAAGGAATTCCATGGCACAGCTGGTGCTGTAGGACTCGTGTCCTGGTTTGAGAGCATTGAGTCAGTGCTGCATATCAGCAGGTGTGCTGAAGCTGACAAGGTGCAGTACGCCTCTTGCGTACTACACGGAAAGGCCCTGACATGGTGGAACATCGTAGTCCGCAACAGAGGACGCGAGACCGCCTATGCTCTCACATGGGACCAATTCAAGAACCTTCTAATAGAGGAGTACTGCCCCAAAGGGGAGATTAAGAAGCTCGAGGCAGAGCTATGGGATCACACGATGATCGGAAACGACATCGAAGGGTATACTACCCGATTCCACGAGTTGGCCCGACTGGTCCCGAGGTTGGTAACTCCTGAAGAAAACCGAATCGACCGCTATGTCTCCGGTCTTGTTCCTGAGATCAGAGGAATGGTGATCTCAGCTGAACCTCAAACTCTCCAGAGTGCCATCATTCTAGCCCACCGCCACACAAGCAACCTACTCACCGCTCCTGCATCCTCCAAGAAGGAGTCGGGTGAGAAAAGAAAGTCTGATCAAACCCCCAGGAGAAGCGACCGCAACAAGAAGAAGAAGACCACCCGGAATTTCGCAGTGGCAGCTGTAGCACCACCACCGCCACCCCCACCAACTGGAGCCCGAGCTTACACGGGGACGAACCCCAAGTGCGATAAGTGCAACTTCCACCACCACGGGAACTGCCCGGTGTGCTTGAAGTGCCAAAAGGAAGGGCACTTTGCTAGATACTACACGGAGAGGGCGATAGTCCCAAGTCAGAAGCCGGTGTGCTTCGAGTGCGGGAGTGATCAGCACTTCCGGAACGCCTGTCCAAGACTCCAGAACGCCCAACCGAACCAAGGCGGGCGAGGTCGAGGACGTGCATTCGCACTCACAGCTGAGGAAGCCCGTCAGGACCCAAACGCGGTGAACGGTACGTTTCCTGTTAATAACCACTTTGCATCAGTATTGTTCGATTCAGGGGCTGAGAGAAGCTTTGTATCCTTAGAATTTAGACCCCTCATTAATTTAGGATCTAAAGTTCTTAAGGATAGCTTCACCATAGAGTACGCTAACGGTCAAGAGTTCGAAGCTAAGGATATAATCTTAGGATGTTCCATACGCCTATCTGATAAAACCTTCCCCATTGACTTAATTCCAATCGAGCTGAAAAGCTTTGATGTAATCGTCGGAATGGACTGGCTATCTCGTTTCCGAGCCGAGATCGTCTGTTTCGACAAACTTATCCGCATCCCTCTCTCTGACACCGAAACTCTAGTTGTTCAAGGAGACAAACCCGAACGACCACTCCGTATCGTGTCGTCCATGAAAATGCGCAAGTACCTCGAGAAGGACTGTGACGCATTCCTCGCTCACGTTGTCGAACGTAAACCCAAGGAGATCCGTGTACAAGATATTCCAGTAGTCAAGGATCACCCTGAAGTCTTTCCCGAAGATTTACCCGGGCTACCTCCGCATCGACAAGTGGAATTCCGGATAGACCTAGTTCCTGGTGCAGCACCGGTCGCTAGGACACCGTTTCGTCT
>CAJVGC010000508.1:36730146-36781966 GCA_910822075.1 Senecio squalidus
GAAGCGACCGCAACAAGAAGAAGAAGACCACCCGGAATTTCGCAGTGGCAGCTGTAGCACCACCAACGCCACCCCCACCAACTGGAGCCCGAGCTTACACGTGGACGAACCCCAAGTGCAATAAGTGCAACTTCCACCACCACGGGAACTGCCCGGTGTGCTTGAAGTGCCAAAAGGTAGGGCACTTTGCTAGATACTGCACGGAGAGGGCGATAGTCCCAGGCCAGAAGCCGGTGTGCTTCGAGTGCGGGAGTGATCAACACTTCCGGAACGCCTGTCCAAGACTCCAGAACGCCCAACCGAACCAAGGCAGGCGAGGTCGAGGACGTGCATTCGCGCTCACAGCTGAGGAAGCCCGACAGGATCCAAACGCGGTGAACGGTACGTTTCCTGTTAATAACCACTATGCATCAGTATTGTTCGATTCAGGGGCTGAGAGAAGCTTTGTATCCTTAGAATTTAGACCCCTCATTAATTTAGGATCTAAAGTTCTTAAGGATAGCTTCACCATAGAGTACGCTAACGGTCAAGAGTTCGAAGCTAAGGATATAATCTTAGGATGTTCCATATGCCTATCTGATAAAACCTTCTCCATTGACTTAATTCCAATCGAGCTGAAAAGCTTTGATGTAATCGTCGGAATGGACTGGCTATCTCGTTTCCGAGCCGAGATCGTCTGTTTCGACAAACTTATCCGCATCCCTCTCTCTGACACCGAAACTCTAGTTGTTCAAGGAGACAAACCCGGACGACCACTCCGTATCGTGTCGTCCATGAAAATGCGCAAGTACCTCGAGAAGGACTGTGACGCATTCCTCGCTCACGTTGTCGAACGTAAACCCAAGGAGATCCGTGTACAAGATATTCCAGTAGTCAAGGATCACCCTGAAGTCTTTCCCGAAGATTTACCCGGGCTACCTCCGCATCGACAAGTGGAATTCCGGATAGACCTAGTTCCTGGTACAACACCGGTCGCTAGGACACCGTATCGTCTAGCCCCACCGGAAATGCAAGAGCTATCGAAACAGCTACAGGAACTCTTGGATCACGGTCTTATTCGTCCGAGCTCGTCCCCCTGGGGAGCCCCAATACTCTTCGTTAAAAATAAAGACGGATCCTTTCGTATGTGCATCGACTACCGCGAACTGAACAAGCTGACCGTCAAGAACCGATACCCACTCCCGAGGATCGATGACCTGTTCGACCAGTTGCAGGGTGCAACTTATTTCTCGAAAATCGACCTCCGTTCGGGTTATCATCAGGTTCGTGTCAGTGAGACCGACATTCCTAAAACCGCTTTTCGAACTCGTTACGGTCATTACGAATTCCTCGTCATGCCATTTGGTTTAACCAACGCACCAGCGGTGTTCATGGATTTGATAAACAGGGTGTGTAGACCTTATTTGGACAAATTCGTGATCGTATTCATTGATGACATCCTTATCTACTCGAGAAACAAAGAGGATCACGCGAAACACCTGAAACTTATTTTAGAACTCCTCCGAGATAAGAAACTGTACGCCAAATTCTCGAAGTGCGAATTTTGGCTCCGGGAAGTACATTTCCTTGGTCATGTGCTCAACCAAGAAGGGATCCATGTAGATCCGGCTAAGATCGAAGCGATCGAGAAATGTCAAGCCCCAACGACTCCTACGGAAATTCGTCATTTCCTAGGGTTGGCCGGCTATTATCGAAGGTTCATCGAGAATTTCTCGAAGATCGCTAAGCCACTCACCGAGCTCACTCAGAAGGACAAGGATTTTGTTTGGGGTACGAAGCAAGAGGAATCCTTCCAGAAACTTAAACACCAGCTCTGCCACGCACCGATTTTGTCCCTACCGGAGGGTACGGATAACTTCGTGGTGTTCTGCGATGCATCCCATCAAGGACTTGGGTGTGTCCTTATGCAGAAGGATAAAGTCATCGCCTACGCCTCAAGACAACTTAAGGTGCACGAACATAACTACACCACTCACGACCTAGAGCTGGGAGCCGTCGTATTCGCTTTAAAGATCTGGAGACATTTTTTGTATGGTACTAAGTGCACGGTTTTCACGGACCATAAGAGCCTTTAACACATTCTAGACCAGAAGATGCTCAACATGAGGCAAAGGAGATGGATCGAACTGCTGAGTGACTACGATTGCAAGATCAAGTACCATCCGGGTAAGGCAAACGTAGTAGCAGATGCCCTGAGTCGGAAGGAAAGGGTAAGACCGTCTCGGGTTAGAGCATTAGGTATTCAGATTCAGACAAATCTTCAAACGCAAATCGCCGAGGCTCGGCGAGAAGCGTTGAAACCCGAGAACTTAAAGGGCGAAACATTGCACAATCATGAGAAGGAGTTCGAACTCAAATCCGACGGAATCCATTATTTCAAGGGCCGAGCCTGGATTCCGAAATCCGAAGATCTTCGCAAGCTAATTTTGGATGAGGGCCACCGTTCCCGATACTCCATCCACCCTGGATCCGATAAGTTGTACAAGGACCTTCGGGAATATTATTGGTGGCCGGGCATGAAAAAGGATATCGCCTTGTACGTAGCCAAGTGCCTTACTTGCTCGAAGGTCAAGGCGGAATATCAGAAGCCCTCAGGACTACTACAACAACCGGAGATCCCTATGTGGAAGTGGGAACAAATCTCCATGGATTTCATTACCAAGTTGCCCCGGACGACAAAGGGTAACGACACAATTTGGGTAATTGTGGACCGATTGACAAAGTCCGCTCATTTCCTACCAGTACGAGAGAACCACTCGATGGAGAAATTCAAAGCAAATCTACATCAACGAGATCATCTCTCGCCACAGAACACCTCTCTCTATTATCTCTGACAGGGATAGTCGATTTACGTCCCGCCTTTGGAACGCACTGCAGAAATCTCTCGGGACGCGACTAGACCTTAGCACCGCTTACCACCCTCAGACCGACGGTCAAAGCGAAAGGACGATCCAAACACTTGAGGATATGCTAAGAGCATGCGTAGTTGACTTCGGAGGAAGTTGGGATACTCACCTTCCCCTGGTCGAGTTTTCCTACAACAACAGCTACCACACTAGCATCAAGTGCGCTCCGTTCGAGGCCTTATATGGACGTAAGTGCCGGTCGCCGCTTTGTTGGCTAGAAGCCGGCGATCGACAAATCACTAGGCTCGACATCGTCCAGGAAACCATCGACAAGATTACTACTATCAGGGAACGATTGAAGACGTCCCGTACCCGACAGAAGAGCTACGCCGATAACCGAAGGAAACCCCTCGAGTTCCAAGTTGGTGATCGGGTGCTCCTGAAAGTATCGCCATGGAAAGGGGTAGTTCGCTTCGGGAAGCGCGGCAAGTTAAGTCCAAGGTATACCTGACCATTCGAAGTTATCGAGCGTATCGGCCCTGTGGCATATCGACTCCAACTCCTGCAAGTTCTTTCCAACGTTCACAACGTATTCCATGTCTCGCACTTGAAAAAGTGCTTATCGGATGAGACCATCGTCATCCCACTCGACGAGGTCAAGATCGACAACAAGCTCAACTTTATCGAGGAACCGCTTGAAGTTGTGGACCGCGAGGTCAAACAACTCAGACAAAGCCGTGTTCCTATTGTCAAGGTTCGTTGGAACTCCCGACGTGGTCATGAATTCACATGGGAACGTGAGGACCAAATACGTCAAAAGTATCCGCATCTGTTCAAAGATACTTCTACCTGATGGGACGAGTCAAATTTCGGGACAAAATTTCTTTCAACCCGGGGAGAATGTGACAACCGTCCAAAATTCAGGTGATTCTCATTTATTATGTCGGTACAAATCTCTAGTTGCTTTTTAATGCGGTCGTATTGTTCTAGTTCGTACTTATTGTGTCTATTATTGTGCCGGAACCAAAGTCGGAATCAACTTATAAATCCTAACACCAAGTAACTATACAAAGAACTTGACTAAGTTCATAACGGGAACCAATAAAATTCTAGTCCACACTTAACAATAACGGAAAACTTAAAACGTCACCAAGCTGGAAATGCCATCCAACCGACGGCTGGATATGGCTAGCCGGCGGCTGAAACCCGCTGACTGTGGCTTGATGACTCATTTATGCATGAATTTTGATTGGACCAACACAATTAAACGGGATTGGACCAAGAAACCTGCCACTTTGAGTCCCTAGGCCAGTCTTGGCCCTTTCCCACACCCCTCCATTCACTTTCATTTTCATTTTGAAATCAAAACACACACACACACCACTCTCTCTCTACACTTTCTCTCTAATCTCCCTAGCAAAAACAGTGATTTATTCCCCTTTTCACAGCAAATAAACACTTGAAATCACCAACAAAATACACACAAATCGTCCTAAAGTAAAGGGTAACAAGGAGGAGGCATAAAATCGGGTTTTTGAAGAAGTCTTTCTACCACTTTGAAGCTTTCTCTCATCCAAACCGTCACATAGCTTTTTCCCTCGGTAAAACTCTTTAAACTTACTGTTATTTCCTAAATATTTACTTGCATGGACGATCTAAAGCCTAAAAAGTTGTTTTTATAAAAGTTTATAACGTTTTCTTGCTTAAAATCGGGTTTATCACATAGATCCACATTTTGATGAAATAGATCTAAAAGAAACTGTGGTTTTGTCTCAAAAATGAATATGTTTAACTAAAAACAGTTTGCATGTAAGAATCTATCACTAAAATGGCTTCAAAATCGAAAAATACCGAAAGGATGAAACTGGCCGAAGGCCTCCAGCCGGCGGCTGAATATATTCAGCCAGCGGCTGAGGTCCAACCGGCGGCTGAATATCTCCAGCCGCTATTTGGATCTCGCTGTACACCAAAAATGTCGTTTTGAGAACTTAAACGTTAAAAATAGTGACCGAATGAACTTATCACAGATTAATATTTTGAAAAGTCACTGATTTCATAAAAGGTATTACTTGGTTAAGTTTTATGAATAAAAACTAGTGTATTGTTGAAAGTTATAGTTTGAAACGATTGTTAAAGCGGGAAAGTGTTTTGAAAATGGACTAAATTTTTATAGCGCGGAAGCGCTGCCCAAATTTCACCGTAATTTATACCGAAACTCAGTGGCTTAATATTTTTATAACTTATACACTTTGGCTTTGGACATCGACCCTTTTTGGACATAATTGGACTAATCGGACATTGAAACGTAACCGA
The DNA here is from genome assembly GCA_910822075.1 of Senecio squalidus. Taxonomy (NCBI): domain Eukaryota; kingdom Viridiplantae; phylum Streptophyta; class Magnoliopsida; order Asterales; family Asteraceae; genus Senecio; species Senecio squalidus. The sequence goes on from CAJVGC010000508.1 coordinate 36,735,306, forward strand.
ACACGTAATAACACATAACTTTCCGTATTGAAACTTTTGGACAGAATTTAAAGTATAAAGATTTAATACTAAAAGTGTTAAAATAGAACTTTAACATAACTTAAATCATACAATTTATACTCACACAAAAACTTGGTCGTTTTAGGTCATCTTTGATTCCTGACGCGTTCCGCTCCTTTCTCTCACTCGAGGCTTATCTTCGCAAACCGTGAGTTACAACCCCCCTATATTTTACTGTTTTTAATATTATTTTGGGGGAAACATAAGATGTATTTGTTTGTCAATGAAACTTTTATGAACTTTTTGCAACTCGTATGAAACTTTTGGAACTTTGTGAAACTTTTGGAAACTTGGTGAAACTTTGTGAAACTTATATGCGTAAAACATTTTTATTGCCCCTATTGGCTTACTGGCTTGCCCCCGTTAATTGGCTAAACTAAATTAAGGTTACTTGTATGCGAAACCAATCCTTGATGAGAATATAAACTCCGTAAGTGCTTACTACCAGTTTTTAGACAAAGAGTTCAAAGTGCCCCGTTTTTAGATCAGAATCATTATACACTATTAGCAATAGCCGTTAGTATTATGGGTATCGATACTTAGGAGAGGTCACTCCTTACTTGTGGTTCGCGACCTAAGTACATATTACTAAGATCAGATGAAACTCCATTTATTGTGAAACTTTGGGGCGTGTTCTGACCAGACAATCGGTTTAGTGTAAACTTACGTTATATTATGCCAAGAGGTTGATACAAGATTCTAATTTAGTTACTTACTTATTTATTTATGCATATACTCTATTCTTGCGATTGTTCCCGCAATTACTATTATGTTACAAGTATTGTTCTACTTGCGTGTGTTCGAAACTTTTAAAGTATATATATATGTTTTAGCGCCGCTCCGCTTTCTCTTCTTTTATGAAACTCTTTACATATATATATAAACTTATGAAAACTTTTGTCGAGAAACTCAAACTGTAACTCACTCACTACTTTATTGTAGTTGACACTTTATCTTATGTTTCAGGAAATTAAGTGTAAGAATCGAAGTGCATGGCATGGATGGGTCAACATGGTTGCGTGAGACATATATTGGGAAAGACCTATCTTATTTTGGGAATTCTAATTTGAAACTTCGTATTATGTATTTGTATTGAATATTAAACTACTTGGTTGTTTTTGAATTGTGAACAATTTTATTTTAATCAATGACTTGAACCGTTTTATCTTGTTATAACCCGTGTAATGATATTCCAGCTCTCACATCTCGTGTTTCCGCTATAGCGGGGTGTGACATCATTCACCATATTAGCTTGACGGGGATTCTCCCGTTTTGGCATCTTGCAGCTAGCGGTTACGCTAACGTATGTAACAGTTACGCTACGTAACTAATAGTTACGTGACTAACAGTTACACTAACGTAACTAACAATTACGTTACATAACTAACAAACGTAACTAACAGTTACGTGACTAACAGTTACGCTAACGTAACTAACAGTTACGCTACGTAACTAACAGTTACGTGACTAACAGTTACAACTAACAAACGTAACTAACAGTTACGTGACTAACAGTTACGCAACAGTTACGCTACGTAACTAACAAACGTAACCAAAAGTTACGTTAACGTGATATGTATAACAACCAGATCCGAATAATTTTTTTTTTCTTCAGAATTTGTTATTCTAAACTTGATCCACAACCGCTTTTAAACAAAACGGAAAGAAATTATATGGATATAACAAGTTCCAAACTGATCTAAAGGACAACAATTAGAGAATTTATATAACATAAAACGCTAGTCGTAATATGTGACAACCGTCAAATCCAGGTACTTATTCTGTTGTGATATCAATTCGAAACGTTAGTTACTTCTTTGTCTCGTTCGCTCTATTTTGGTTCGTAACTTTTGAATCTATACTTTATCGGAACTAGTGTCGAAATAACTTCCGGAATCAAAATTATAAGTCCTAATACCAAGAAAATACCTATTGAACTTTCCTAAGTTCATAACTTATCATAACCGACAACTTATAATTAACAAAAAGGTCCAACGAAGCAATAACGCAAAAACGAAAAACTCAAAGTGACCAAAAATGGCCCGGTGCGCCGCACCCAGTGAGGTGGTGCGCCGCACCTAGCGCCAGGTTTTCAAAAATGTTACACATTTGGTCCTTTTCTCGTTTTACACCACCACCACCCATTTTAGCCAATAGAAAACGACCCTTTACTGACCATCACCTGTCCCAAGACCAGGTTTGTTACCCCCCATACCCTATTATCTTTTCTTTTCATTTTTCTTATTCATTTTAATCAAAACATAAAAACACACACACACACTATTCTCTCCATTTTCTCTCTAAAAGCTCAAGAACACCAGTGACTTTTCACCATCAAAATCCATATTTAGTCCATACAAATCGTTCCTTTCTTCAATAGGAGCAAGTGGGTATCGTTTTTATCAAAAAGGACCACGGTTGTAAAGAGTTTTGGAGCTAGATTCCGACCAAAACTCATCTTCCAAGCAATTCCTTCGGTAGATCTCTATACTTTTACTATTCTTACACTAATATTAAATTGCATGTAAGATCTAACGGTTAAAAATATGATTTTTCATAAATCTATGACTTTTTACGGTCAAAAACGTTTTTAACCGAAATACTCTTTAGATCCACGAATCTGTGGATAAAAACGATCTTGAAACTGTTAAAATGTTGTTTCAAATGATATTTACTGATTGCATGTTCAATCTAAACAACAAAGAAAGGTTTTATGAAGCTTTTATGTCACTTTTCTTACAAAAACGATTTTTAACTAAAAAGTAATTAGATCTACATTTTTGTGGTTTAAAGTTGTTTAGAAACTGATAAAACTTTATTTTATATGGTATATACTGGTTGCATGTCGAAATCTATAAGTCACAAAACATTTTTAGCAAGAAAAACACAAAACGGGATTGTGACAGCAGCCAGGTGCGCCGCACCTGTGCCCAGGTGCGCAGCACCGGGCTGCTGTCCTCCCGAAAATCGTCGTTTTACCCGATTAAAAGTTGTATACACGTTCTGGACTTTTACCAAAATCATGAGGGGACTGAGATAAACAAAATCTATAATAAAAGTGACTTGTGTGGACTATTTGGACTATTAATAAGCTATAATATATGTATTATTGTATTTTAGGTGATTTGTGAGCGGAATTGGTTTATAATTTTTGGATGTGAAATTTGGGCGCGGAAGCGCTGCCCAAATTTCCTCAGAAATTGTAAATCACTTCAGCGAGCAAAAGCACTTAAGATATAATAACCTAAAACGTTAAATCAAACTTTCGGACATAATCGTGACAATTACCCTTTTTGGACCATTTTGACGATATTCAACTTCGACACTTACACTTTAATGACATTTTACCTATATTATTATACAAGAACCTAATAATATAACAACTCATTAAATTACCTTGGTATTAATAGGCAATCCGTGATTCCCGGCTTACACATTTCGACCGAATTTCCAAGTTTCCGATCTCTTCGCAATCCGTGAGTTACAACCCCTTATTTATATGTTTTACATTTTGGGGGAAACATAAGATTAATTGCATGTTATACTTTATAAAACAACTTGCAATACTTAAACTTTGATTTATTAAGCTTTGACTTATTAAACTTGACTTTATCAAAACTTTGACACTGAAACGTCTACTTAATCTCTTATGCGTAAAACATTCTTTCTCTATTTATAATTAATGATTCATCTCTTTATCTCAACTATTTATTGATACTTGTATGCGTAACCGACCCTTGATGGAGCTATAACACGTTTCTAAGTGATGTTGATTCTCTCTTTTTTTTTTATAATAAGCTTTCATAGTGCCCAATCATGTTTTAGTTTCTCTCTTACACACTATTAACTACTTAAGCAGTATAGTAATTATGGGTATCGATACTTAGGAAATAACCGTTCCTTGCTTAGATGGCAGTCTAAGTACATATTGCTGAATTTCTCTCTTTTAACTTTCCGTTTGAGAGGCGGGAAGTTGGGGCCGCTCGGTTGATAATCGGATTAGTGTGAACACTTAGTTATAGATGCCAAGTGGTTGATACAAGAAATCTATTTAGTTACTTACGCATAAACTTATAAACTTTTAGCGACTGTTACCGCTTCTCCTACTTGACTAAATTAAATTCTATTTAGTCTTTATAAACTTATAAACTTTTAGCGACTGTTACCGCTTCTCCTACTTGACTAAATTAAATTCTATTTAGTCTTTATAAACTTATAAACTTTTAGCGACTGTTACCGCTTCTCCTACTTGACTAAATTAAATTCTATTTAGTCTTTATAAACTTATAAACTTTTAGCGATTGTTATCCGCTTTTACTATATGACTAATTTGATTCTATTTAGTCTTTACAAGTTAGGGCACAATTCGCCCGTTACTTAAACTTTACAAGTATATAAACTCTTTAAGCGACTTTTCTCCGCTAACCTCCTTTATGGGAAAACTTTACTTTATATACTTTACTCATACTTTTATGCCTACTATTCAAACTGTAACTCACTCACTGCGTTTTCGTAGTTGACACTTTATCTTATGTTTCAGGAAATTAGTGTAAGCTCATGATGCATGGCGTGGACGGGTCAAAGCGGTCGTGTGAGGACGTTGTTGGGAAAAGACTTGGCCAGTTGTTTTGGGAAATATTTTATGAAACTTTTTAATCATGTGTCGATGTACTAAACTATTTGTCTTTCGATTGTTCGATGGGATTTAAACACTTTTTATTTTGAAATGAATGACTCTTTTACCGTTATGTTTTGTATGACCTGTGACATGATTTTCCAGCTCTTCACACTTCCGTGTTTCCGCTTTAGCGGGGTGTGACATAATAAATGATATTTAAATAAACTGTTTTCAGATTTTCCGTTCACTGATTTCAAACCAATAATCTGTTTTAAACGTTAATAATCTGATATGTATATAACGACAGTTACGCTAACGTATCTAACATTTACACTACGTAACTAACAGTTACGCTAACGTGACTAACATTTATGCCACGTAACTAACTAACGTAACTAACAGTTACACTAACGTGACTAACAGTTACGCCACGTAACTAACTAACGTAACTAACAGTTACGCTAACGTGACTAACAGTTACGCTAACGTAACTAACAGTTACGTTGAATAAAACAACCGTTCTAAACAAACCCGTTTGTGATGCCCGGAGGCTGTTTTTGCATAAAAAGAGTCGAAACAAAACTAGTTTGAGTCCAATCTTTTCTGATTATAAACGGTATTATAAGAAGAAAATTTGTTTTAAGATTATAAGAACGATACCGTTTATATTAAACAAAAATCAAATAGCATGAAATTGAGTTACAGAAAATGTAAACAAAATTTCGGCCAAGACTTGTGATAAACACAATTCCCTTAAAACAAATTCCGCGTATTATCACACGGTTTGTTTCCCATGGTACAATGACGAAAACAATTTGAATCGAAACTGCCGGAGCAACTACTTGCCTGAAATTCAATCGAATATCGTTGTTACAGTAAAGAATGATCGGAAAAAGGTATGTCTACACTGAGCCGAGAGGGGTTCGATTTTATAGGCAAGGAAGCGTTTTTTGTATTAATTCTGTTTAATGGCATTAAACCTCCGAATTAAAAACCAAAAACTGTAACTGTTTCAGTTACTTTAGCGTAACTGTTAGTTACGTTAGCGTAACTGTTAGTTACCGATACCCTTTTGGACCAGAAATTTGCACCCAAACACCCATCTTTAGGTGTCGATATCTCATTCACCTTAACTCCGTTTTGGTGTATAATATATCGTTGCAAAGTCTTTCTAAGGGCTACACATTCATATTAAATATTCTTCGTAAATATTAAATGTGCATCACTTTATATACGTCCAAAGTTGATGAAAAAATCATGTTTTTATCAACGTTTTCCAACATGTTTCACTGATTGTTGACACATGATGCAAGAATTGCAAGCCAATCCGCTAACTTGGAAACGTTATTGAGTGTGTCCATAAGCATTTTGAAGGTAGCATTCCCCGATTCTAAAGCAAATGACTCCTTATCATTTCCCGGTTTTCCAACACAAAGAGACATAGTGGTTGCTTGTTTTGCGGTTCAATGTATAAGATAATGTAATTTGACGATCAACTATTGGTGGAATTTGTTGGAAATGTCATGTTAACTATGGCAAAACAAGGTTAAAAAACGAGAAACATGCATACACGAAGCGGAATGGGTTCTCGGTCATAGTGATGCATGTAATTCTATTATTCATGATCAGATTACTACTCTTGATTTTAATGGTGCAAATTTGTAATCGTACGATTATGTATATAATTGTTAGAGGTTTTCATCTATAATAAGTCTTTTATATCCAATTCAAATGTCTTGTTATATTCATTGTTTCTTTGTTTATATTATACGTTCAGGCGATTTAGAACACAATGAATTTATATTGTTCATTCCACATTTATTCAAAAGAAGGGTAAAATAGTAATTTCATGTTATTCAGATTATACATTCAAAATAGTTATCAAACAATGTATTTTCACTCAGAACCATAATCATGTAGACCATTTGCATCATTCAAGCCTTTGAATGATTCACCGCTAAATTATTATGTTTTATTCAACAACCCTTTAATAACAATTGTGATAACATGCATAACGCTAGCGGTGAGCAAAAGTACCGTAATACCGCTATCGTACCTGAATTAGTGCCAACCGATACCGTACCGATTGTATTCGGTACCTATGTTTTGAAGTTTTCGGTTTCAGTTATCGGGAGTTGTAGCGATTCGCAACACTACTAAATGCTAAAGGATACAATTTTTTAAAGAACTTATACCTCTTTTGTTTTTACAAATAAGTTCTTAATAGGAGTAATTTCTCCTATTCATTCAGATACAAAAACATTAATATTGTTTGAATGTATTTTTTCTTAAGCTCTTATAATGTCTTGATTTCTTCTTATTCGATGAGTGAAAATAAATGTCTGACTTCCTCTTATTAAATAACCTACCAATACCAAGAACTCAAACTCAACACACAAGTCTGTACATATTTTAAAATTTATTTGTCATAATTTATTTTAAAATTTATTTGTCGTTATTTTAAGCTTGAACTAACTTATGATTTTTTAATAAGTGTTACATACGTTAATTATATAATTATTTACACTGATTTAAAAACGTAAAAAAAAAGTCAATGGTTTGAATAGTTATGATTAACTTACGTGAAAAATAACTGGATAAATTATGAAAACGGAAAATAATTGATAGAAAAGTTTTTATCTTGTTAGTTTACGAAGAAAAAAAAATATATATTTCCCCCTTTTATCGTACTTTGCTTGTTATAGTATTTTCACTAAAATTTTATTAATATTCGGTATTATTGTTGAAACCACTTGTTTTCTAATATAAAGATATTTTTTTATTAAATTTTACATTCAATTATTTGTTATTGTTTTTATGCAATTTAGCTAGTTTAATATTATTAAAAATGATAAGAGAAACCAAAATATACACACAAAAAAAATAAAAAAAAAAATTTAAGTTAAAAAATAAATATATTCAGACTATATTTCAAACAGTAGTTTATCCAATTCGCAACACTACCGGATGCTAAAGGATACAATTTTTTTCTATTATGTATTTTTGGATGTTATAGATTTGAGATTTTAAAGAACTCAATACAAATACTAAACACGAGCCAAGGGATACATATATAATCAGAGTCAATGTAATTTTTTTTTTTGAGTCGAGTATTAGTGCTAAATAATTTTAAGAGGTACTACTTTTTTTCGAGAACTGAATTTATAAAACATTCGCGTCTGCGGTCTAGACTTGCCCAACTTCATAGTAAAACTTTATTTAAAAAAAATGGGAATTAGTACCGAAATTACTGAAATTGGAACCGAACCTGTCTCATACCTTATTATTCTGATTGATTCAAAGAATTAAATTTCTGATTCCTATTCTTTGAATCCCTGTTTTTTTGTGTGTATATATATGCACACCAAGAAAAAAAAAAAATGAGTGTGGAGCTGGCTTCGGATACCCATGACGAGCAGATTTCCCAGCTTATGCAGTGCAAACCCTTAAGTGAATCTCAGGTTTACTTCACCCCCAAATCATTTTAGGGTTTGTAATTTAGATAATTGATGGGGAAGTAATCATACTTTTAGTTTTATTTTAACACCCTCTCCTGTAAACTTTATAAGAGATAGGTGTTATAAGTAATTGAAACTTTTGTGACAATTGAAAAAAGAAGAAAGACAAGAACAAGGAATTGAATGATGTTTGTTTATATCGTATTTTTAGTACAGGAAAAAAGTTGTAGGATTTTCTATAGTCGGTCAGTGTGACATTTCTCGTAGTCTTGTTATGTTTTCAAGAATAGGTGCTCGTAGAGTTATTAAAAACCTGCGGGCTGGATACATTCAAAACTGATATTGTATGTATCATGTTTCTGTTATTCTTATTAATTAAGAACACATATCCATAGAGTCAACTTACTTGAGTATACATGCTTCATTTGGATAATAAATGAAATACTTTGGAGTCAGATTATAATCACTAAATAGTTTTGTCCATAACCCCAAAGTTGTATTTTTGGAAGATTATGGACAATATTATTGTGCTTTGGACATAAGAAGCTTATTTGTGAACATTCCATGTTGTTGTAGAAATGACCCGTTTAGATCAGACGAGGCAATTTCAATTTTTCCACCCATTTACACATGATTGTGTTGACTAGGGTTATATTTTGTAAGGGAGTCAAATGGTTAAAATTCGAAAATATAAAACAGGTCAAATGGGTCAGATGGATCAGAAGAAGCGACCCAAGTGTGTTTTTCATGCACACAACCTTCTAGCTCGTCTTATTAAAAATTTAGAATATTGTTGTAATGTTATAGCTTTTATAGTTGCATCATTCTATTTAACTATTTATAACTTTTTTAATATTTGTTGGACAAACTGGGTTTCAGTTAACCCGTTTTGACCAGTTACCAAGCCCACCCGACCCCTTCATTTGCCATCTTGAATTTAGATTCTCATCATATGTTCCACAACGTTTGTAATATGCTCTTAATGATAGATTGTTTAATCCAATTTATCACTATTTTGACTATTGAAACTCGGAAATATCACTGAAATAGTTATCCAAGCACGGAGAGATTTTCATTTCCACTACTTCTCAGCTGAAATATCTGGGCTATTTCATTTTAGTCTGCTATTGTTTGTTAATCGTTAATGGTCATAACTTTGTTGGAACAATTTAGTCTTTATAATAAATACTATTCTGTCAATACTAATATTTATCAACTATAATGTAAATTTTCTAAAACACTAAGAGGGCTGTCACCTTGTTGTTTGAGAATTGCGTTTGTGGTTAGTTTTCAAGAATAATCATGATGTGATGCATGCTATTTGTTGATGTAGGTTAGGACATTATGTGACAAGGCAAAAGAGATACTAATAGATGAAAGCAATGTTCAGGTATGACTTCTTCATTTCTTTCGCACAATTACTCTTGCGATGTAAATAGCAGTTGTGATAACATTGAATGACTTTTGTATGTGTGCAGCCAGTGAAGAGCCCAGTGACTATCTGTGGTGACATTCATGGGCAATTCCATGATCTTGCTGAACTTTTTCGTATTGGAGGAAAGGTATTTCTTTGCTGTCTCACCTGTATTGATTTTTAAAAGATGTTATTAAGAAAATGAATTGTTTGTATATGTTGTAATTTCGTTAATATCACCTTTAACACCATGACAGTGCCCGGGATACAAATTACTTGTTTATGGGGGATTATGTGGATCGAGGGTATTATTCTGTTGAAACTGTCACTGTAAGTATATCTTTAATCATGCATTTCTGGAATATCTATTTTTGTAGATATATTTGTTTGACTTTTGTACTTATACATGAGTTAAAATATTCTATTAAGTATTTGATTTTATACCTTTGTTATTTTCCCCCAGCTCTTGGTGGCTCTGAAAGTACGATATCCTCAGCGAATTACAATTTTAAGAGGGAATCATGAAAGTCGGCAGGTATTTTGCTGATTCATTTGACTTTCTAACTCAAACTAGTTATACAGTTATATAAACGGACTTTATTTCTTATGTGCAGATTACTCAGGTCTATGGGTTTTATGACGAATGCCTTCGGAAGTGAGTTTGTTGCTTATATATTTGTTAAGATTTGCACTTTTGGCGTATCAGTGCTGGTATCTTATTGTAATTGGGAATTTTACAGGTATGGCAGTGCTATTGTTTGGAAGACATTTACCAATTTGTTTGATTATTTCCCGTTGACTGCATTGGTTAGTAGTTCTTATGTCTTCATCCACTAAACTACAATTTTTAACGCAACATTTTTTGTCAAAACTATAATGCAAGTGTACACAGTTTATGTTTTATCTCCATTTTTCTACCACTTAAGTTTTGCATATAGCTTAATTGTGTGGCTCAACAAATTTCTTACATGAGATGTCTCATTTAATCTCGTATCTGATTTTAATTCCATTTGGTTATTGGTTTTATGCTAGGTTGAATCTGAAATATTTTGCCTTCATGGTGGCCTCTCACCTTCGATTGAAACCCTAGACAGTATACGAAATTTTGATCGTGTTCAAGAGGTTCCACATGAAGGTCCAATGTGTGATCTTTTATGGTCTGACCCAGACGACCGTTGTGGTTGGGGAATCTCACCCCGTGGAGCTGGTTATCATATCTTATTTTTTTAACATTTCGTAATAGTAACGCTCTAGTGAGGACGTGCCTACTTTTCGTTGAAAATAATATAATTTTTTTTTCAGGATATCTCCGAGCAATTCAACCATGCCAATAGCCTAAAGCTTATCGCTCGAGCTCATCAACTTGTTATGGAGGGATTCAACTGGGGACATGTAATTTACTTTAACTTCCAACTTTTTGGTCGTCTTTTTATTGTGATTGCTTTTGAATTGTTCTGTTTTTGACGGAACTTGGTTTAATATTTTGCATTTTGGTTGACAGGATCAAAAGGTGGTTACTATCTTTAGCGCGCCAAATTATTGTTATAGGTGTGGGAATATGGCATCTATTTTGGAGGTGGATGATTGCAAGGGCCACACATTTATCCAGGTTTCTTTTTCTCTAAAAAATATACAAGAGATAGAATATATACAAATATACCTCACTGGCCCTCTAAGTCATCTTATTTCTTTCTGGGATGTGCGAAATATAAATGCAACATTTCTTTTCGTAGCCTCGTTTTAACCTGACAAGTTTTCTTTTCCCATCAGCAATTGTTACAAAATATTTATAGCATTTAGGGGTGGGAATTTAGACCTGTTCACTTATTAAAGATGGCGGTAATGTCAAAGGGGTAAAAGAAAAAAAATTACTTTAAAACGAAACAAACCAATGGGCCATCAGTCGACCATAATATGTTTTAATGCATAAAACCTTGTAAATATTTTCTTCAAACAACTAGATTATTGTTAAAAATCTATTCATATTTGACACACTAGTAGCTGAAATTGCTTGGGCAAAACGTCCACCCAACCCAAACAGAATTGTTTCGACCTGCACCCAAAAATTACCCTTCTTGACCCATTATCTGAACCCCATTTATTTTTTTCTCTCTAGTTGGTAGTTGCTTATACTCTCATAGTTTCATCTACAGAATTCCTCTTTTTGCCAATACCGTGACTTAAAAGGGTATTTAGTATTTTATTTTATTTGTCAAAAACACATCATACCTAGTCAAAGTTCGCATCTATATTGATTGGCTATTTTAAACTCTAAAGAGAACATATAGTGAAAGATTTCTAAGTGATCATATTAGTTTTGATGGCATTTGTCATAATACTTCGATTTTTGTTTGAACATGGTCAGTGAAATTTCAAGAAACGTGTTATTATGGCAATTGTATCTTAGGGGAAACTGGTCCAAAAGAAATTCTGTTGCTCATGTGGAATTAACAAGTAAAATAAACATAGTGTGTTTGTTTGTTATGGTTTCATCTCGTCTGTTTCTGGTGCCATAAATCACCAAAGTATGCTTTAAGTGCGTATCAGAAACTGACTGCATATTGAGAGAAATTGCCCTATTTATCAAAACTCTCTATGTCCGACTGTCCGTTGGGATCATCACCTGTTTCTCCTATTCTCATATATATATATATACCTACGAGTAGCTTTTCTCTGATTATATAATTACCCGTATTTGAACACCCTACCTTGGTTATCTCATAAACTCGAATCATTTGTGGTTTGCTCCTACAATGGCACATCACTAATGATTCCCCTAAGATACAATTGGGCAGTTTGTTTGAAATGGGAGCCATGATCGATGAGAAAAGTGGTCGGAGGGTCTCAAATGGTCATAAAAATAAAATTTATTATGATAAATAAGTCTTTAAAATATCACGTGTCAATCAATTAAGACTTTCATATTTAATTTCCCCACCCATCTAATCACATTGTTAAAATGTTTAAAATTAAACAATACTCAAAGTTAAAACCGATTGCTGATTTATTTGTTGTTTAAATTTAAATAGTTTGAAGTAAATATATGTAGCATGGATAAGTAGTTTCCCAACATCTTTAAAAATAGCTTTATTTAATGTTTGTTTATTGTATAGTTTTCTTCACTTTTTTGTACTTATACTTATAATTAATGTAAATATGCAAATATCTATAGACATTTTTTCATCATGTATTAAGTATTAACATACCCGTTTATCCGGGGTATAAACTAGTAACATTATATCATAATAGCGGAATTTCATATATATCCCTCCAAACTTCAAGATATCATATATGTTCTTATAAAACTTTAAAATTCTTATATATATCCAAATAATTTTTTTAAATTATAAATAAGTGATAAAATCAAAACTCGTAACTCATTGTGAAGTAATAAACTAAATGATCATTTTACCACTTTCCATTTAGCATTAGTACACTAAATTATTACTTGCTTAGAATTTATTTTTAGTCTAAGATCCGTATGTGTGTACGATTAAGATTTGCTCTCATACTCTTTGTAACTTTGTATTGATACAATCTTACTATTTTACTTAATTGGTAGCGATGTTACTTGATTTTAGGGGTGCAAACGAGCCTGGGGGCTCGCTTAAGTTTTACATAGCTCAAGCTCGAGCTTGATATGTGAAACTCGAACTCGGCTCGATATACATACCCCAAGCTCGAGCTCGGCTCGAGTTCGACTCGTTTAAGTAAAATATGTATCATTTTATTTTTTTTATTACTCGTTTAAGTAGAATAATTATATATTATATAAGTATATATATATATATTATTATATCTATATAAATAAAAACTCGTTTAAGCTCGCGAACTCGGTGTACGAAGCTCCGACTCGAGCTTGTTTAATAAACGAGCTTTATGTTATGTTCAAGCTCGGCTCGAGCTCGTTTAAGCTCAACTCGAATCGAGCTTTTTACGAGCCGAGCTCGAGTAGCTCACGAGTAGCTCTGCTCATTTACCCCTACTTGATTCGTATAACTTTGTATATTTGTAGGTTTACGACTTTACTTACTTATGTGACGTAATTTGTATAACTTGTTGATGATGATCATGGGAAATGGGTTAATGATCATTTAGTTTGTTACTTGACAATTAGTTTCGAGTTTTAAAATTTAAAATCAAGTATTTAAGATTAATATTTTTTTATTTGGATATATATGAATATTTTAAAGTTTTGTAAGGATATATATGATATATTAATTTTTGCTAGGACATATACGATATTTTATTTTGCAGGGATATATATGAAATTCCCCAAATTATAATAGTCAGTAATACTAATAATAATAACATAAATAAAAAAAATAAAATACATAAATGGCCAGGTCTCAAAAAACACGTATATATGACAAATCAGCTTGTCGTCTGCTATGTCAACATCTCAATCGAATCGATAAATTACCATGATGAAAGTTTTTAAATTAGTAACAACTTCAGTGACCATATTGAAACGAAAAACTTTAAAAAGTTAGTACGTTAACATTTGGGCCCTTTTTTTTTTAATGATATTCGAGTTTATTAAAGAAGTTGCTTGTTTTTGCAGTTTGAACCTGCTCCTAGGAGAGGAGAACCTGATGTGACCAGAAGGACGCCCGATTATTTCCTGTAAACTTAAGCATAGCTTATGGTCCTTTGCTATGAATGGTCTTTTGCTACAATGACATTGCATCATCTAAAGTTGTTAACTTATAAAAGGTAACAGAAGGTCCCATGCGGTCGCTTGTATATCAAGCATCTTTTTTGGGGATTTTTCCATTTCCAGTCACATTCTAACCTAGGATAATGTTCCGACTGTATGAAGCTGTAATTTATTATTATGTCATTTGTAGGGTTTTGTGTACGTATGTATGTATATCGGCCTTGTTTTGTACCCTTTGCGCTTCCTTTTTGTATCGGCCCTTCTGGGTTTCAGATGGTAATATGCAATTCAAAGGCTGCATGAATTGGAAACGTTTGCTTACGATGCGTGATTTTACGATAGGGTGTGTATATATATCTTGTATCAGTTGCATGTTTACCTCTTCGCAAATTGTCAAACTAATCAATTCATAAAAGTTGTTTAATCATGTAACTGTAGGCTATTTTTATTTTTGGTAATCTAACCATACAAGTTTACGACTTTATAATTTCAAATTTCCACTCAATATCATGCGACTTATCCATAGTATTAAAATGACATATCGGATTGCTTCACATACATATGTAGATTTTTTGTGTGTTTGTATAATAGGTTGTTTAAACGGCACATATATAGAAAATACGAACAAATGTTCAAAAATAGGTTGCACTTTAGATCATAGATGACAAGTGACAAGCATGGTCCGTTAAATGGACGTACAACAAACCCAGGGGTAGAAAATTCATTAAACCATTTATTCGTCATGTACATAATTCATATACGACGTTCTGTACATATAATACGTTTGAATCAAAAACAAATATACGGAGGGCGAAAAATCTCTCATTTTGATCAATCAATCATCACATGGTAAGCTGAAGAACACGTTTTTTTCGAGAAGCTCCTTTGATCTTAATCATATTGCCCCACATTTTGGCACACTTACTTACCATTTTCTTAAGATTCACCCCATCGTGCCCTTTTCCATGTTTCACCACCAACTGTTGTTGCTTATCGTCCTCCGTGAAACGTTCTCCAAGAGAGCTTTTACATTCTTCTTCCTCTTCCGCTTCCTTTACCCCAAAAAATTCTATGAGTTTGTTCTTTCTCTTTTCTGCTTCATTCTCCTTTTCAACTTGTTGGTCTTCTTCTTCTTCTTCTTCTTTCAAAGCACTCACTTTTTCTCCAAAGAGCGTCCTGGATTGCAATCTACGAGTTCTTCTAGACATGGTAATGTCATAATGCGGCTTGTTTGGTTTGGACTCATTTCCCATTTGTATTACTTTGCTCAAACTAGATTGTGAAGAGAAAAATATGCCAAAAACATAAGTGAGGTTATAAATTGGGATGCTTGCTTAGTAATGAAATCATCCATTTAATTTGTGTTCATAACACATTTAGTTGGTGGAAGATTTTGTCAAGTCATTATAAGTGGTAAGATGTCTTATTTGGAAATAGTCGATGTTAATTACCTAACAAAGTTGAAAGTAAATGTGTTACAAAAATTGATGCACAAGATGTGTAACAACGGAAAACCTATAAATAATTATATGTGCTTAACCGATCAAACGACAAACTTTTTATTTCTATATTTATATGAAAAACACATTCCATTAAAAGAATAAGGATTAAATATAAATAAAAATATATTACATTAATAATATAATTTTTTTTATATAAATACATTAGTCGGACTTTTTTTATTCCGACAAACTTTTAAACATAAGAAAAACCCTAGAGGACAAAAAAGACCGCTCCATGAAGACCCGGGACATGCCTCGGGACTAGACCAAAAACAAACACAGCCACAAACTAAACATGAAGTTAACTAAGCTATAAATTATGTCTCACCAAACTTCCAAATCTTGTAAACTTCCATTTCCTATCAGCACTTATAAACCACAACATGGACGAGTCATATGCACAATCAACTTGCCGATTTGGTCCACTTGCCTAGAACTTTCTTAAAAAGACGAAGATTCAGCTCTTGCCATATGAAGTAAGCGATGTGTCACGGGGTTAGATTCTGGAACCCATGTGGCACTTAGATCGTCGATATCTTGCGACTAAGTAAGCCGAAAAGACTTGGAATGTAGAACGGGAACACTTGCTAGGAGGATATGAAAGCTTTATGTTTATTGATTCGATGATAATTCGGTAATTACAAATGAAGCCTAGTTCTATATTTACAGCCTTGTATGGAGAACGATCTAGACAAAGACTAATCTAAATACATAGACTAGATATTTCCTAATCTAGAATAATCTAGAGCTAACCTAGATATTACTACTAGTCTAGAATGATCTAGGACTAGATCTTTACATATGACTAATCTAGAAATATCCATAATATCTAGGCAATTTCTAGAACGCTCCAGATGTTACCCTAGAGTTCTCCCGAGAATTCTAGAAGCTTCCAGGTATCGAGGAGATCGTTTCGAGTAGAATGTCCGCCTGGTAACAGATAGCACCCAAAAGAATTATACCAATGACGTTCCAAGAACTGTTTCTATGGAATAGAGGTTTCAATAAATCAACAATACTACTCCACATTGGACGTGCACAATCGAACTTAGCCAAACCTCAAACCGCTTGCCATGTTTCTCGAGCAAATGTTAATTCAAAAAACAAATGTTGGTGAGAGTCTACAGAGAAAAAATCGAACATAATTGATTGACATGCACATTGTTCTCCCACTCACATAGCTTATCTTGAGTTTTTTACTTTCCCCCATAATAAACCACACTATGAAGAGATGTCTCGGGATAGCTTGTAAAAACCAAACAATTTTATACCAGTTTGTTTCATTAGCTCTTTCACAAATTGATTCCCAAACTAAACCAACCGGAAACTCATGATTATTACCTTAAAAAATGCCATACTAGCGAGTCCTTTTGGTTGACTAGAAGAGTCCTTTCGGTTGACTAGAGTAGGACATTGGATCTGAGTCAACATTTGGTACTTACCTAACCAATCTTGCGACCACCTCCATCTTTAGGAATCAATAATATATGACACTTTCCCGTTCTAGTAACATCACGACATGAAATAGCAGTGTGCAATTGGTCCGTTTGAGACCATCTATCGTACTAGGCCGAAGTTGTTTTACCATCCCACTAAGAGGAAAAGATAAAGTGTCAAAATTTAGGTCGGATACTTATAATCTTCGTCTAGCCCCAACTAGCATTTGCATTAATACTAACCTCCCACAAGCTTCTACCCTTCAGGCTCTAAACATGAATCCAATAAACACACAATGACTCTTTATAAACAAGAATACTCCATATATGAGTAATCATAACGGAAATGTTCCATGTTGATAAGCTTTCTATACGAAGACCTCCCTCATTTTTTGGAACACAAAGGTCATGCCATGCAACCTCTGAAGAATGATTCAACCCCTTAAATTTTTCATTTTCATATTATTAACCGGTATATATAGGGGTATATATAGGGTGTAGAAACCCTAAACCTAACGATCCCAAAGCCCACATATCGGGCTTAAACTACATCTAATACTCTCCGGCAGTTCAAGCGGCGAAGTCACGAAAACTCAAACTGGAAAAAACTATAATTATGAAAATAAACAAAAAATTAAAAATAAACATTAAAAAACATAGATAGTTGATGATAAGACTCGTTGCTTGTGGCAGAGCGTGACGGCGTGTTAGAGATGTGGTCGCTTCTATTCCGGTTGCATTTTCTTCGGAATTTAATTATGAATCCACAGCTCCTGATGGCGTCAACTTACTCCAAACAATTTTTTTCATTTTTTATTTTATTTTATTTTTCCAGATCTGAACTTGCGGATTGTTTCTGAGCGTGAGGGCGCATCTAGTGGTCTTCTTTTGCGATTCCGGTATGCGTTTCTTCAAAATTTGAATCAGTTAACTCCAAGCTTTTTAGGAGTTACGACCAAAACGGTGACCGGTGGGGTAAAAGTCCGATTTTTCGAGGTTTTTTTTTCTTTTCCCCCCCTTTTCTTTTAAGGTTTGGAACCTAGTCGAGTTAGTCGGCTCATCCATACACCAATTAGGGTTTGATGAAAGATAGAGACGAGATCAATGAGAAATGATTGAACCCCTTAAATTTGTCATATTATAAACCGATATATAAAAAAGAGGTTTATTTGAAGGTGCCTCTTAGCCTCTAGTATACATTTGTATACCCACCAATACCATCATGCAAATGACCTGTGCCTGTAAATTACCCACCCTGAGAGAGTCTCGAACCCGAGACCTCCCACAAATAGGCAGCATGCTATAACCACTTGGGCAAGCCCTAGTGGTCTTTAGAAAGGTATGCAACACAGGAAAAACCGAGGATAAAACCGAGTTAATAAGTTGGACCCTTCTAGTATACGATAAACATTTGTTACGCCAATATCGAATTATTTTCTTAACCCGTTCCACTAGAACCATGCAGTTCTTATGAAAATGGCATAATATTCATAATACTTTGTTTTACAACTCGAATGAGATTTGCAAAGAAATTTATACTTTTGGCTATACTAGGAGGAAGACCAGAAACGTTTTTGAACTCTTCCACGGATTTCATTAAGACCTTCACTGAATCGACATCACCATGAGAGACCATGATTAGATCATTAACAACACACATGTTTAGAATTATTAACTTTACATACTTAGGGTGGAAACGGAATTCTTCAGAATTAGCAACATTCCATCAAGAATTAACGAAAGAACCTCAATAACTAGGGTGAATAAGTAGGGATATATAGGATCACCTTGTCGCATACCTCATTTACCTTTGAAAACATCATGAAGATTACCATTAACGTTTATGGAATAAGAGGCTTGTGTAACCAAAGTCATAATCCAATAAACAAATTTTGTTATGAATACCAAATTTAGATAATTAAGCTCAGAATTTTCTAATCTAGCTTATCAAAAGCTTTTTAGATATCAACTTTAAAGGCACATAGGAATTCTTCTTTCTATATGGTAGTTCTTCACAAGATCCTGGGTAAGCAAAATATCATATGATATACGTCTTCTACGAACAAAGGCATATTGATTACCATTCATGATTTATAATATATATATATATATATATATATATATATATATATATATATATATATATATATATATATATATATATATATATATATATATATATAACCATCAGGCATAGCCTGGTGGCCACCAGCATCCGTAAAAACCTTGGGCCCACCCTTGTGCTGAAATATGCAGGTCTCGTGTTCGAGTCCAAGCAAGGTGATGGGTACCATTGTTAGGATATTTACCGGGGAATGCTTCCTTTGCTGGGTAGGGGGTCCGGTCACAAAGTGGCCCGTGTCAATGGTATACGACTTTACCATTTATATATATATATATATATATATATATATATATATATATATATATATATATATATAGGAGGAGGTTCTTATAAACCAATATTTAAAGTAAAATAAGTAAAAAAAATGTGAAAAAATAATTTATTATATGTGTAATTTTGTATTATGTTTATTTACTCAATTATAACAAACTAAAAAAACAAGTTTTGATATGCATCAAAATATATGTCGTTTAGGGTTGTGCATATTCATTCTTTGTGTGAAGTAAATATTCAAATTTGATACACAACGACAAACAACCCATTTTTTATGTACAACAAAACTTCGTTTTTTAAAGTTTGAGATTTGGTTAAAATGAACGATAATCCAAAATATCTAACTTTATAAATTTTTTTTTTTTTTTTTTTTTACTTATTTGATCTTAAGGTTTGTTTTATAAGAAAAACTCTCTCTCTCTCTCTCCATATATATATATATATATATATATATATATATATATATATATATATATATATATATATATATATATATATATATATACATAGAACAAGGATCAAATAAAAAGGATTGGAAAATAAAAAGGATAGGGAGTAAGGAGGTGTTGACACGTGGCAGAGGGAGAAAAAACCCATTATTATATCATAAGGGGTATAATCGTCATTTTAACACCACACTTAAATACCCCATTTTCTCTCATTTTTCATATTCATCATCTTCATTACATCAAACCCTAACCCTAAGAGAGCCACCACTCCTGCCACCACTGCCGCCACCACTGCCGCCACCGCAGCCGCCACCACTGATTCCGGCGTGATTCCGGTGTGCTGCGACGATTCTTCCGGCGTGATCTGCGACGATTCCGGTGTGCTTCCGGTGTGCTTTTCCGACGGCGTGATTCCGGTGTGCTTCCGATCTGCTTTCCGGCGGCGATCTGCGACGTTTCAGGTTATGTATTTGTTTTTAGGTGATTTTGATTTTATTAACCAAGAAATATGTGATACTAACAACTTTTATCATATGTTCTGTTTCAGATTCATATCTACATTGAAGCTCCTGAGGAACTAACCATCTCAACAATACAATATATGTTCTGTTTTTCTTATTGACGGTGGAGAGGTGGAAATGTCGCCGGAGAAGGTGGAAATGACGGTGGCGGATGCTAAGAAGATACTTATGCACATTAATTTTTTATGCACATGTTTTGTTTATGCACATTGATTTCTTTTATGCACATGTTTTTTTTATGCATATGTGTTTGTTTGTTTTGGTGGATTGATTGTTTTGTTTTGGTGGAATGATTTTCCGGTGGATTTTCCGGCGGTGGATATGTTTTGTATAATCAATACACACGTTTTTTGATAAAATCGATGCACAAGAAAATCGATGCACACGTATTGATAAAAGTTATGCACAGAGATTCAGAAAATAAGTAATCTAGTAAAATGAAAAAAAAAAAAAAAAAAAAAAAAAAAAAAAAAACAGATTTTCGCAAATTACCAAAAGGGCATGAAAGTTCGAAATAATTACCAAAATGCCACCGCGTTGACTTTTTCAAACCCCCTTTTTGTTGACTAAATGAGTGGCTCACATTCCTCCCTATCTTTTTTATTTTAAAACCTTTTTACAATAACCCACCCCTATATATATATATATATATATATATATATATATATATATATATATATATATATATATATATATATAAATAAAAGGTACATGATAATTTTTCTAGTAAAATATTATAAATTACTCCTTACCGATGGACCATGTTTTATGGTATAAACCAAGTAAAAAGAGGCATCAAAAAATTATTTTTACCCCATATACACAAAAATACGTTTTATTAGGGTTTCACCTAATCTACCATTTCATTTCTTTTTTGTTATCTTTTTCTTTCGCAACTCTTTCCTTTGTCCATACACATCAAACAAATCTCACAAACTAGAATTCTCGTCCTCCCTATCGTTTTCATCATTCACCTGCATGACGCAACAACAATTTTCAGAGATCCAATGTGTTTCTATTGATTTATTTGCCTCATATATGGTTTAATTTCGTTTTTTCTCAGCTTATTTTCTCACTCGTTTGAGTTCCGAGTCAACTCGACTCGGAACGAGTTTGACATAAACTCGCGAATTATGTAACGAGTTTGGTATATTTTCGAGTTATACAACCGAGTCATCTCGTTTTAGAGTAAATTCGACTTAACTTGTACGAGTTTAACAATTATGATTATTATCTTTAATATATAATAAAAGAGGAGCCATAAATGGCACACGACAAAATAAGGACCATTGGATAAGTTAACTTCTTTTATTTCAACTATTAGATCAAATTGATGATGTTATCAAAGATTATTTTTATTTTACACTCTCTTACAATAAATAATTACATTCTCTATTTAATTCTCATATCCACTAAAATAAAAACAAAAATTCTAATTTATTTATAAAATCACTCAATTTGGACTATAATTTACCTTATTGTTATTTTTAAAATCTCTTAATAAAAAATATCAAAACATGTGTATAAACGTAAATGTGTAAAATCTCGAAATAAAAAAAATATCAAAACATGTGTATAAACGTAAAGGTTAATATGTTATTATAACTATAAACAACATGTATATAAACATAAAGGTAAATATGTTATTATATGTATAACATTGTCTTTTCATAATAACTTAACATCTATATATGTAACACCCCGGCTAAAGCGGAATACACCAGAGGCATTACAATTTGTTCTTAACTCGTGTTCCTCTATTAGGTTATAATAGACACATTTAATGGTTTAAATGAATGCATTAAAGATGAATAAATGTTTTACAGAAAAATTAACCGAAAAACGACAAAAGACTTAAATTATTCATTAATGTCATTAACTAGGTCCAAGCTCTTATGTTTTCTTCAAGCAAACCTATCCATTTCCTGTATCATGTAAAAAGTAAACGTCAATACAAAAGTATTGGTGAATAAACAAGTTTAAGACACAAGTATAAAGTATTAAAAAGATTACGTAATAAAGAGTATAAAAGTAATATAAATGAATATGTAAAATGTAGTATAAAAGAATGTATAATAAAAGAATATATAAAGATTGTATATTGTAAGCAAGTATAATGTGTGTATAATGGCATAACACGCGTTTGTATCAAGTCTGATGTATATCATATATGATCAAAGTCACATAGGGTCCGGTCGAGGGCCTTGACATTCACAGTAACACGTCGGAATGTCTAATAACGACCAATAGATCTATCACGTTTCCCGTTTAGTATATACATATAATGAATGATTGATTGTTTGAATGTTTGATTTATCGTGTGTGCATCCCATAATGATTGTGTCACTTGATTCATTCCAATGTTTGCCATAATACGAAAATATAGTATCAAATATGAATATAAGTACATATAAACATAAATGACTTTACGAATGAATATAATAAGAATGACTTTTATGAATGAATACCAATATTACGATGAGTATAATACAAAAAGTATACATATAAACATGATTATAAGTGAGTATATAAACATGAATATAAGTTTTAATATGAATATAAGTATGAATCTCAATATGAATATAAGTCTGAATATACACATAAATATAAGTATGATTATAAACGTAAATATGAATATGAATCACCACTACTATAAGTATGAATATAGACATAAAATATAAATGTGAACATAAGTATGAATTAAACATAAAAGTATGAATATAAGTATGAATATGAATGTCATGATACAACCCAAAGATTTATATAATAAAAAGGGCATCAAGTTTACTCACATGATTTGTGACAACCGTCAAAAATCTAGATGCTCGACTAGCTTCCATGTCGATTCGAAATCATCAGTCACTCTTTTCATCGTATTCGCCTCGTTCTAGTTCGAAACTGTTGAGTCTGTACTTGTCGGAACTAATGTCGGAATAACTTCCGGAATCAATTTTATAAGTCCTAATACCAAGAAAACACATATCGAACTTTCCTAAGTTCATAACTAATCATAATTAAGAACTCCCAGTTAACAAAAAGGTCCAACGAAGCAATAACGTAAGAACGAAAAATCTGAAAATGCTGAATTTATGCCCGGTGCGCAGCACCTAAGTGTGAGGTGCGCAGCACCTCATAGCAGATTTCAAAAAAATTACAATTTCAGTCCCTGCCTCGTTTTTACACCTCCACCACCCAAATTGACCAACCAAAAACGTTCATTTACTGCCAAATAACAGTCCCTAGGCCAGAATATCACCCTCTATTCATTTCCATTACATTTTCTTTCATTTTACAAAACATAAAAACACACACACATAACACCTACAACCAATTTCTCCCATCTCCTTCTCTAAAACTCCAAGAAAACCAGTGATTCCAGCAACATAAACAACATTTTTAAACCATACAAATTGTTCCTTTCATCAAGAGAAGCAAGAGAGTGTCGTTTTATCAAAAAGGACCACCGTTGTAAAGATTTTCGAAGCTCAAATCCGACCAAAACTCATCATCCAAGCTTTTCCTCCGGTAGATCTCTCCCTTTTTACTGTTTTAACTAAAATAATCAATTGCATGTAAGATCTAACGGTTGAAAATGTGTGTTTATACAAATCTTTGACTTTTATGGTCAAAAACGTTTTTAATCGAAATACTCTTTAAATCCACGAATCTGTGAATAAAAGCACATTAGAAACTGTTAAAATGATGTTTTGAATGATATTTACTAATTGCATGTACAATCTAAACAACAAAAATGAGATTTTATAAAGATTTGTGTCATTTTTCATACAAAAACGATTTTTATGTAAATGATACTTAGATCTATGTTTTTGGTGAATAAAAGTTGTTTAGAAACCATAATAATGATGTTTTTTTAAGTTATCCACCGGTTGCATGTTGAAATCCTTGTGTCGCAAAACGTTTTTAGCAAGAAAAACACCAAACGGGAAAGAAACAGCAGCTAGGTGCGCAGCACCTAGGCTCAGGTGCGCAGCACCGAGCTGCTGTTCCCCCGAAAATCGTCGTTTTATTCGTCTAAAACTTGTACACACGTTCTGGACTTTTGTCAATAACATTATTAGACTGAGATAAATAAAGATGATAATAATAATGACTTACATTGGACTCTTTGGATTTATTGGACTTGTGGTGAAGTTATTTTGTGTATAGGTATGTTTTGTGAGCGGGAATGATTGTAGGTTCTGGACATGAAATTTGGGCGCGGAAGCGCTGCCCAAATTTCGTTAGAAAACCTAAGCCATTTCAGTAACCAAAACATGTTTATCATATTAATAACTTTAACCTTGAACTTACAAATTAAAAATAAACGTTAATTAGCTCCGGACAAAATTTTGGACTTTAACACCGGAACTAAACAAAAGTTGCCTAACCTATTATACAAGTAACTCAATAAGACATTAACTCTTGGACAATCTTGGTAATTCTTAGGCAATTCCGTGATTCCCGGCTCCTTTCGACCGTTTCCGAGTTCACTTCTTCGCAATCCGTGAGTTACACCCCTCCTATCTTTTACCATTTAAGTACTCTTTTTGGGGGAAACATGAGATCAAACTTTTGTGAACTTGATAAACTATTTTGACTTTTGAACTATTTGAACTAGTCAAACTTTTGTGAACTTGATAAACTATTTTGACTTTTGAACTATTTGAACTAGTTTGACTTTTGTGAACTTGATAAACTATTTTGACTTTTGAACTATTTGAACTAGTCAAACTTTTGTGAACTTGATAAACTATTTTGACTTTTGAACTATTGGACTTATTGAACTTATGGACTATTTTGACTAATATGCGTAGACCACATCAATTGTTCGGATTGGCTTACTTTAGACTCCCTAGGTTTGCCTCTTTGGATATTTGAATAGACATTGATAGCTTGGTTGTATTTAAGTGCTAAACCCTAGGTGAGAATATAATGCCGTAAGTGCAGACTAAAGGACTTTTAAAAACTGTTCGATCAAAGTCCCACAATTTTTCTCGGGCGACTATACACACTATTAACAAAAGCCGTTAGCATAAATTATGGATATCGATATTTAGGAGTGGTCACTCCTTACCAATGGGTAGCGACCAAGGTACATATTGCTATGTCCTCGCGGACTTTAGACTTGACTAGTGGGCAGATCTTGACCAGAATCGGATTAGTGTGTAGACTAAATCTTACGTATATTAAGCTTAGTGGTTGGTACAACTCGAGGATCGTAGGTCTATATTACGCATATACTTACGTTCTGTCTTGCACATGTGGATTAATCCACCGCTGAGGTAATGACTACGACCCCGTTTGCTCGCTACACTATTTGACTATGTATCTGACTTAGATTTACTGTGGTCGTACTTGAACTCAATTTTTTTTAACTTACTTAAATTTATTCTAAAGTACTTGAAATTGTCTTGGAATTGGGTCATTCTTGAATTTTAAGCACTTAAATTTAATTAAGTTACTCTCGAATTTTAAGTATCTGATCTTATCTTGAAATTCTTTGACTTGAACTCTTAAATTGAACGTTTCTTCAAATCATAAACTGTAACTCACTCACTACGTCTTCGTAGTTGACACTTTATCTCATGTTTCAGGAATTAAGCGTAAGTTATGAAGTGCATTGCTCGGACGGGTCAAGTCCATCATGTGAAGTGTACTTGGGAAGAAGACCTTATTTTGGGAATTTTATTTAAAAACACTTTTGGTTATGTACTATGGTTTTATATTGAACTTGGTTGTATCTTTGACTTGTACTCTTTTTAATTTAAATCTTAATGACTCGAACCGTTATTTTTAGTGTAACCCGTTTCATGATTCTTTGCTCTTCACATTCCGTGTTTCCGCTTTAGCGGGGTGTGACAGACTTGGTATCAGAGCACGGGTTATAGTGAAAACGGTTTTAAAAATCTTTCAAAAAGTTTTCGAAACCAAAACTATAATCAAGGCTTTTCAGAAAACGTCATTTCGGGTTCAAACTTTAGTATGTTATTTTCCACAATTGCATGATTAACTTTTTCAACTATGCGTGACTTGATCAACCACCCGTAGTTCAAAATAAATTATGCAAGAACGGAAAATGAAAGGCTATCGTTAAAACGGTTTTGAGTCCATAAATTCCCGGTCTTGTCCATTCCCGACACTCACATGATTGACCCGTGCATGCATTTTACTTACGTTTTTCCTATTCTTAGTTTCCCCATACTTATGTAACTCTCTATTCGCAGATACGCCATGTCTCAGTCCTCGAACTCTCGATCCCAGACACGATCACTTCCCCGAGCCGCCTCCCCCTCTCACGAACCCTCTGAGGGCCACACCGCATCCGAGAGTCAGCGTCACCAGACGACTGACCCAACGGAAGACACCTCCCAGACCATCAGCAGCAGCCATGGGTCCAGCCCAAGGTCGGTACTTCCACCTCCTAGACTGGTGCCCGCTGCCGCACCACAGCCCCGAGGACCAAGTGCTGGAGCACCTATGCATCCGCCGTCGGACCCATTCCGACCCGCGCCTCCCCAGTCTTTCTTGGACCCCTACGATCCCGCTTTTCGCACTCCGATATCGGAGCGTTACGCATGGGATCGTCAGTTCATTGAGGAAAGACGGCGTGCGCAGGAGTCCGGACCCTCCCGACCCATGATGCCACCTACTCACCAGCCTCTTCCCCCGGACGCCTTCCTCAACTTACACCGCCAAGTCCGTGGACTTGCCGAGGAAGCCCAGGAGCAGGGCCTTCTTTTATTTGAAGTCTCCGATGCTGCAAACGAGCTAGCACAGCAGTCCCGGCGGATCATACTGACGGCTCAGGCCACCGCCCGGACCGTCCAGTGCCTCGTCAGAGCTTGCATAGTCATGGGAGCACTTGTCGTAGCTCTCGCCGCCATGATGTTCTTGGAAGAGCGTTATTAGGCATATTTTCCTTTTTATTGTACTGTACCGGCTTAGTCGTAATTTTCCCATTGTACACGACTTAAGCCACTACTTATTATTCCTCTACGTATTGTACTCGCATTTCCCTCAGTGAATTTGTCATGTGTACCGAAACTTCTTGTTATTAATGAAAATTCTATCTTTTATCATTTGATTTATCGTGTCTTGTGAACTTTGTACTTGTTGTGAACACTATGGTTCTATCCTAAGTCATAATCTTGCGTGAACTACTTGATCATTCGTGTTAATCTCGTACTGTGACTACCTATGATCACTTAAATCGTAATTCTTATCATATCTCATCCGCGCGTTCTAAACCCAACCTAAATTCTTTCTGTTGCAGAATCATGGCACCCCCGCGCTTGAGTGCTAGTGACCTCGCCGAGCAAGTCATCGCCCAGATGAACGCAGCAATACCCGACTTGATCGCCCAGGTGATCGCCGGAGTGAGCGACAGGATCTTCAGAGGCGATAACCCCGACACCTTTCGTTCGGAGATCAATCATGACAACAACCTCCCTCCTCCTCCAGCCGCCGTCACTCGAAGGAAGAGTGAGAAGCGTAAGGCTAGTCACCAACCCATAAGGGGCGACCCCAACAAGAAGCCCACCATCAGACGCCGAGAGTATGCTGGATCGCACCCTAAGTGCGGTAAGTGCTACCGGCATCACACTGGGGACTGCCATGCGTGCTACGCGTGCAACAAAATCGGACACCTCTTCCGACATTGTCGCGAATATGCTGCCAAACAGTACGAGGACGAGGACTTTGGAACCAACCCTTTACCTCCCCCTCTAGCCCTCTTCCAACGAAGTGGGAACAAGAGAAGGAAGCTTCACCACCAAATCTCACGGACTAGCACCACCCAAGGATACCCCAACTTACCTCGGATCCACACTGGACCGCACCCCCAATGCAGCAGATGTCCCTTCCCCCATGTCCGGAAGTGCCCGGTATGCAAACTTTGCAACACCGTGGGACACTACCCCTGGTGCTGTCCAGAAAATGCAAACAGAAAGCTGCTCTGTCTCGAATGTGGGAGCAACCAGCACCTCCGTGAGGATTGTCTCTTAGAGCATACTACCGAGACCCTCAGTGCTCTCGCAATCACAGTCGAGGAAACTCCCCAGAACCTCAGAGCAATTACCGGTACGTCCTCTGTCAAATGACCCTTTTTCCTCCGCACTAATTGATTCAAGAACTGAAGAAAACCTTGCCCCCTTAGAGATTGGACATCTCATCAGTGAAGGACCTCAGGCTTTACGGATAGTCTTCCTTCGAATATGCCACCGATCCAATAGTCGCAGCTACGAAGGCAAATTTAGGATTCCCAGTACTTCGTTTGCCTAAAGCTTATTCCATCGACCCGGTTCTTACCAAACCATCAAGCCTTGACGCTATCGTTGGGATGGACAGGTCACCTTCGTATTGAGCCAAGACCGTCCGCCCCGGCAAGCTTCCCTGCATCCCTCCCCATAAAAAGGAAACTCCCGTCGTTCAGGAGTACGACCTGAATAATAACTCCGCAACGTGTGACCCTCGACGATGCGCCAGCATCTCGAGGAGGACTACGACGCACCCTCCGCTCACGGCAGTGATCATGAATCTAAGGAAGGCCGAGTCCAAGACACCTCTGTAGTCAAGGACCATCTAAAACTTTTCTGAGAGACTCCCAGACTACCACTGAACTGACAAGTAGAAATTACAAATGAACTTCGTACCTGACACGGCATCCATAGCTGAGGCTCCCTACCACGTAGCACCGCCGAGATGCCAAGGCAGCCGAAAGCTGCTGTAGGAACTTCCTGTTCCTAGCTCTAACACCCAAAAACCTAACCCCATGGGAAAACCCCAATCTCCCTGACAAGAGACAGACGGACCCTTCCGTATATACACTGATCGTCATGAACGTGACAAGCCTACCGTCAAGAACCGATAACCATCCCCGAGGATCGACAACCAGTCTGAGTAGTTGCAGGATGCAACACATCTCTAGAAGGTCGACCCCGCCCGAGTTATCACCAGGTTCGCGACATTTTGACCAACACTTGCGAGGACCGCATGTTCCGAACCCGATGCAAACCACCCAAGCCCCTCCCCTGTTAGTACGCCTGAACAGCACATCGCCGGTATTCATGGACTTAATGAACACGGTGTGTAGGCCGTACCTGGATAATTGATAACCTTACTCCTCGCCAACACTCACACTTACTCAAGGAAGATCCTGTGAGCATCCCGAGCTCACCCTAGAACCCTTCCACGGTCAGGAATCGCACGCCAACTTCCCTAAATTCGAACGCTGACCCCGAGCAGGACACTTCCCGACTCTATGGTCAACCTCGAAGGAACTCAGACCAGGCCAAACGTAGCTTGTAGTGCCAAGCCCCTAGCATGAGCTCTGAAGTCCGAAGGTATTCGCGAACCCATACCCGTCAAGGGCCATCGAATTGTTATTCCATTTACCCGGGATCCGACTTGCTGTAACCGGAGCTCCCGAGAATACTATTCTGGCCGGACACTGTGTAAGGACACTACCCTGTATCCCGCCAAGTGCCTCACTTACCTCGAGGCCAAAGCAGGACACCGAAACTCACCCCACCATTAGTCGATCTACGTCCCCCTCTCCTTGAAGTGCCCTCCTGAGAATCGCCAGGAACGCGACTATACCTCATCACCCCTCACAATTCGCCTGTCTTTAATCGGGTACACTTGCGTCACGGACCCCGTGCCAGCACGAAGTGTGAACCCATCAGTCTATGCTTGGACGCAAGTGTCAAACACCGCCCTGTCAGCTAGGAGCTGACGGTTGACGACTTGCAAGGTCCTACGTCTACCTCTACTCGCGAAGGACCGAAAACGTTCCCGTACTCAGCCAAGGAGCCGCGCGACCATCTGGAAGTAAAACCTCAATATCTTGGATGGCAATGGGGTATCCCTTATGATACCGCCACGGAAGGAGAACAGTCTGCTTCTGGAAACGCGGCAAACTAAGCCGAAGTACACCGGTTCAATCTAAGTCTCGGGATATACCGATCCGACCTCTCATCGTTATAATTTTCCCGACCGTCTTCCAATATTCTTACGTGCCCCTCCTCACACCTGTAAAGCGTTCATCGGATGAGACCTTTGTCATCTTCCTCTAGTCCAGGTCAAAACTGCTGCTACGCCAAGTTCTTTATTAAAGCACTTAGGTGGTTGACTCCAAGGACAATTAGCATCGATCGAACCTCGTACCCATCTCTGAGTTCAGTGGAACCTCCGACGTAGTCCCACTACCGCGCGAAGGCGCATGGACCAAAACTCGTCAGGAAAGTCCACCATTATCCGACGGCATTCTTCTCCATGGGACGAACTAAATTTCGGGACGAAATTTCTTTCAACCCTGGGAGAATGTGACAACCGTCAAAATCTAGATGCTCGACTAGCTTCCATGTCGATTCGAAATCATCAGTCACTCTTTTCATCGTATTCGCCTCGTTCTAGTTCGAAACTGTTGAGTCTGTACTTGTCGGAACTAATGTCGGAATAACTTCCGGAATCAATTTTATAAGTCCTAATACCAAGAAAACACATATCGAACTTTCCTAAGTTCATAACTAATCATAATTAAGAACTCCCAGTTAACAAAAAGGTCCAACGAAGCAATAACGTAAGAACGAAAAATCTGAAAATGCTGAATTTATGCCCGGTGCGCAGCACCTAAGTGTGAGGTGCGCAACACCTCATAGCAGATTTCAAAAAAATTACAATTTCAGTCCCTGCCTCGTTTTTACACCTCCACCACCCAAATTGACCAACCAAAAACGTTCATTTACTGCCAAATAACAGTCCCTAGGCCAGAATATCACCCTCTATTCATTTCCATTACATTTTCTTTCATTTTACAAAAACACACACACATAACACCTACAACCAATTTCTCTCATCTCCCTCTCTAAAACTCCAAGAAAACCAGTGATTCCAGCAACATAAACAACATTTTTAAACCATACAAATCGTTCCTTTCATCAAGAGAAGCAAGAGAGTGTCGTTTTATCAAAAAGGACCACCGTTGTAAAGATTTTCGAAGCTCAAATCCGACCAAAACTCATCATCCAAGCTTTTCCTCCGGTAGATCTCTCCCTTTTTACTGTTTTAACTAAAATAATCAATTGCATGTAAGATCTAACGGTTGAAAATGTGTGTTTATACAAATCTTTGACTTTTATGGTCAAAAACGTTTTTAATCGAAATACTCTTTAAATCCACGAATCTGTGAATAAAAGCACATTAGAAACTGTTAAAATGATGTTTTGAATGATATTTACTAATTGCATGTACAATCTAAACAACAAAAATGAGATTTTATAAAGATTTGTGTCATTTTTCATACAAAAACGATTTTTATCTAAATGATACTTAGATCTATGTTTTTGGTGAATAAAAGTTGTTTAGAAACCATAATAATGATGTTTTTTTAAGTTATCCACCGGTTGCATGTTGAAATCATTGTGTCACAAAACGTTTTTAGCAAGAAAAACACCAAACGGGAAAGAAACAGCAGCTAGGTGCGCATCACCTAGGCTCAGGTGCGCAGCACCGAGCTGCTGTTCCCCCGAAAATCGTCGTTTTATTCGTCTAAAACTTGTACACACGTTCTGGACTTTTGTCAATAACATTATTAGACTGAGATAAATAAAGATGATAATAATAATGACTTACATTGGACTCTTTGGATTTATTGGACTTGTGGTGAAGTTATTTTGTGTATAGGTATGTTTTGTGAGCGGGAATGATTGTAGGTTTTGGACATGAAATTTGGGCGCGGAAGCGCTGCCCAAATTTCGTTAGAAAACCTAAGCCATTTCAGTAACCAAAACATGTTTATCATATTAATAACTTTAACCTTGAACTTACAAATTAAAAATAAACGTTAATCGCTCCGGACAAAATTTTGGACTTTAACACCGGAACTAAACAAAAGTTGCCTAACCTATTATACAAGTAACTCAATAAGACATTAACTCTTGGACAATCTTGGTAATTCTTAGGCAATTCCGTGATTCCCGGCTCCTTTCCGACCGTTTCCGAGTTCACTTCTTCGCAATCCGTGAGTTACACCCCTCCTATCTTTTACCATTTAAGTACTCTTTTTGGGAGAAACATGAGATCAAACTTTTGTGAACTTGATAAACTATTTTGACTTTTGAACTATTTGAACTAGTCAAACTTTTGTGAACTTGATAAACTATTTTGACTTTTGAACTATTTGAACTAGTTTGACTTTTGTGAACTTGATAAACTATTTTGACTTTTGAACTATTTGAACTAGTCAAACTTTTGTGAACTTGATAAACTATTTTGACTTTTGAACTATTTGAACTAGTTTGACTTTTGTGAACTTGATAAACTATTTTGACTTTTGAACTATTTGAACTAGTCAAACTTTTGGGAACTTGATAAACTATTTTGACTTTTGAACTATTGGACTTATTGAGCTTATGGACTATTTTGACTAATATGCGTAGACCACATCAATTGTTCGGATTGGCTTACTTTAGACTCCCTAGGTTTGCCTCTTTGGATATTTGAATAGACATTGATAGCTTGGTTGTATTTAAGTGCTAAACCCTAGGTGAGAATATAATGCCGTAAGTGCAGACTAAAGGACTTTTAAAAACTGTTCGATCAAAGTCCCACAATTTTTCTCGGGCGACTATACACACTATTAACAAAAGCCGTTAGCATAAATTATGGATATCGATATTTAGGAGTGGTCACTCCTTACCAATGGGTAGCGACCAAGGTACATATTGCTATGTCCTCGCGGACTTTAGACTTGACTAGTGGGCAGATCTTGACCAGAATCGGATTAGTGTGTAGACTAAATCTTACGTATATTAAGCTTAGTGGTTGGTACAACTCGAGGATCATAGGTCTATATTACGCATATACTTACGTTCTGTCTTGCACATGTGGATTAATCCACCGCTGAGGTAATGACTACGACCCCGTTTGCTCGCTACACTATTTGACTATGTATCTGACTTAGATTTACTGTGGTCGTACTTGAACTCAATTTTTTTTAACTTACTTAAATTTATTCTAAAGTACTTGAAATTGTCTTGGAATTGGGTCATTCTTGAATTTTTAGCACTTAAATTTAATTAAGTTACTCTCGAATTTTAAGTATCTGATCTTATCTTGAAATTCTTTGACTTGAACTCTTAAATTGAACGTTTCTTCAAATCATAAACTGTAACTCACTCACTACGTCTTCGTAGTTGACACTTTATCTCATGTTTCAGGAATTAAGCGTAAGTTATGAAGTGCATTGCTCGGACGGGTCAAGTCCATCATGTGAAGTGTACTTGGGAAGAAGACCTTATTTTGGGAATTTTATTTAAAAACACTTTTGGTTATGTACTATGGTTTTATATTGAACTTGGTTGTATCTTTGACTTGTACTCTTTTTAATTTAAATCTTAATGACTCGAACCGTTATTTTTTGTGTAACCCGTGAAATGATTCTTTGCTCTTCACATTCCGTGTTTCCGCTTTAGCGGGGTGTGACATGATTAAATACGGAGGTAGATACGGATACTAGATTATGAATACGGAATACGTTGAAAGGAAAACCAAACTTGCCTTTACAAAACTAGAAATAAGAATAAATATGAATAAGAATATATCATGAAATTAGAGTTTTCTAGATTAGAGTTTGAATAGACAAGATTAATAAGATGATGATGGTAAGTTTGAGTAACATAAAAGATAAACATGATTATGGATTATTATGATGAAAAACAATAGAATTTAACATAAGGTTTGATAATTACAACATCATACAAAAGAATAAAGATACCAAAAAAAATGATGATGATGACGAGTTCTTGTTGCTGATTTCTGAGTTTCGAGACACAAGAAAACCAAATCGAGAAACTGAATTTGTGAAAGGTAAAATTGGTAACCTTTACAATCGATTATGGGAGGCTTGAAGTTTCGATTATGGAGCTTTGTGTTGGTTCGATTTTTGACAAGAAGACACCAATTTATTGAGTTTGAAATGTGATAAAGAAAGGTCAAAATGTAACTCCCCTAATAATCAACTCCAAATTTAATTATTGTAGGTTACAAAAAGAAATGGTTAAAGAGGTGTTTAAAGCAAAAAACGTTTTATTGCATATTTCAAGTTCCATATTTAAATACATAAATAAGAAATGTGTAACTATTAGTCTACCACATTTGACCAAACTTGAAGGCTAAGAACAAGGAAAACGTTTGGAAGGTTTAAAGTATTGGAACAACTTGCCATGAATGCAAACATACATACATACATACATAGTTCCTTGCATGCATATATTAATTAAACTACTTGTGTTAACACATTACTAGAATTACTTGCATTTATATAAGTCCATGTGTATTAAACACATTTTAGTGTACATTAATGTACACATTCAAGATAGCACATTAATAATGTTACAAGATATAATAAATAAGGTTTAAATAGAATTAAGATAACCCAAATATACATAACTCAAATCAAACTTTTATAAATCGTCAAATGTATACAATTACAAAGTCCGAATTAAAGTTACAAGTCAAATATCGGGTCGGATTCGGGCACGGTGTTACAGTCTCCACAACTTTAAATATTTTCGTCCTCGAAAATTATGGTTGACTAGTACCCGGTTGATTTATGAATAAGTGCGGATATTTGGATTTCATGTGATCTTCTTGTTCCCATGTAAACTCTGGTCCACGTTTAGATTCCCAACGTACTTTCACTATTGGAATTGAACTTCTCCTTAGTTTCTTGATTTCACGGTCTAAGATTTCAACAGGTCGCTCTACGAAGTGCTTAGTCGAATCGATTTGGATTTCATCCAATGGTACATGTAGATTTTCATCAGCTAGACATTTTATTAAATTAGATACATGAAAGACTGGATGAACATTCTCTAGTTCGGTCGGTAACTCAAGTCTATACGTAACCTTACCCACACGCTCGATAATTCTGAAGGGTCCAACGTATATCGGGGCAAGCTTCCCTTTCTTGATGAATCGTACCACGCCTTTCCAAGGTGAAACCTTGAGAAGAACTCGATCATCAACGACAAATTCAAGAGGCTTTCTACGCTTATCGGCGTAACTTTTCTGGCGACTACGAGCGGTGGTGAGGTTTTCGCGTATTTTTACGATTTTATCCGTTGTCTCTTGTATCAATTCGGGTCCAGTTATTTGCGTTTCCCCAATGTCTTGCTAACATACCGGCGATCTACATTTACGACCATATAAAGCTTCATAAGGGGCCATGTTTGCACTCGTATGATGACTGTTGTTGTAAGAGAATTCGATAAGTCCGAGGTGTGAGTCCCAACTACCACCGAAATCGATGACACAGGTTCTCAACAAATCCTCTAGTGTTGGAATAGTACGCTCCGATTGACCATCAGTTTGAGGATGGTAAGCGGTGCTGAGATTCAAGCGAGTTCCAAGTGCGGATTGAAGAGATCTCCAAAATCGAGATATGAATCGACCATCAAGGTCAGAAATGATGTCAAGCGGTACGCCATGAAGTATTACGATTTCTTGAATGTAGATTTGAGCTAAGCGTTCGACACGATAAGTTTCACAAATAGGAATGAAGTGAGCGACTTTAGTCAAACGATCAATGATTACCCAAATACTGTCGTAACCTTTTGATGAACGTGGAAGTTTGGTTATAAAGTCCATCACAATGCCTTCCCATTTCCACAACGGGATTTCGGGTTGAGTTAACAAACCTGAGGGCTTTTGATGTTCGGATTTAACCTTCAAACAAGTTAGACATTTTTGAACGAATAAGAATATATCCTTTTTCATGCCTGACCACCAATAGGAATGCTTCAAATTATGATACATTTTATCGGCACCGAGATGAATCGAGTATCGAGTATTATGAGCTTCTTTCATCACAAGATTACAAAGATCATCGATTGAAGGTATCCAAAGATGATCGTTGAAATAATGAAGACCGTTTGGTTTGATGATTAATTGCTTTTCAATGCCACAACCTAATTCTCTAGCCAAGTTTCCACCATTGATTATCTTCTGTTGCGCAATACCGATTAACGAATGAAGATCCGAAAGAACACGAATACTGTAGACTTTTGAATAAGGTTTACGACTCAAGGCGTCGGCAACAACGTTAGCCTTGCCAGGATGATATTTAATCTCACAGTCGTAATCATTAAGCAATTCAATCCATCTACGTTGCCTCATGTTTAGATCTTTTTGATTGAATAGATGCTGAAGACTATGGTGATCCGTGTAAACAATACACTTCGTACCAAAGAGATAATGCCTCCACAACTTTAGAGCGAAGATAACCGCTCCAAGTTCGAGATCATGAATGGTATAATTGACTTCGTGCTTCTTCAATTTTCTCGATGCATAAGCTATAACTTTTCCTCGTTGCATTAACACACAACCAAGACCATTTCCCGATGCATCACAATATACCACGAAATCTTCGGTTCCATCAAGAAGACTAAGAACAGGAGCTTTACAAAGTTTGTCTTTAAGAATGTGAAATGCTGATTCTTGATCATCTCCCCAAACAAACTTCTCAGTTTTATGAGTAAGCTTCGTCAAAGGAATAGCGATCTTTGAGAAGTTTTCGATGAAACGACGATAATAGCCTGCCAACCCAAGAAAAGATCGAATCTCAGAAGGATTAGTTGGAATAGACCAGTTACGAACGACCTCGATCTTAGTGGGATCAACGTGTATTCCCTTCGCATCAACTACATGACCCAAAAATTTAACTTCCTTGAGCCAAAATTCGCACTTCGAGAATTTAGCATAAAGATTTTCTTTCTTGAGGAGTTCTAGAGCAAGTCGCAAATGAGTTTCATGCTCGGCTTTGGATTTTGAATAAATGAGAATATCATCGATAAAGACTATGACGAATTTGTCGAGGTATGGTTTACAAACGCGATTCATTAGATCCATGAAAACAGCAGGTGCGTTTGTGAGTCCAAATGGCATAACCATAAACTCGAAATGACCATAGCGAGTTCGAAAGGCAGTTTTAGGAATGTCTTCTTCGGCTACTCTAAGTTGATGATAGCCCGAACTAAGGTCTATCTTAGAGAAACAAGTAGTACCTTGCAATTGATCAAACAAGTCGTCGATTTGAGGTAAAGGATAACGATTCTTGATGGTAAGTTTGTTAAGTTCACGGTAATCGATGCACATCCGAAACGAACCATCTTTCTTCTTTACAAATAAAATAGGAGCACCCCAAGGAGAAGAACTAGGGCGAATAAAACCCTTGTCGGTTAGTTCTTGCAATTGGCTTGAAAGCTCTTGCATTTCCGAAGGAGCGAGACGGTAAGGAGCTTTGGAAATAGGAGTTGCATTAGGAATGAGATCAATACGGAATTCCACTTGTCGTACAGGAGGTAATCCAGATACGTCTTCGGGAAAGACTTCGGGGAAATCCCGAATGATGGGAATATCTTCAAGTTTGAGCGTTTCTTTCCTTGTATCAATGATGTGAGCTAGAAACGCAGGATAACATGGAAGATCCTTCTTATGCTTACGCAAGTAGCTATAAGCTTGCGTACAGGACATGAGTTTAAGTCCCTTTGATTTTGTTTCACCACAAACCGTAAGAATACTACCATCAGCACACGGAATACGAATAGATTTATCAAAGCAAATGAACTCGGCATGATGTCGGGATAACCAATCCATCCCTACGATAACGTCGAAACTACCCAAATTCATAGGCACTAAATCTATAGCGAAATCACGATTCCCTAGACTTAAGGTACAATCATTCAAAATAGAACTTAGTTTAAGAACCTTGCCATTAGCTACTTCGACACTAAGGGGATCATGCAACTTATTTCTTTTCAAAGCAAACAAAGGTTCAACATGCTGAAAATAAGGATGAATAAAGATTAGACTTTAACGAGTAACGATAATTGACTGGGCGTACGCTTAACAATGACCAACGAATGATTTAACGAATGATTTAACGAATGAGTAATGAATAATTAACGGATGATTAACGAATGATTAACGAATGATTAACGAATGATCAACGAATGATTATTGATTCACGTATGATTAACGTATCCGTATCACTCACATATAATGTTTAAAGAAATCATAAAATAATGAGTATATAAATACGTATAAATACGAATAAAATTGATTTTTGAGGGTTACGGTTAAATCCGTAGAAATTCTTGACATATAAAGAATACCAACTCCAAAGAATCATATCGTGACCTAGGAGAGGATGACTCTCGTTCAAATTTCCCAGTTTGGTATACGTAATTGTAACGAGATACCGCTCTAGACAGAAATTGAACTACCGATCTTCCAAACCTTACAGCCTTATAACATGAACTTTTAGAATTTTAATTCAAGACAAGAAGGGTAAAACATTTCATTATTAAAGATTTGGTTTAAGTGTCGTGCTTTGGCCTAGGAGAGGAGTGTTCGTCGAGAGTTTACGAACCAGTATCGTTAACGCTCTCTCGATTAGTCACATCCAAACCTTACAGTTACTACGCAAACAAGTACTAAATCTTCAATAAGGTTTAGAAATATATATATAGTATTTATAATTTTTGAAAACGACGAATGAAGAATCTCTCAAAAGAATTTAGTAAGAGGAACACAAAAATTAGTTAAAAACAATTTTTATGATGCATGAACACACGAGGACGTGTGTGGGGTAGCTTATAGACTAGGTCGTTTTCTAACCACCTAATTCCCTATAAACACGAGCTCTGATACCAACTGTAACACCCCGGCTAAAGCGGAATACACCAGAGGCATTACAATTTGTTCTTAACTCGTGTTCCTCTATTAGGTTATAATAGACACATTTAATGGTTTAAATGAATGCATTAAAGATGAATAAATGTTTTACAGAAAAGTAACCGAAAAACGACAAAAGACTTAAATTATTCATTAATGTCATTAACTAGGTCCAAGCTCTTATGTTTTCTTCAAGCAAACCTATCCATTTCCTGTATCATGTAAAAAGTAAAAGTCAATACAAAAGTATTGGTGAATAAACAAGTTTAAGACACAAGTATAAAGTATTAAAAAGATTACGTAATAAAGAGTATAAAAGTAATATAAATGAATATGTAAAATGTAGTATAAAAGAATGTATAATAAAAGAATATATAAAGATTGTATATTGTAAGCAAGTATAATGTGTGTATAATGGCATAACACGCGTTTGTATCAAGTCTGATGTAAATCATATATGATCAAAGTCACATAGGGTCCGGTCGAGGGCCTCGACATTCACAGTTACACGTCGGAATGTCTAATAACGGCCAATAGATCTATCACGTTTCCCGTTTAGTATATACATATAATGAATGATTGATTGTTTGAATGTTTGATTTATCGTGTGTGCATCCCATAATGATTGTGTCACTTGATTCATTCCAATGTTTGCCATAATACGAAAATATAGTATCAAATATGAATATAAGTACATATACACATAAATGACTTTACGAATGAATATAATAAGAATGACTTTTATGAATGAATACCAATATTACGATGAATATAATACAAAAAGTATACATATAAACATGATTATAAGTGAGTATATAAACATGAATATAAGTTTTAATATGAATATAAGTATGAATCTCAATATGAATATAAGTCTGAATATACACATAAATATAAGTATGAATATAAACGTAAATATGAATATGAATCACCATATTACTATAAGTATGAATATATACATAAAATATAAATGTGAACATAAGTATGAATTAAACATAAAAGTATGAATATAAGTTTGAATATGAATGTCATGATACAGCCCAAAGATTTATATAATAAAAAGGGCATCAAGTTTACTCACATGATTAAATACGGAGGTAGATACGGATACTAGATTATGAATACGGAATACGTTGAAAGGAACACCAAACTTGCCTTTACAAATCTAGAAATAAGAATAAATATATCATGAAATTAGAGTTTTCTAGATTAGAGTTTGAATAGACAAGATTAATAAGATGATGATGGTAAGCTTAAGTAACATAAAAGATAAACATGATTATGGATTATTATGATGAAAAAACAATAGAATTTAACATAAGGTTTGATAATTACAACATCATACAAAAGAATAAAGATACCAAAAAAAATGATGATGATGACGAGTTCTTGTTGCTGATTTCTGAGTTTCGAGACACAAGAAAACCAAATCGAGAAACTGAATTTGTGAAAGCTAAAATTGGTAACCTTTACAATCGATTATGGGAGGCTTGAAGTTTCGATTATGGAGCTTTGTGTTGGTTCAATTTTTGACAAGAAGACACCAATTTATTGAGTTTGAAATGTGATAAATAAAGGTCAAAATGTAACTCCCCTAATAATCAACTCCAAATTTAATTATTGTAGGTTACAAAAAGAAATGGTTAAAGAGGTGTTTAAAGCCAAAAACGTTTTATTGCATATTTCAAGTTCCATATTTAAATACATAAATAAGAAATGTGTAACTATTAGTCTACCACATTTGACCAAACTTGAAGGCTAAGAACAAGGAAAACGTTTGGAAGGTTTAAAGTATTGGAACAACTTGCCATGAATGCAAACATACATACATACATACATAGTTCCTTGCATGCATATATTAATTAAACTACTTGTCTTAACACATTACTAGAATTACTTGCATTTATATAAGTCCATGTGTATTAAACACATTTTAGTGTACATTAATGTACACATGCAAGATAGCACATTAATAATGTTACAAGTTATAATAAACAAGGTTTAAATAGAATTAAGATAACCCAAATATACATAACTCAAATCGAACTTTTATAAATCGTCAAATGTATACAATTACAAAGTCCGAATTAAAGTTACAAGTCAAATATCGGGTCGGATTCGGGCACGGTGTTACAATATAAACATAAAGTTTACGATTCAAGTTTTTATCTTTGTCCGTGCTATCGCGGGACAATAATCTAGTTCTACAACAAAGGTTATTTTCGGTGGAACAACCCTAGCTCCGTGATCCATTTGGATCCTGTTGGTATTTGAATAGTTTTAACAAATGTGTGTCCGTAAATGTGTGAGACTACAGGAGCGCACACATCGACATTTAGACACAACTATTAGTTTAATGTATTTAGTAAATATTACTTAATGGGTTAAGTGTAATATTTATTAAATGGAGGGGTTTATCATATAAATAAGGAGGTTTCCTTATTGTAATATAACTCAAACTCTAATATTTAAAAACCTATAAATAAAAGATAAACCCTAAACCCTAATTATTGCAATACAAATTGTCGACTAAAGAAACCTGTTTCTTTGGCCGATCGATTATTTATAAAATAAAAAGGGTTTTTGTTTTTATTTTTTGTTTTTGTAATAAAGAGTTGTTGCTAAGACAATTGTTGTACAAAATCTTAAACAAGTACTAGCATACTGGTCTGTCGATAAAGAGGGTGTCGCGTACGCAACCGTGGTAAAAACCTTACGTTAGGTTTTCATTATTTCGCTTGCTCAATAAGGTACACACTTTATATCCGATTTATTATTTACTATGTGATCCTAATTTCCGCTGCATATAATTGTGTGACAATTTGACTCGAGGTCTATACCTATAGTGGTATCAGCCAAAACATAGTAATTTTATTTTGGATAATCTGTAAACATCAAAACATGTGGGGGGGATCGAGGTATGGGATTAAAGATTAAACGAACGTTAAAACGTAATCTGTAAACGTTTTATAAAAAAAAAAAAATGTTTTTTTTGGTTTTGTTTAAACGTTGATTAAGTCTTAAATCTT
Source organism: Senecio squalidus (assembly GCA_910822075.1). Taxonomy (NCBI): domain Eukaryota; kingdom Viridiplantae; phylum Streptophyta; class Magnoliopsida; order Asterales; family Asteraceae; genus Senecio; species Senecio squalidus. Next base: position 36,777,586 of record CAJVGC010000508.1, read on the forward strand.
AAACGCAAATTTTGATGTTTAATTAATAATGTGCCGTATTTATTTTTTATAAATTATGTTTATTAAGGTACATGCATAACTTTGTAAACATAATTAGATATTATGATATTATAAAAAGTAAATTGCATATATTGACACATATTATTAATTGGTTAATTGTATATGTGTGACACCTTAATAAGAACTATATGGTTAAAAGGTCCATTTGTGGTTTATTTGATAATGAGAATTTTGAATATACAAACCGCCTACGCAATCCATATTTGATTTTTGTGAACGAATGTATGTGGTCCGTTTCCGTTGAAACGGGGGTAAAAGGGTTTGTATATTTAAAATGACCATAGAGACCATTTGAATGTTTAGGATACCCATTTGGTGCGTAGAATAATTCTTAATGTATATTGTTAATATTGTTGTCAAATGTTTTTTAAAAGAAAAAAAATTAAATTAATATGACTAAAAAATTATTACAACGAGTTATTAATTTATTTTGGCAAGTTTTATACGTTCTAAAACGCATTGGTTGGGTTTATATACCGTAATTTGGTCCAAGCGACGGAACATACAAATTTACAAAATATCTTAAAAACCATCGATTTAATAAGCGTGTGATTAGTAATTCATAACTTGATTGTACATGCTCAGTATATTATTACCCAACTAGGCTCACCTACATAAAGGAGGATGTCTAGGAAAGTTTGCGGAGTATTCTACTCCTAATGAGGTCAGGTTTTAAGAGATGCTTAGTCGTCCCCTACCCTCACTTGTTTACCTGGTCGTACCCGTTGTAGAGCTACCGAAAGGGTTTTAATGATGACCATGTTACGATTAGTTGTATGATTTAGGTAATCATAGAAACACGTTTAATAACAAGTAAAATAAAAACTTTTTGTTTTTAATTAAATTACGTTACAAAATTGTTGCATGGCAATTGCGTACGTAGATTTTTAACACCCATGGAATTTAAGTCAATTGCTATCCGTATTGCCTAGACAACTTGTACTTGCTCGTCACTCTACGTGAGACGTAGGTGAAGTGTATCCAAGGCGGATTACCACTCATAGTGAGACTGTGGTGGACTATCTGCAGTCTTAAGTCGGATGACTTAAATCGGGTGATGCAGTAAGACTGTAAACGCCGATAGCGATAAGATGCGACGAAACATGATTAATGTCACGATCACCATTTTGATGCTCGGATCGAATTATGACATTAAGTCCCATTTTCTAGGAGTTGCACCGGTAAATGAAATTACGGATCGTCACTTACCTTTTGAGTATTATTTAGTTCCTAGCAGATCAACTGATGGAACGGTAATAGGTCAATTGGGTCCTAGTCTTAACGGAAAGTAAACCATGGGTTTTACGTTTTGTTAAGAAATCTTATGTCGAAAGTACTAATGAGAACTTTCTTCTGTTTTGTAGAAATGGCACAAAATCCCGATTTAAGCGGGATTATGTCAGAAATCAAAACAATGTTCAAAGGTGAAATACTTACCGAACCAAGTTTTAATGATTGGTTTCATCAGCCGAGAATCGTTCTATGAGCGATGAAGTAATTACCAGTCATTAATAAACCGATATCTCTTGAGCCGAAGAATGCTTATGATGAGATAACTCGGGCAACTTATCAAGCAGCGATATAGCCGGATATAATGATTGTTAAGCTTCACATTATGTATGAGAAACAAGTCGGTCTTGAATTGAACGACTTGATTCAAGAATTACATTAGTGAAAACATGTTGCTGGAACGTCATTATGGACTCACGTTGTCAACATAACAAGCTAAGTTAATCATTTGGAAAGGATGAATTACCCTATCATCAAACTATTGTTGTTCTAAATTGCCTTTCACAAGGTATTGGTCAATTTACACCTAACAACAATATGCATGGTATGGCTAAAATTCTCAAGAACTTCATATGATGCTCGTAGAGTTTGAGAAATTCCTTCCTAATCGGTTACCGACCAGATCCTAGCGGTCAGTGGTGGTATGGTTCAGATAAGAAAAGACAACAGCAAGCTAAGGGCAAAGCTAAACAAGATGGAACGAATAAACAAGCAATTGTTTATATTCACAAGCCTAAGCTAACCCCTCTAGCGAAAAGAGAACATCCTACTAAGGATGATGGTTGAAATCACTGTTAAGTGATTAGGCATTGAAAGATGAATTGTCCTACTCTAGCCGAGGTGCAAGATAAGAAGAGAGTCGGCAACGCCGGATCTTCGGGCATCTTCACTTATAGAATTATGTTTTTTTCTCTAAAAACAAATACCTGAGTATCTGACACTGGCTGTGGTACTCATATTTGTGATTCCTAACAAGGATTTAGAGCAAAGAAGAAACTGAAGAATGGATCTCTATAACTATACGTAGGCTATGTCAAACGTGTAGTTATGAAAGCCATTAGAAGTTAAGACTTACATTTACCCTAGGGCATAATAATTGTATTAGACAATTGTTATTATGCACTTACTTATGTTAGGGGGAATGTTTCAGTTTATGTTTTTCAGAATAATGAATTTGGTATTTCTGTTTCGAACATAATGTTATTATATTAATATGATTGATATTAATAACATATATGAAATAGATTTGCATGCTCATTCTTATTTAAATTATAATTCTATATTTATTATAAGCACTAAAAGCGTTAAGTCCAACTTGGACTCAACCTATCTATGACATTGTTGTATTACGCACATATACAAGTATTGCATTAAAAGGCTTCACAGCTTTTAAAGTCAAATGATATTTTATTTTATTAATGCGAATCTTGTGTGTGTCGGGCAAAATGACAAGGAAATCTTTTCTGTATGAGACGAAAAGGGAAACTGATCTTTTAGGAATCATACATACTGATGTATGTGATCCTTTGAGACATGTGTCAAAGAAAGGTGCTAACTATTTCGTTACATTTACGGATAATTTCAACAGTTATGGTTATGTTTAACTTGCTTAAACATAAACATAAGGTGGTTGAAACATTCAAAGTGTTTCAAAACGAAAGTAGAAAATCAAGTCGGCAAAACCATCAAGATCCTTTGATCGGATTGTGGTGGTGAGTACTTAAGCCTAAAGATTAAGGATCATCTCAAAGCATGTGGAATTGTCCAATTGCTTACTCCTTCGTATACTCCACAACACAATGGTGTATCAGAGAGGAAAAATCGAACCTTGCTTGGCAGGGTATGATCAATGATGAACCTTAATGTTCTGCCATTATCTTTTGGGATTATGCTCTAGAGTCTGCTTTATGCATTCTTAATATGATTCCAACAAACTGTTCAAGTTGCACGATATTCCGAGTTTTTCGAAACACGACTTATCGGACAAGGAAACAGTGGGAGGGTTGTAAAACTTGACAAGGTTCAAGAGGGAGATACATCACCTTCTACTCACACTGGTGATCAACAATTCGGGGGGGGGGGGGGGGGGGATAGAGTTGAGCCTCAGGTTATGCCTCATTCTAGTCCGACTCAAGTTGTGATTGAGCCACAAGTTCGGTCTCAACAACAAATTGTTGATGCTCCAATTCGTAGGTCCGAAAGGACTATACGCGCACCTTCTAGGTTGAACTTAAACGTTAATCTAGAGGATGGTGACGTATAAGGGGATCTTAATGAACCTCGAAACTTGAAATTTATTATCAGGTCCAGACGCTGAGAAATGACTTCAAGCTGCGAATTTGGAGATTCAATCCATGAACGACAACGAAGTTTGGAATTTGGTAGATAAAATTCCAAATGCCAGGACTATCGATTGCAAATATTTCTTTTCAAAGATAAAGAACATACATGGATGGGAAAATACACATCTATAAAGCTCGTCTCGTGGCAAAAGGATTTACTCAAGTCTATGGTATAGATTATGAGGAAACCTTTTCCCCAATGGCAGACATAAGAGCTATTAGAATTCTCTTAGCCATAGCGGCGTTCTATGACTATGAGATATGGAAAATGGATGTCAAGACGGCCTTTCTAAATGGTTATATAGACGATGACGTCTATACGAATCAGCAGAAGGTTTTATAGTATGCAAGCTAAAGAAGTTCATTTATGGACTTAAGCAAGCATCAAGAACTTGGAATAAAAGATTTGATGAAGAAATCAAAAGGTTGATTTTGTTCAGAATTTCGATAAGCCATGTGTGTATCAAAAATTAAGTGGGAGTAATGTTACTTTCTTAGTCTTATATGTAGATGACATATAGATAATGGGAAACAATGTTCCAATGCTTGAAGATGTTAAATCTCATATTGGAAAATGTTTTGCCATGAAAGACTTTGGAGAAGCAGTATTGATTTAGGAATGGCCTGGTGTGGCTTTTGCACAGAACATTGTTAACAAGATTTAACAGAATCCAGGCGAAAGACACTGG
>CAJVGC010000508.1:36782066-36848049 GCA_910822075.1 Senecio squalidus
ATGAATGATATGGTTTGTCTATTGAGATTAATAAGGTAGGATGATGCGTATTGCAGCGGAAAACATGAATAAAGATAGTTTACTAATTGATTTAGACCTATAAATCAACTAACGATGTCAATCAAGCAAGACCTAATACTTGAATTATCGAATCAATTAGATAGGCGATCTAGGAATGACAATTTACAAATTGTAACAACAATTTAAAGAAAAGGATAACTTTTCAAGTTTATTTTATCAAAATTTGTGTTCTTACAAGCCAAAAACATTTACAAATAGTAGAAAATTAACTAGGCCATCATGGGCATTAAACTAGACAACAAAGACAAGAAAATGAAAGGTTTCAAAAATAAAAGTTGGTCTGAAAAGCCATTGCGGCGCAGTGGCTTGTACTGCGACGCAACAAAGTAAGCAAAAACGAAAACCATCAAACTTGGACCCCACTGCATAGCAGTGGGACTTCAGCCCATTCCCTCTGTGTTTCCAATCTTTAACTGCGTAGCAGTGACTTCCTGATGCGTAACGGTGAGTCTCGAAGTGCAATTTGGAGCCAAACAAGCCTCCCAAGTCACCAAACAAACCCCCGAGCCATGATGCCTTCATATGCCTCGTTCCTAACCACAAGTACCACCTCTTGACCCTCCGCAACCGTATCATATGACTTGGTCGCGCTTTGTTGTTGGTTTCCCCTTTAGATCCAATTTACTTTTATCCTAAACAAAAATATAGACTCAAAGTTTTTTAGTTTCAATCATTTTCTATGGTAATAATATTAATAATAACAATAATTATAAAAATAGTAGTAACAATAATAATAAAAATAAAATTAAATCAATAATTACTAGTCTTGATAATACTTTTAGTTACAATCACTTTGTATAAAATAATAGAAAATAGTAATACTAATTAATAAACCAAGAAAATATTATTATATTGATTGTAAATTATAGAATTACATAAGAGATTGATTGTCTATGTATAATACTATCATAGTTTAAGCACGAAGTAAAACTAACCTAACCCTAAGACTTATGGGTACGGCCTATAGGGCGAGCCCGACTATGTCCTGTCTAATACGCTCCTGCAAGTTAAGAACGGGTAATCGTTATGCAGCTTGAATCTTAGATTATAATGTCGAATGCAACTTTTTTCTTCTAAACCTTTATTTCTTTCCAATATTCCTTCTTCTCTCTTCCTTGTTTTTGTTTGCACGGAGGCAGAGTTGTATTCTGCCTAACGGCTTCCTTTTTTTGTGGACGTTTTGTAACGTCGGGGCTTTTGTTTTGCACAGAGCTTGTGTTTTGCTCTTTAGAAAGGAGCATCAACTTGGCTGCCAATTGTTGTTCTTTAAGGCATTGATCTCCGACAAATCAAAGGGAGAAATATACGATGAAGATGGCCACGACTTTAGTTGTTTGATAACGACATCAACATTATTTGGCGTGTTATGGCGACTAGGGTTTTTGTGTGTTAGGGTTTATAAATATGACATGAAATTGGTTGAAAATAAAAAAAATATAAATCATGGGATTTAAAACCCTTATTTGATAATGAATGAAAAAATAAAGGATCCATCCGGACCGCCGACGTTTTGTCGGCGACCGGAGGATGGTTTTTCCGGTAGAAGTTTTTCTAGAGCCTTGGCTCTGATACAATAATAAAACAAGAAAATATAATTGTATTGATTTTGAATTGTAGAATTACATAAGAGATTGCTTGTCTATATATATTACTAACATAACTTAAGCACCAAGTAAATCTAACCTAACCCCAAGCCTTATGGGTAAGGCCCATAGGACTAGCCCAACTATGTCTTATCTAATACCAATAATAATATAAATACCAATTTTATTATTACTCTAAAATATATAAACATATATAATAACAAACAAAAGCAATAAAAGAGCTTTGAAAATAACTTAAAAAGTAAGAAATATAAATCCAATATTTTACAAAAATGAAAAAAGATGAGAGAAGTACAATTTTGGACCTCTACTACACCAAAACATATACTTACCACTAGACTAAACACTACTTTAATAACAAATTTTGGTTTTGAATACGTAATATTAAAAAACACTACACTATTTACTAGAATCACTTATTTTAAAAATTAAGTATGAGGAGTAATAAAGATAAAAATATATTTATAAAGTGTAATTTGCTACTCTACAATATTTTAATCTAAAACCTATAAACAACAAAATTTATATGGTGAAACAAATCTACCAAAGAATTTAGTAATAAATTTGTAAGATAAAAACTAGAAATAATTTTTAGAAATAAATGTTTGTTATAAATTCATTTCTAAATAATGTATTTAATACATGTAATAAATTCCCTTAAAATATATGTATAGTATTATTATTAATACATGTAAGAAATTCAATATATATATATATATATATATATATATATATATATATATATATATATATATATATATAGAGAGAGAGAGAGAGGTTTGTTAAAACAAACCTTAAAGTAAAATAAATTAAAAAGAATAAAAAAGTAATATGACGTTAGAATTTTTGTATCATCGTTCATTTTAATCATATCTCAAACTTTAAAAAACGAAGTTTTGTTGTACGTAAAAACAATGTGAAGTTTTATTGTTGTGTATCAAATTTGAATATTTATTTTACAAAAATAATTAATTTGATGCAAAACTTCTAAATGACATATATTTTGATGCATATCAAAATTTGTTTTTTTTAAGTTTGTTATAATTGAATAAATAAATATAATACAAAATTACACACACAAATTATTTTTTCATTTTTTTTTTACTTATTTTACTTTAAGTATTATATTATAAGAATCTCGTCATATATATATGCATGATTCTATTATTTTATTTATTTAATTAATTATTATTATTATTATTATTATTATTATTATTATTATTATTATTATTATTATTTTTATTATTATTATTTCGATAGAAGGGAAATACCCGACATAAATTTCATTCCAATAAGAAGACATAAATTTCATTCCAATAAGAAATAAACATTACAAGATATGATGGGAATTACATCAGGGTAGTATCAAGAAACCTAGATACTAAAACAAACCACATACTAAACATAAAAATCTAAATGTCTACTTTGCTTCAAAGTCTCATATCCGCAAAATCGAAAACCAACATCAGCCTTTATGGGGTATTATTAATATTAGTATTAATAGTAACTGAGTTTATATGATATTGGAAATAAATTAGTAAACGAAAGGCTAAAAGTTGTGTCATAAGTTTATTTGTAACATCATCAATTTTGTCATTAATCATGATCTGTATTGTCATAAAGAAAATTATTAGCTGGTCGTTATATCTCTAAAATATTAGAATCTAAAATTATATAAATACCAAACGAATCCCATGAGAAAAATCAAAATATACAAGAAAGAAAAACATGTAAAACCCGTTTACTATCAAAATATCTTGGAAAGAAAAAATAAAATTTGAAGAAGATAAAAACAATGCACTTCAATTTCTTTTGTCTTCTTTTACAATTAATTAAAATTATATTTATAGAATTTAAATTAAGAAAAAGTAAAAACAATGTGTTAGGGATACTTTAATCATTTCAAAGTGAATGATTGCATTTAAATTAGGGTGAGAGGGACTAGACCCGTAGGAATTATGATTCATGGATAGAACCTGTTATATTTAGACAAACAGATGGATCATTTATGTAATTAACTCATATAAATATATATCATATTAATTAGTTTTTATAACTTCTTTTATTATTAGTATCAAAGATCTTAGCATGAATAAGTACATTTACAAGTATCAATCATGATACAACGACCAAGGGAATGAGACCCATGTTTAGCTTTGCAGGTTTTATTGCAAACAGGCTCGTAACATCTATTATACGTCCAAGTTGCTTCACATGCTTCGCTAGTCATCATCTCAAAACCTAATAAGATATCAGTTCAAGAAATTATCATATTTGAAGAACCAAAATCACATCTAACCTGTTAGAAGAATTTAGAAATTGAACAAAAGAATTTATCATATATGATCAATTAAAAGTAAGTAATATAAATATTACCGGAAATTGTGAGTATGAGCAAAAGAGAAACATAAAGCTTAAAGGATGCCATTTTTCGTTTTTTCTTTTTCTTCTTTTCTTGATATTTCTTACCACTCTTGTAAAATGAGTCTAGTTAATATTTGAAACGTTGGATTTATGGAAAAATGTCGCATTGAATGCATAACGTAATATATATATATATATATATATATATATATATATATATATATATATATATATATATATATATATATATATATATATATATATATCTTTAATCTTTAATATATAATAAAAGAGAGGCATTAAATGTCAAATGGCGAAGTAAGGTCCATTAGATGGGTTAATATCTTTGATTTCAGCGATTAGATCAGATTGATGATGTCATCAAACACTATTTTTATTTACACCCTCTTACTATACATAATTACATTCTCTTTTTTATTACATCTCTACTGAAATAAAAAACATATTCTAATTACTTATAAATTGTTTAATTTGGACTATGACTTACGTTATTATTATTCTAAAATCTCATAATACAAAATATTAATACATGTCTATAAATGTAAACGGGTATATGTTATTATTACTATAAACATGTGTATAAACGTAAAGGTATATATGTTTATATGTATAACATTGTCTTCTTATGTTAACTTATAATCTATATAATTATACGATTCAATATTTATCCTTTTCCGCAAATATAAATTTAAAGGTGAAACTGAAAATACGTATACGTAAACAAATGAAACGCCATTTTTTTGAATATACAACTCATATTATCATAAATTGTTAATGACACACAACGTTTTCTCGGTTTCTATATATTATATTTGTATTTTTCTCGATTGGATTATCCGCGTATTCGCGGGAAATAAACTAGTATATATATAGTATGTGGATCAAATACAAACCATGTTTAAAATACATACCAATAAGTTCGTTTTAAAAAATTATTTAAAAATAGTTAAAAAAAAGTTTTTTTCACATTTTTTTCGGAAAATCTTCCTAAAATAACCTCCAGAATCTTTTTATTAAATAATTTTTTTTTTGATTTTTTCGGAAAAAAAACGTAGATCCATTTTTTCTATAGATGCATTTTTCTAATTTTATAAAAATTGCATCTACTTATTTTAAAATATACATCTAATTTATAGATAAAACTGCATCTTATTATTAATAATACAAAAAAATTGAGTTAAAATCCACCTTATTTTTGAAAATACATCGACTTTTCTAAAAAAAATACATCTACCGAAAAAATGCATCCAAGTTTTTAAAAATCAAAAATTTCGAATTTTTTTTTTCATAAAATGATTCTAGAGGTTATTATAGGATGATTCTCCGAAATAGTTTTAAAAAAAAACATTTTTTTTTTTACCATTTTTAAATTGATTTTGGAATGTTCCTACCGATATATATTTTAAACATTGAGTGTATCGGAACCTCACTATATATATATATATATATATATATATATATATATATATATATATATATATATATATATATATATATATATATATATATATAGGGTGAGGTTTAAAAGAGATCTCCAATTCTTTAGAGATTCAAGGATCCATTTCCTAGCCATACATTTTCCCTTAATATTTTTTTTTTATCATTTTTTTTTTTCGTTTTTTAATTCGGTTTTCTTTTTTTGCTATGTTTTACTTAACTTTTTTCTTTTTTCAAAATCACATGTGATTTTTTTGTAAACCAAAATTAATAAATTTTCAAAAATTGAAATCACATGTGATTTTTAAAAACCAAAATTAATAAATTTTAAAATCACACGTTAATTTTTTTTTTTTTTGTCGAAAATCACATGTTATTTTCAAAAACCAAAATTTATAAATTTTAAAGTCATATTTGAAAAATTTGTTTCTCGAAAATCACATGTGATTTTATAAGCAAAATAGTTTGTAGGTTAAAAATTACATGTGATTTTGGTAAAGAATAATCAATAATTTTTAAAATCAAACTTGAATTTACCAATGAAAGATTTGTAGATTGAAAATCAAATACGATTTTTAAAAGTAACGTTGAAAATCAAATGTGATTTTCAGAAGAAAATAAAAAAAAGTAAATAAAAAGGTAAAAGAAAAAAGTAAAAAAAAAAATTAGAAAAAAAGTAAAAAAAAAAAAAAAGAACAAAGATTTAAGGAAAAATGGATGGTTAGGAAAGGATCCCTGGATCGATAGAGAATTGGGGATCTCTTTTGAACCCAAATATATATATATATATATATATATATATATATATATATATATATATATATATATATATATATATATATATATATATATATATATATATATAGAGAGAGAGAGGTAGGATCTCATAAAAAGATATGTAAAATAAAAAGGATAGGGAGTGATGAGGTGGTGACACGTGGTAGACAAAAAAAAAACCATTATTATATCATAAGGGGTATAATCGTCATTTAACACCAATTTGAACCCTGGTTTCCTGGTAGTAGAGGCGGCGTGCCACTCCGGGTACAACCTGTTTTGTAATAAAAATGATAAAAATTGTATTTAAAGACAATATTTTGATCATAATAATAGTAAATTGCACAAATCCATAGGAGAAGACAACATTTAAATTAGATAGTAATTTGATAAAAAAAAAAATCAGAATTAAACTCACAAAATATACAAATCTTAAAAATCTAAGATTTTTCTTGTTGTGTAAATATAATTTTCTTATTCTTTTTCAATGTTCTTTATATCTTACAACAAACATGTGTATGTGTTTTTTTCGACATTTGAATCAAAGATCTAAATTGGTTGAATGTTCAGAGCTGGAAAAAAAAACGAATCTGTTTTGGAGGTAAAGAAACTCAAAACGTAAACTTGTATGATGTTGTAACGACGACGAAATAAACGACATGTGGTAGTCGGAAGTAGTGGCGTTCGATGGTAGGTGGTGGCCGGAGGTAGGTGGTGGTCGGAATCAATAAAGGTGGTGGAGATGTGGGATGAAAGAGAAAGGAGAAGGAATCAAATAAAGGAAAAGGGTAGAAAGACTTATATGCCCCTAACCTTACATATCTTTAATATATAATAAAAGAGGGAACTTAAATGACATATGGCGAAGTAAGACCCATTAGATCAGTTAAACTATTTGATTCTAGCCGTTAGATCAGATTGATGATGTCATCAAATATCATTTTTAGTTTACACCCTTTTACAGTACATAATTGTATTCTCTATTTCATTCCATTTTCACTTAAATAATACCCGTCTCTTATCCCAATTTATCAATCGTTATTTACTGATAATCGCTCAATAATCTGCACTATGATTTATTTTATAATTATTCTAAAATCTTGTGCATAAACGTAAAAATATGTATATTATTATATGAGTAACATTGTCTTCTTATAATAACATAAAAGAACATGTACATAAACATAAATGTTATGATTCAATTTTTGTCTATATTTGTTCGCGTTATCGCGTGACAATAATCTAGTATATATATATACTAGATTATTGTCCCGCGATAGCGCGGACATATATAAAAATTGAATTGTAAACATTATGTTTATGTAGATTTTAAGTTATTATGAAAAGATAATGTTATACGTATAATAACATATATACCTTTACGTTTATACGCATGTTGTTTATAATTATAATAATAACATATACACCTTTACGTTTATACCTTCAAGTTGTGATGAGGTTAGTAGGGATTACGCTATGCATATACATAGGTAATCCCTAAAACCTAAATACTAGAATGGGCTTTTATTCTTAAAGCCTGTTGCTACAGGCAAGCCCATTGAGCAAAATACTTGTACAGCCTGTGTCACACCCCGCTAAAGCGGAAACACGGAAGTGTGAAGAGCTGGAAAATCATGTCACAGATCATACAAACATAACGGTAAAAGAGTCATTCATTCAAAATAAAAAGTAAATGTTTAAAACAATTTGAACAACCGAAAGATAAATTGTTTAACACAACGACACATGGTTAAAAGTGTTCATAAAATAATTCCCAAAACAACTGGCCAAGGTCTTTCCCAACAACGTCCTCACGCGACCGCTTTGACCCATCCACGCCATGCATCATGAGCTTACACTAAATTTCCTGAAACATAAGATAAAGTGTCAACTACGAAAACGCAGTGAGTGAGTTACAGTTTAAATAGTGGCATAAAAAGTATGAGTAAAGTATATAACGTAAGGGTTTCCCAACGGGAAGATTAGCGGAGAAAGTCGCTTAAAAAGTTTATATACTTGTAAAGTTTAAGTATCGGGCGAATTGTGCCCTAACTTGTAAAGACTAAATAGATTCACATTTAGTCAAATAGTAACAGCGGATAATCATCGCTAAAAGTTTATAAGTTTATGCGTAAATAACTAAATAGATTTCTTGTATCAATCCCTTGGCATCTATAACTAAGTGTTCACACTAATCCGATTATCAACCGAGAGGCCCCAACTTCCCGCCTCTCAAACGGAAAGTTAAAAGAGAGAAATTCAGTAATATGTACTTAGACTGCCATCTAAGCAAGGAACGGTTATTTCCTAAGTATCGATACCCATAATTACTATACGGCTTAAGTAGTTAATAGTGTGTAAGAGAGAAACTAAAACATGGGTGGGCACTGGGAAAGCTTATCATTTTAAAAAGAGAGAGTATCACGTCACTTAGAAACATGTTATAGTTCCATCAAGGGTCGGTTACGCATACAAGTATCAATAAGTAGTTGAGATAAAGAGATACATAACAATTATAAGTAGAGAAAGAGATGTTTTACGCATATGAGATTAAGTAGACGTTTCAGTGTCATAGTTTGATAAATCAAGTTTAGGTTTAATAAATCAAAGTTTGATAAATCAAGGTTTCAGTATTGCAAGTTGTTTTGTAAAGTATAACATGCAAATAATCTTATGTTTCCCCCAAAATGTAAAACATATAAATAAGGGGTTGTAACTCACGGATTGCGAAGAGATCGGAAACTTGGAATGCGGTCGAAAAGTATAAGCCGGGAATCACGGATTGCCTATTAATACCAAGGTAGTTTAATGAGTGTTATATTATTAAGTTCTTAATAATAATATAGGTAATTGTCATTAAAGTGTAAGTGTCAAAATAGTCCAAAGGTAATTATCGCGTATTGTCCGAAAGTCCGATTTAGCGTTTTAGGTCATTATATCTTTAAGTGTTTTGCTCGCTGAAGTGATTTGTAATTTCCGATGAAATTTGGGCAGCGCTTCCGCGCCCAAATTTCATATCCAAAAATTACCAATCAATTCCGCTCACAAATCACCTAAAATACAATAACACATATAATATAGTTTATTAAAGTCCAAATGGTCCAACACAAGTCACTTTTATAATAGATCTTGTTTATCTCAGTCCCTTTATGATTTGGTAAAAGTCCAGAATGTATACACAACTTTTAAATCGAGAAAACGACGATTTTTGGGAGGACAGCAGCCCGGTGCTGCGCACCTGGGCACAGGTGCGGCGCACCTGGCTGCTGTCACAATCCCGTTTTGTGTTTTTCTTGCTAAAAACGTTTTGTGACTTGTAGATTTTAACATGCAACCAGTGTATAACATATAAGATAAAGTTTTGTCAGTTTATAAACAACTTTAAACCACAAATATGTAGATCTAATTACTTTTTAGTTAAAACTCGTTTTTGTAAGAAAAGTGATATAAAACTTCATAAAAACTCTTCTTTGATGTTTAGATCTAACATGCAATCAGTAAATATGGTTTTAAACAACATTTTAACAGTTCCAAAATCGTTTTTATCCACAGATTTGTGGATCTAAAGAATATTTCGATTAAAAACGTTTTTGACCATAAAAAGTCATAGATTTATGAAAAATCGGATTTTTAACCGTTAGATCTTACATGCAAATGGATATTAGTGAAATAATAGTAAAAGTATAGAGATCTACCGAAGGAAAACTCTAGGTGAAGAGTTTTGGCCGGATTATTGCTCCAAAAACGTTTACAACCGTGGTCCTTTTTGATAAAACGATACCCCTTTGCTTCTACTAAGGTTTGGAACGATTTGTATGGATGGAAATGTGTTTATAATGATGAAAAGTCACTGGAGTTTGATTATTCTTGAGAGGATTTGAGAGAAGATGTGTTTGTGTGTGTTTTTAGTTTTGAATAAAATGAAAGGTAAAATGAAAATGAATTGATAATAGGGTATGGGGTTTCCCAAATCTGGTCTTGGGACAGGTAAAGCAGTAAAAGACTCGTTTTTGATTGGTCCTTGTGGGTGGTGAGTGGTAAAAACGAGTAAAGGACCAAATGTGTAAAATTTTTGAATCCAGGCGCCAGGTGCTGCGCACCCTAGCACTAGGTGCTGCGCACCGGGGCTTTTGTCCTTTTCAAAATTTTCGTTTTTGCGTTATTGATTCGTTGGACCTTTTTGTTAATTGAAAGTTTTTAATTATGATAAGTTATGAACTTAGGAAAGTTCAATAAGTGTTTTCTTGGTATTAGGACTTATAATTTTGATTCCGGAGGTTATTTCGACACTAGTTCCGATAAAGTATAGATTCAAAAGTTACGAACCAAAATAGAGCGAACGAGACAAAGAAGTAACTAACGTTCCGAGTTGATATAACAATAGAATAAGTACCTGGATTTTGACGGTTGTCACAGCCTGTATGCCATTGCCTGACAGGCTGTCAATTGCCATTGCATATGTCAATTGTCAATAATCATTTATGTCATTGCCATTGCATATGTCAATTGTCAATAATCATTTATGCATATGCCATTGCATATGTCAATTGTCAATAATCATTTATGCATATGCCATTGCATATGTCAATTGTCAATAATCATTTATGCCATTGCCATTGCATATGTCAATTGTCAATAATCATTTATGCATATGCCATTGGATATGTCAATTGTCAATAATCATTTATGCCATTGCCATTGCATATGTCAATTGTCAATAATCATTTATGCATAGAAGACGATTAGTATACCAGTGATTGATTACCAAGGCAGTTTAAGTATTCAATATGGTCATTAATTGATGGACGCTCCATATACTTGAAACTGGTCATATAAATACACAGTCTCAATCATTGTCAAAGGAGACTTCAATCTCACTTCAACACACACAAAAGCTTAAACAGAGTTCATATACTCTTGCTTCCACCCTCAACCTTGATCACCCTAGGTTCGTCAAGAACTTGTTGGGTTTGCACTGTGATCATCACAGGAGATCCAAGGTTGATATCACCTCACCTTTGTGTTTGACAATCGTTGCTCAAACAAGTTGCATGGACTTCTTTCTTCAAAGATAGCACATGAATTAGTCTGGAGCATCATGGTACAACTTACTGAAGAACGAGCAAAAGGAAAAGAAGCGGAATGACAAGACAAGGATGACAGAGGGAATGCATAAATAACTTTTCTTGTAATGAAGTAGTTAAAACGTTGATGTCTGAAACTTGTACTTTTGATAGTTCATAAAAGTTCAAGGTTAGGGGGAGATTGTTGGCTTATAACTTAGTCAAAATAGTTTTAACTCATTAATACTACTTCTAACTACGGATAGAGTAACTTACAAGATTAATACGGAAGTTATTAATATTGAAGAAGTTACTACGGAAGACAAGGTTAATACGGCTGTTCAACAAGATACTACGGAAGCTTTCATTACTACGGATAGTTCAAGATACTACGGACTTGAAGTTACTGCGGATACTCTTGTCATGCACGTTTAAATCAAATAGATAGAGTTTCAATTGTATTTAAAGTATGTTTCCTTTTTAGATATAGATGTAGATTCCTAGTTTATATAGGATAGCCTCAAGGTCTATAAATAATAGATCCTTGTAAGATAGTAAACACGTTGTATTGATATTATTGATTAATGCAATTGAGGCTTAACATTCGACAAACATATTGTTCTTATTTTGTTCATTATACTCAAATATTGTTTGTTTGTTTAACTTGTAAATATCAAAGTGTTCATCTCCGCTGCTGAACTTCTTTGATAGATCACGATCTAAAAAGGTTAAGGTTAACGAAGTATACAAGCTTTATTGATCCTGACATTGGGGTTCAAAGGGGATCCCTAATTCTCTAGAGTCCCAGAGATCGTTTCCTAACCACCCATTTTTTCTTATATCTTTATTTTTTTATTTTTTTTTACCATTTTTCTAAAAAAAAAAATTTACTTTTTTCTTTTACCTTTTTATTTACTTTTTATTTTTTTTTCTTCCGAAAATCACATTTGATTTTCAACCTTATTTTTAAAAATCACATGTGATTTTCAATCTACAAATCTTTTATGGGTAAAATCACAATTATTGATTATTTTTTTACCAAAATCAAACTATTCTGCTTATAAAATCACATGTGATTTTCGAGAAACAAATTTTTCAAGTGTGACTTTAAAATTTATAAATTTTGGTTTTTGAAAATCACATTTTATGTTCGATAAAAAAAAATTCGTGTGATTTTAAAATTTATAAATTTTGGTTTTTGAAAATCACATGTGATTTCAATTTTTTACAGAAAAATCACATGTGATTTTGAAAAAAAAAAAATTAAGTAAAACATAGCAAAAAAGAAAAAAAACGAATTAAAAAACGAAAAAAAATGAAAAAAAAAAAATATATTAAGAGAAAAATGTATGGGTAGGAAGTGGATCCCTGGATCTAATTGGAGATCTCTATTGAACCTCACCATATATATATATAAATTCTATTGCGTATAAATACAAAATACTTATGTATTTCAAATGCATAAGATAGACATTAGGATATTTAAACATATATATTATAAGATATAGACTATTTAGTTAATTTATAAAAGTTTATAATTTAAAATTTTTAATTTTCAAAACAAATTATGTTCCATAATTTTAAAGTTTCAAAAAGAACTTACTTGCGTTGTTATAATTAATCTTAATTTTCATCATTGATTTAAATTAGATTAATAGTTAAAAGGTTGATATCATGAAATACCATTAAAAAAATTAAAATTAGTTAAACCAATCATAACTTTTCATTTTAAAAACTAATTTTAATTTAGTTTTGGTTAAAAATTAATTATCTAAAAAACCGTAAATGTATTAAACGATTAAATTACATCATTGTAATGCATTAAATTCTCTTTCTGTAAAGCACGCACTTGATATATTTTACACGAAAAAAAATTTCAGAGTTTTTTTTATGGGTTTTGAAATTTTATATTAGAGTAGGAGAATTGGATTCTGCGTGGGAGGCTGACGTCACCGTTCTGCCATTTTTAATGGTGGTTGTCGGCTCGGTTTCAGGTGGTGGTGAGCCCAGACAGACGATTGAAGGAGGAAACTTTTTTTTTTCTCTTTACTTTTGTTTCATTATTTGAATGATGCATTTGAAAAGAAAAAAAAACAAACATAAAAAATTTGTTTGAGAAGCTTCAATTGAATACGAAAGTTATTCATGATGAGTTTTTTTTATTTTATAAAAAGGGTATGGATTTAAAAAAAAAAAGGTTTACTACTACGGCTAACACTACGATGAAAGGGGTCATGAAGTGACACTGAGGTGGCATCCAGGTGAGATGTGGTCAAAACCACCACTCCTTATTCTTTTATAAAATCATGATTTTATTATATGTAATTTTAGTAGTTTGACATATTATTTTATGTTTTTTTATTTATTATAGTTGAATGTTGATAATATAACAAACTAAGTTTTGAAATTCATATTTAATATTAAAATCACATGTCATTGTACCTTATGGATATCAACATTTTTCCAAAAAACGGATAAAAACGACTTTAAAAATATATAACACCACTACTCCAATTAAATATAAAAACAAGGTGATCGCAATGGTATGATTTGTTTCATCTGACGATTAACGGTTTGTGAGATAATATAATTTTAAAAAATGGAAAAAAAAAATTAACTTTGGTTTAAATCTTATTTATTAGATTAAAATAAGATGAATAGTAAAGTTTATGTCTTTGATCGCTAGAAAATTATATTTCTTAATTAATTATTTCTTAATAGTTAAAATCTTAATTTTCATCATTTATTTAAATTAGATAAATAGGTTAAAAGTGATATTTAGTTGGTACTATTTAAAACAAACTCTATATATAACTTAGATATATTTGGGAAATGGATTTTAGAAGTTTATGAAGACTTGAGCTTGTGATATTTTAGAAGCTTTAGAGCATCTGGTGTGGCTCGTTACCCGTTTTGTTTTGGGCTCGTTGTCGCACCCACAACGAGGGCCTCCCTCGTTACCATACCGAGGTGTCTCGTTGTGGGTTTCGTTCTCGTGGGTCGTTGTGTTGACAACAACCGGATTGTGTAATTTTTTTATTTTTTATTTTGCAAAGGTCGAGTTAATAATAATAAAAAAAAATTTAACCTAACGGTCAAAACTCGACCCGTTAGATTTTTAAATTTTTAAATTTTTAAATTTTTAAATTTTTAAATTTTTGTTTTTTAATTAAACACCCTTTCACCCATAAATGATCCCCATTTTAACCAAAACATCACACCATTTCTCAATCTCATTGTATCTCAATCTCAATCTCAATCTCAATCTCAATCTCAATCTCAATCTCATACCATAATCTCAATATCATACCATAATCTCAATCTCAAACATTTTTCAATCGTAAAAATGTATTTATCGTCTCCGAACGCTCCCCAAACAAACACAAACACACCTTCGACGCCACAATCACAAACACAATCCGATTTCACAAACTACCACAATCTACCAAAAGCACTATTGTCACAAAAAATACCAAATTTTAACCAACAACAAAAAAAATAAAATAATTTAAACACCTTTTTTTCGCAATCACAACAACAACCCCAACCCAACCCATGTTCAACCCCGATCAATTTTTTATGCATCAACAACTTTTGTTGCAACAACAATCACAATTTTTACCTCAACAATCCCAAATTTTACCTCAACAATCCCAAATTTTACCCCAACAATCACAATTTCTACCAAACCAACCACAATTTCCACCTACACAATCACAAAGCCAAATTCAAGAAACCCAAGAAATTGTTCAAGAAACTGAAGACGTGGTCCAAGAAACGCGACGACCCTCCACATCTAATCCAAAAAAGAAAAAGGTGTGCAAAAATGTGGCATAGTCGACGCCCGAGGGGGTACCTTTGGCAAAAATGTGGTGTCACTTTTCTGAAACTTCCGACATCGACAACAACCAACCCGACGCAACATTTTGGAGACGAATTGTATCGGGTTACAACGAACAAGCTAAGGGGCACAGATTTGTGGAGAGAAACAAGGAGTCCCTGAAAAGCAAGTTCGCGACAATGAGTGTCGCGGTAAATAATTTTATGGGCCACCATTCGGAGTATTTACGACTTTGGGCTAGCGGGTCCGACGATTCAAAGGTTTTAGAGGCGGCTCGTGAAATATATTTTGACACGGAGGGTGAGCCTTTTAGGCAAACGGCGGTGTGTGAAGTTTGGAGAGAACATAGCAGATGGTGTGTTTTAACCAAAATAGAAACTCCAATTACCACCGTCAACCTTGAAGACGTGGATATTTCGGATGATATTTTCGCGGATGATCATCAAGAACGACCTCGCGGAAAACAAAAGGAAGTAAAAGAAAAGAATCATCTGATGCATCTGAAAAAGCATAATCACCTTCGTTGTTGGCATTTTGTGGAGTAATCGCTGCACAACTAAAGAAAATTACAAAAACAAAAAAAAATATCGCCCAAACAAAAAAAGAAATACTCCTAGTCCAAAAAGAGGCGGCTTATACAAGTGCAAGAAGAGACGATATGTTGTTTCTTCAACAAAGTACGGACAGGTTGCCACAAGCACAAGCGGAGTGGATCGAGGCCGAAAAAATATAAATCCAACAAAAATATGTGATGATTTAGCTTTTAGTATTTTTTTTTAGTTTTAATAATTTGTATTGTTTTTTATTTTAATAAAATCTTATATTTATCTTATTTAAATGTTTTAAAAAAAAAACTAGGGGTCCCACATCTCCCACAATCACCCACAATCATCATTATCACACCACAAAAAAACCTATAATCATGATTTTCAATGTCACCTCAGTAAAAGTAATCTCAGAATCATTAGAACCACGATTATCATACCATATTCTCTTATAATAAGTGTATTTGTATGATAGTTTTTAAAAGAATTTATTAGAATTTTAAGCCCCATAAACTTAACCTCTCCAAATAGGTTTAAGTGGCTTGGGATTTTGAATATTAAAATTACTTTTTTTTCTTTTTCTTTATGAATTTTTTTTAATGACAGAGGTATTATGTGATGTTAGAATCACATACTTAATTCAGTCAAACTGAAAGCATTTTTATAGGCAGTCAAGGGTAGTCTTTGTTAGCTCATGTATTACCACATGGGTCATGTTATGCAAACCCCCCTACCCCAACCCCTCCTATCATACTCTATCAATCTACACTATCACATCAACTACCTCTATTTTTTAATAATCTATTTATTAATATTTTATTATTACTATTATAAATAACATTATTACTATTATTATTTTTCTTTTTTTATTATTATTATTATTATTATTATTATTATTATTATTATTATTATTTATGTTTACCTTTTACTATATTCTTTAAACTCACAACATATAACTTGGTATAATTATAGAGAATGTGTTTGACGTAACGTCTTATGTTGCTTAAGTTTTTCGTATTTTTTTTTACAAAAAGATGATAGAAACTTGTGTCTTATGACATATTATTATTTGATATTTATAGAGTTACATACTTTAAATCTAATAGACTCAAAGCCTACATGTCAGAGTTTAACTAAATCTAATATTCACTTTCAGTTTGAGCACCGAAATCACGAAAACTCAACCTAGAGAATAAAACTGTAATTAAAGAAAAAAACATTGTAAAGATAAAACTAGATAGATTATTATCATTAAGATTAAAATAAGTTGTCCTATTTTTGCAACCAATAACGTTAAAAAAGGTAATATAGATGTTTTGTAAGAATAAGATATAAGAAAAGATAAATTATTATCATTAAGATTAAAACAAGTTGTTATTTTGGTTAAATTTGGTATAATATATATTAAATATTATATATTATTATTTATAAAAAATAATTTAATTAATATTAATATTTAGGATATAAAAATGTTTTTATAAAAATAGTATTTAGGATATAAAAATGTTTTTATAAAAATATTTATATAAATATTTATATAAAAAATGTATTTATTAAAATATTTATATAAAATGTGTTAATGGTTTAATTAAATGTGTTAATAGTTTAATTAAAATGTATTGATCCTTATTTATTAAATTTTTATAGATGTTTAATAAGCACAATGAATTAACTGATTGGGCTCAAAATATAGCTCGAAACCTAGGTTTTGTTATTGTTAAGCGAAGAACCAAATATAAGAACGAGTATACACATAAGATCTATTATATTTGTGAAAAGGGTGGACACAAATTTGACAAGATTTGTTGCAAACTATAAATCTTAATAGAGATTTTTACACCAATATCTACTGTTTTTTATTATACCGAATATGAGAATAATAGGATGCGAATGTTGCATTTTAATACGCAGTTTATTTTTTCGTTAAATTATGTATAATGTTTGTTATTTTACCAGAAATTTATTTATATCATTTCTGGTAAAAACGAATGTTGCAAAACAGAAAAATTATGTTTTATCGTCCATTCGATTTTACCAAATATGTGAATAATAGAATACGAATTATACCGAATATGTGAATAACATTGTTTTTTATTATACCAAATATGTGAATAATACTGTTTTTTTATTAATACATAATTTATTTGTTCGTTATATCATTATACTGTTTTTTATTATACCGAATATGTGAATAATAGAATACGAATGTTGCATTTTAATACACAATTTATTTTTGTGTTAAATTATGTATAATGTTTGTTATTTTACGATACTTAAAATTATAAAGAACGATAACAAAAAGAAAAAAAAAAGACAAAAAAACAAAAAGTCATAAAAGTTTCATAAAATTTTCATAAAAACAATATTTTATATTTCAATAGAGATGTGATTTTTGAATTTGATAGTTTCATTGTTGTCGCTATTAGCTTTTGCACACTGCACATGCTGCCACCATTGATACCCGAGCCTGGTAAACCCCCCTGCAACCATCAATCCAATGTGACTTCGAGATTCCCTTTTTACCCTTTTCCCATTTTGTGTAATGGTGGTATGGCGTCTCTAACACCCGGAGTTTTATCAAAGCTATTACAAAATCTAGATAACTCTACGGCTAAGATCACGGGAACTCATCGTTCTCCGCTTCTTCAAGTTATTGGAATAGTCCCACAGGACGACATTTTCGATTTCGATAACAAAAACAAGTCCTTTTACTTACGAGTCTCGGACTCGCTTCATTCGGCTTACGTCTCGGTTGTTGACGGAGATGTTGATTTGATATTGAATGATAAGATTCAGTTGGGTCAGTTTGTTCATGTCACACGCCTTGATTCGGGCTCTCCGGTTCCGATTCTTCGCGGGGTTAAACCTGTTGCCAAACGGAGGCCTTGTGTTGGTGATCCTAAGGATTTGATTTCTAGTGATTTGTTGTTGGTTAGGGGGAAAAAGAAAGAGACTAGTAGTAATACTTGTTCTTCTAGAAGGTTGTCGTTGTCGAATGTGAAGATTGGTGAGGATGTGGATGTTAGGAGGTTGAGTTTGGATTGGTCGGCTAGGAAAGGGTGGGACCGGAGTCCGTTGCCCGTGGTTAAACACCGTCGGTCTGGGTCGGAGACGAATGGCGGGTTAGATATAAGGCCTTCATCTCCATTATGTCCTTCTACTCCGGTATATCTCTTAAATTTAAAATACTATCTTCGTTCCAAAATTATTGTTCACATGTCTATTTCTATATGTTTCAAAATATTTATTCAATTATAAGTTTCAAAAATCATAAACTTCTAAACAGTAAAGATAAACTTTTATTAGTTGTACAATGTAAATGTGATGAGGTTGGGGCGGGCGGAGCCATAATACTTGTACCAAATGCTTTAAAACTTTTAAAAAAGAGGTTTAATTACCCACCCATAGAGCCGAGCCTGTAAATTACAGACTCTCTCAGAACCTCCAACATCCCAACAGCATGCTATAACCACTTGAACAAGTCGTAGTGGTCTACTTTAAAACTTTTATATTTCATATGTTTGCTTTTTCTTTCCATTATAAACTAGGCTTAATGTCTATATACGTTATATATTCATTTCTCACACCATCTTAGTAAATGTGACCTGTAAATTGGTAATACATCTTGCAAGTTAATATATAAAAATAAGTTACAACATAAAACAATTACTATATGTTAGCTCATTACTGACACTTACAGAATAAAATAAACCAATAATGAATGTTGACGGCTATCTGAACTGTGTAGGGTCTATATATTTATTTGTTACTATTTTTAAGTTACATTAAATTTTGTAAATGATGCCATTCTAAAAATAGAGCATGTTGGGAATCAGCTATGAAGTAAAAGACTTAAGATGTCATATCCTTTAATTTCCGTTGACTAGTTTAAAGATGGTTGTTTGGACGTTAGAGTTTATAGTCTAGCGGTATGTGAGTGACTCGGTAATTAAGACTTTTTAGGTTAACTCCCTTTTGAACAGGTTAAATGTGTGTCTTTTTTTATTATTCTAGTGGTTATATATGTCTATCTATCGTTAACCCGTAAACTTATAGCTATTTCTGTTAATTTACAATGTAACCTATAATATTGATTAATTGTAGATTTGTTGAAAACCATGTGGATATTCAGACGTATTAAATTTTGTAACTGATTCCAGAAATAGAAGTATGCTGGGAATCAGCTAAGACTCAATTTGATGTTTAAAATATTACTTCATTTGACTTTGAAGTCAAACTGCACACATCTTTCTTTGAAACATAGCAAATTGAGCTACTAAACATATTGTTTCTAAACCACTAATCTTGTTGCGTACTTGTAAAATTATATAATAAACACTTTGTGATGATGTAAAATATCGAGAGGACGCTTTACGCTTGCCAGTTTGATTGTAACTTCTTTTTTAATTTGCTGTCAACTATAGTGTGTTAGTTCTTGTTATTTAAGTATTCGACAGTTCTGTCTTGCAATTTTGAGATTTAAGTTTCTAGTCTAGAAATTAACTGTGAAATACAATGATTTGAGACTCTCTATGTATGAAAGCTCTATTCGATATCTGTATTACATTTCTATTTCTCAATATTATTAAAATAGTATACCGATGTCTATTAATAGTAGCATAGAACGAAGTTTAGTAAGGAAGTTTATTTACTTATTAAGAAAATCATAACAATCAACTCTTAATTGTAGTGACTATTGAAATAATTAAAATACCCTTTCAAATTATAAAAGTTGGAGAATCTTATGGACCAAAAAATTCTATACCGTTGATAATTCATAACCGGATTAGCTGAGAAAGGAAAAACTTGCAGTATTTATGGGATGAGGCTATAACAGATGGCATTTATTTTACTTCATATAAAGTCTGAATTATATTTATTTTTTTCAGGTTCGTTCAGTTAAGAAAGCTTCTTCGGTGAAGGATTTTGTTCTAAAACCGCCCAATCTGAATTTTGGGCCTCTTAAAAACAAAAACGCAATAGTCCCTGAAAAGCTAATAAGCAAACCTGTCAAAAAAGACTTGAAAACTTCATTTGATAGCGTTCCTGTATCAAGCCACCTTACCAGAGTGCCTATCAGTGCTAGAAAGTGGCCTGATTCAAATATATCATGGGATTTTGTTTCACCTACAATTCGTGATCTTGGAAAGGTATTCAAACTGTTGCGTTATTGGAGTCTTGTATTTGAGTGATGGGTCAAAGTTGGTATGAGACGAAACTGGTCAGGTCAAATTGACCCGGAACACTTCTTGAGTAATAAGTTTTATAATTTAGCATGTGTGTATATACATATGATTACCAAACTACTTTTGTGAATGAAATCGTTTAGGAGGTTTTATGCATTAAAAAAATACACATTAGGTGACTTTCGACCCATTTGTGCCGTTTCCACTTTAACTAAGTTTTCCAATATTAGATGTATCACTTGGTAGATGTAATAAACATAACCCGAATCAACCCGTTCATTAGTAAATGGGTCGAAATTGTCACCCCAGAACCTTTTCTAGTTTACTGGATGAGTTAATGTTTATTATACACATGACTGTTTCAGGAAGCTATTAGTCGTAGGAATCTTGGATTTTCATCTGCTGTACATGCTCTAGAAGAAACTTCAGCCATGGAGAACATCCTTCAATGCATGAGGTACAAGTTCCCCTGTCCCTTTTCTCGTGTCTTACTTGCTTTTTACTTATCGTTTACGGCAAAAAAACTTCATGTGCTTCTTTTGGAAGAATGATTTTTATGACATTTATTTGTTAATCTTAATTTTTTTTGCAGTCTGTTTGCAGAGATATGTAAACTTGCTGAGTCCTCTAGAAATCCTCTTGTTGAACAATTCTTGAACTTTCATCAAAAACTTCAAACGTCAACTGCTGTAGTGAACACCTTAGTTAACTTAAAGTCAACTGTCGATAAAACAAAATGTCATCCTAGGAACGGTGCACAGTGGGTGCAAGCTGCTTTAGAAACTAACCTTGCAAAATTTACTTTGTGTACACCGGAAGATAGTACCAAGATTCTACATAGTGAGAGAAGTTACCATGTTGTCCTCGAAAACGCTTCAGAGAAAATCCAGGCAGAAAACCGGATACCTGAAAACAAGAGTAGCCCGAAAACCCAGGAACCAGTTACTTCAAGAGTGCGGCGTGTGATTAAAAAGGAAAGTTCAGAAAGTGTGAAATGGTCCAAGGGAAATGGATTAAAAGAAACTGCTAACTTAGCTGAAAAACTGACTCTGATATCTCGAAAATGGTTTTTGAATTACTTAGAGGATTCTTTGAACAATGGGTTTGGATTAAAGAAAGGAGAACAATCGGGAGTTGCTGTTGGTCTTTTGGGACAGCTCAAAAGAATTAACCAGTGGCTCGGTGATTCAGTTCATGGTGACGAGAAGGTGGAAAATTTAAGGAACAAGTTATATAGGTTTTTGCTTGATCATGTTCAGAACTCAGCCAAGTAGATACAGAAGACGACCACTGACTAAAGATTCGAAATTGTAGGTTGTGAATCGAGATGGTGGAGAGATATGTCATTTCACATCATCTAAAAACTTAGTATTTTGAGATCGTGTTTCTAACTATAAATCTAATGCAAAGATTATTAAGAGAACACAAATGTTGGTAGCTTTTGTTTCATTAGTTTCAACAATTGTAATGAAACTAATGTTTCTCCTTTAACGATTTGAATGGTTGAAAGATCTTAAACAAAATTGTAGCCTTTATTTTGCCTTTTCACAATAGCCTCTTTTGATATCGCAAGGAATCAGTTTTTGTGATTCATACTTGTGAATTGTGATCTTATACCGACTGCTTAAAGTTTCGTGTTAGTAATTTGTAACTAGAGTAAGCCGAAAGTTTGCTAAAGTAATATAACCAGTGATTCATTATACACGTGCTATCTTTGAGAGTTTATACCAATTTTTGTGTCAAGTAATTTGAATCAATAACAGTCATAAACGAGTCATTAGTCAAGGAGGATTTTCTCAAATGTATTCTAAATGCGAGAAAACTGTTATCATATAAAACTTAAAAACGGACTAGAAGTGTCAAGTGTTGAGTAGTTAACTAGTTATGTTATATGTCGAGTAAAAAGGGCTCGACAGATGATGAAGAAGGTGAGTATGGTCTTGATATCTTTGGTTTAGACCTTGAACTGGTAGACTTGGCCAAAGCCTTCATTCCTCTGCAATATTTCATGTGGTTATGAAGCTTCTCTGGATTGAATTGCCTCCCGCACTGCCTGCATCAACCATACATAAACTTGGATCGATAAGCAAATGTACTGATTCACAATTAAACATCATCCTTATTACACATAGTTTGCATGATTATTAACACGTTCCCAAAACACTACTTGTATGCAACAAGTGTAACTGGAAAAACAAAACAAAAAAACAGAGAATTGAACGTACGAGCAATTCGGGCCATTGACAGGCTTACTAGCTGCTCTAAAGGTCTTCAAGTTTGAGTCCTCCTGCTGCCTTGTCTTTTTTGAACCACCTTTCTCATCGAATCCCCTAGGCTTCTCTTCTTTACAAAATTGTCCCATATTATTTTCTGAAACCGAACTCACTGTACCTTTTCTCTTGTTAAGCACCACCACCGACTTCTCATTGGTGTTAGCGGTTCCACAAGTGATCCAATTCAAAAACATGTGTGACTCTCGACCTCCTGACTTTTATGATCGAGTAAGTTGACGATAGAAAAGCCTTCAAACAACTTGTTAGACTTGTACTGTCACCTTTCTTGCTCTTGTTATAACTTATAACTATTGTTGTTGTTGTTGTTGTTGTCATTTATATTCTTGTTCACTAACGTTTCGTAAAAGGAGTTATTCCTAATTTTGTCTTTGTACTACTTTTTCGTCTTTGTATTCATATTGATTCCTTGTCGTGGAGGCAAATGAAGACTCTTCGATATCAGTGAACGACGTATTTGATGAGACGAAACGTTGAGGATATTCTGTTTCCATGGAAGGGTATTTTACATCTTTTGTATCGACTTCAAATGTTGACGACTATCTAAGCTCAAAGGCTTCATATAAATTTTCAATTTATGAGTCAACTTAACTTATATGTATAACATTAGGAAAAGGTGGAAGAATACACAAAAATTAATTTTCAATATTTATTTATCGTTTTAATCACTTAATTTTTTTTAACAATGTTTTATCATAAACGTTAAATTTCTGTTAGAAAATATCTGTAACATTAAGTACTTTTAAACCAATTATTGTTTTAAACCAGAAACTTACAACAATAATGTTTAAATCTTAAACTTTCATTAAATTGGTGTTTTAACTAATTGTAAAATATTTTTGCCATTTAAGTTAAAATTAATATTGTAAGTATTACGTTTAATAAAATAATAAATGACTTATTAATAAAGGATAAAAATCATTGTCCAAAAGTTAAAGATTAAATGATAAATGATTGAGAGTTTTAAAAAAAACATTTTTAAAGAAACTTTACTATTATTTAATACATATAAAATGATATTGGTCGTAGTTCTCCATTTTTCTATTATTATAAATCGAACAAAGTAGTCAATAAAAACGAGTATTATTTTCTCTTTTTATAAAGTTGTAAGTCCATATATATGATAATTTTTACAATTCACATTTAATATTAAAATTGCATATGATATTCTCTTACGAGTTTTAATATTTGTGTCAAAACCAAACAATAAAAAGTAGTTAAACATACGGATCACCAATTAAATTTTTTGATGCATCTTAGATTTCTATTATTTTCCTTAAAATACTGGCTTTTCCAAATTTTGACTGCTTATGGAATCTTTTCTTTACCATTTCAAGTTCATCTTCACAACCAAGACCATCATCTTGCATAGATTTACTGGGTAAAAAAATCCAGTTTCCTTCAAAATTCATCAATAGAATCTAATGATTGATAAGGGTAGCAATATTTAATATATATATTGAAATATAAATAATACCTTGATGTTCGAGCAACAATGATTCAATGTTTGCATAGTTCTTCAAATATGCATCCATCGTTGGAGATTCACATAATTTATTCCATTGTGTTGTAAGGTAATCCCAATCCTCAAACGAGTGTACAATTTTCTGACAGTTTCAAAAAATACTTTCAGATATGTGCCAACTACAAAGCATTTGTTTAGCCTCCGAAAATATAAAACTACATGCATTCATTAAGGCCTATTCTCTATATGTTAGGATAACCCGAGGATAAACAGATTCGTCTATATTTGACCTTAGACAATTTAATGCCCATGTATAGTTTGATATCTTTTCTTCATACATAAAAATGAATGTTATACAAAATGAGATTTTGGTTGAAGTTACCCCAGTCATAAGTTGATAAACCACATTAGTCATTTGTATATCTTCAGTGAAAAACTTTGATGTTTCCATCTGGTTGTTTGAAAGAAAGAATAAACTTGTGATTATAGAGTGAAAGAAAATATTGAATTTTGTTGTGAAAATGAAAGAAGGTACTATGGTTTATATATGAGAAATATCAGATTGTAATTTCCTGTTTATACAATGCTTTAGTCGTGTAAAATTATTATTATTTTTATTCGTATCAAATAATTATTATTTTTCCTTTTGCTTTAGTCATATCAAATTATTATTTTTTGTCTTTAGTTATCTTTTTTTTTTTTATTGTTTGTTTATCATTATTATTTTCACGATTTTTGAGATTTTTTTGTCAACAATATATTTTGAGATAACAAAATATGTCAACATTGAGGCACAAATAATAATAAACTTTTTTACTCTAAATCAAACAAAAAATAGTAAACATTCAATAGAAACAATTTAAAAAATAAGTTTTATGTAATTAATATATATAATCCTATTAATTTTTTTTGATACAACAATGTAATTAATAATAACTAATAAAGTATTAAAACTAATTATCATATATATATATTTTAAATTAGATAAAAAAAAGAAAAAGAAAAAGATAAGTCATATATATAATATGTATATAAAAAAAAAGAAAAAATTGATTTGATGGTAGCAAATGGAGTATAAGGAGGTATGGGTATATATCTTCGTAATTGTCTTATACGGAGATTTATTATTCAATTTTTATTTTTTTTAAAACACTAGTCATAGATTTATTAGTAAAACTATAAATCAGTTTTACTAGGACTATTAATTTAAGATAAATCATGCCTATTAATGTTAGTTAAACCATCACTTTACAATATTATTATCTTATTTATTATTGTCAAAGTAAATTTAAAATATAATATACTTTGCGATAATGTTTAACTTTTGTATTTTACCTTTTTTGTTTAATTTTATAAGATACTAAACTTATAAAAATCCTCACCTACATTAATGAATTTATAACAAATTTTCATTTGTATCACTAAATTTATGAAAAACTTTGACAAAGGGCACTATAAATATCAATGACATTGTGAAAAATTGATCAAAACCCGATTTACTTTCTAAAACTACTATTGAAATTTTTTTGGATACCCTTAAAAAATGTAGATCCGTCATTGCATCGGTATGAGAACATTATGGAAGGATTGGGTTATGAGCGACCTTTCAGAACAAATAGAAGTAGAAGTTTCCATAACATGTCGCTATGTTAATATTACATAACTAAGAACAAATGATCAGGAGCACAAAAAAATGCCCTAGTGCTTTTGTGGTAATGAGATTGTTTTGACTAATGTCCCTAACCCAACCCTATACATAGTTTTATCTTTTTTAAGTTTGTAAAATTATAATTTCATTCATTGTGTATATATTAACCGTTGAACATATCATAATAATGTGTTTGATTAAAATAGTCCTTACATATCGTACGAACATAAAAACTAGTAGTTGTAACATTTGAGTAAGTTATAGACATATGTAAACATGGTGACTCTTGTATCTATATCCTTAATATTATCTAATGTAAAAATTAGATGAGAAATGAACAACCTAACGAAAATTTTCTAAAAGTGCATGGTTTTTTCAAACCGTCATCAACATTGCCTGGTTTTTGGGAGCAACCTTAAAACTACACCAATCGCATGTACTAGGTGCGTTCGATGTGAAAAAGACAATTTAGTTAGATAAAAAGGACCTACAAGGTGTTATCCATTTAAAGGGAGGCAAAAAAAAAAATAAAAAAAAATAGGTGAATAGTAGAGGGAATGCACCTACAAGGTGTTATCCCTCAACGTCTGACAATGCTATAAATTTGGTTGGCATTTAATTGAGTTGCGTTGAGATCGCCTACTACATTTGAACCCTCAACAAAAATTTTATTCCATGTATGCAACGTAATGCGTATATATACCATTTACCATTTACCATAAAACATACAAACCAACCATTTCACACAACTTATTCTTCACACAACAATAACATCTATCCAACAAACAACAAACATAACATACTTACCAACATCAATTTTATTATGAAAAACTCACGACTTGCACAACTTCGCAAACAACTTATTAGACTCGATAAGCAAAGAAATAGAGTGCAAGATGAAATTAATGAGATTCTAAACGTTGTTGGAAACGATGATTCAAACCGTGCAACTACAAAGACTCGCGAAATTTTAGCTGAGAGAGCAAAGACATTCTATCATCATGGGGATAAAGGCAAAAGAAACGAAGATTAATATTGTCTTATTTCGTTGTTGCCACAAAGTTACAAATGCTAAAGATAGTTCCTTGTAGGTGCGTCCCCTCAACTGTTCACCTTTTTTTTTGTCTTTTAGATGGATAGCACCTTGTTGATGCTTTCCATCTAAAGAAATTATTTTTTTCACACAGAACACACCTGATAGAAATGGTTCATGTAGCTTGTATTGATAAAAATTTTAGAGAACCATACACTTTTAGAAATTCCCAACCTGACACAAATTTAATCAAATTCAAAAATAAAAATCCAACTCCTAATATTAATAGAATATCCAATAAGTTATTACAAAATCCATTTGTAAGGTCTGTTTCCTTGTGGCGTATAGCCCTCTTCAACAAGTTTGTATAATTTTCTAGATGCAACTAGTAATATGTCCATCATAGATTATTAATAAAAAATAAGTAGTTCAAAGATTATAATCAAGTGAAGGTTCTATAAAGAGACTAATAGTATGTTGGCTTGGTTCGGTTTATTAAGTTTAAATTTTTGGAGTAAAACCAAAACTAAAGTTAATATTTTGGTTTATCATAAACAAAAACCGAATAGTCTAATTATATTTTGGTTCGGTGTTTTCAATTTGGTTTTTCCGTTTACGATTCAGGTTTTCGATATAATTGCTCACCCTTAGGTTTATTTGACACTATGAATATAAATAAGAAACCCAAAAGTTTGGAATAACAGTTTCATTTTACTTGCACTCAATCACTAATTACCCAACACCTTAAAATAATATGTTTCTTTCTCTAGTAAGTGTCATTAATCAAAAAAATTTCATATAAAAACCACCACTTATGAACACAAAAGTATCATCCGGTAATTTCCTTTCCCTACATTCATTTTTCACCATGAAGGTATCATCCGGAGTAGCATCGTTGTTAGCGATAACAATCGTGTCTCTGCTTCTCTTCTTTGTACCTTCCTCGGACGCTGTGATTACTTGTAGCACAGTTATCCGTAACATAAGGCCTTGTGTGAATTACCTCAAGAATGGGAGTGGGATGCCTCCATCTGATTGTTGTGCGGGCGCTAAGGCTCTTGCCGCAGCAGCTAGTACCACTGCCGACAGACAAGCTGCTTGTACTTGCCTTCAGTCGGCTTCCCGAACACTAAATCCAAAAGCTGAACTAGCTAAATCTCTCCCTGGAAATTGTGGGATTACTTTGGGCTTCGCCATCTCACCTAGCGTCGACTGCACCAAGTAAAATACGTTCATCTCTTTGTTTACTAACTTCGATATGTACTTGAATATATTGATTAACACGCATGGTGAGTTATAAAAAAATATTCATGATAAGTAAAAATCATCGCTACCCTTTAGTAGTGAACATAAATAGATAACGCTCCAAAATCATCACATATTTTTCCAAGAAATGTGATTCACATCCTATTCAATTGAAATGTAACACATATAAAAATGGCGAGAGAGCAACTTTTTAATCATGTGTCATTCATTGAACTGTTTAGACATACTAATCATTTCTCGTACACAATTACCGAACGACAATCAGTGTCAAATAAGATGCCATGCCAAGATAATTTGCACAAAAATATATTAGTTTGATATTGATGATTGAAAAGCGCCTTTGTCATATATTCCATTATCAAATTTTGAAGTTTGAGTAATAACATTTTTGTATAATTGCAGAGTCACTTGAATTGTTGGCTAATGGACGAGTGCGTCTAGATCGAGTAAGACCTGCCCGGGTCTTGTGTTGGAGCTCGTAACAGATCATGAGTTGGTGTTTCATTTGATGTTTGTGGTTTGCCTCGGTTGACTCGCAATGAGGATATGTGTACTATATTTAATTTTATGTTATATTAATGTTTTTGTTTCATATTTTCCAATACTTTTATGATATCAGTATTAGTAAAAATCTCTAAAAATTAAACGAAATGTGATCCAATTATAATCTACCCCCTCAAAAGTAATAATTTCAAAGAGTAGAAAAGCAAGCAAGATTTTTCTTGGTATCATTGATCAAAATCTTCCAAACTAAAAACCGAAAATTCTAGTACTAACATTTTATTTCAACGGGCGTCACAAACATAATCACCATAGAGTAACAGCTTTACCAAAAGATACGTAACTAAACTAGCGCCGATCAAAATGTCTTCATGGGCAGGAAGGGTTTCGACCAGGTCCACCAAAGTAAAAGTAGGTACCCCAACTATCACCGACGCCTGTTTGAATAGTATAGCAATTGGGTTTCTCCATCCTGGGGACAATGTTTGTAGGATCCCTTAAAGTGTTGGAGCCATCCACTATTTGAATATTTTTGACATAACTAGCTACTTTATACTCTTCTTCAGCGAACTGACCGCTTCCCATTTCAGTGGTTGTGTGCTGTCCATCTTGGTTGAGGTTAATCACCTCTCCACCAAAATCTACCCTCGTTGCACTCTCTTGTAGGTATGAAAATATTGCGGGTGGCCAGTATCCAACCAATTCCCCACCATATTCCATCCACCAATTCCCGTCCTCGGGGTCCTATCCAAAAACAATCAAACTTATAAGGTCTTAGAGCATATACCAACTTGCATATTATAAATGATGATGAAGTTTGAGAAGATACCCTCCAGATATATATGGTTATATCATATTGGGCACCAAGCATTTCGGAAGTTGGAGATATGGCGCCTCCTAATACAATCCTATTGCTGGTTTGAATAAAACCCGGGCAATGAAGGTCCTGACACCCTGTTGTATATGAATCACTCTGCCCAAAATTATACCGATCACTACAATCCTATCTAAAATATAAGATTAGATAACAACTAATATAAACTGATATACTTACAGTCCAATAGATGAACAACCTTGGGTTGGAATCACCATATCTAAATGGGCACGCCTGTTTTCAAAACTTTATGTCAAAATTTGTCCTTAGTTTTGACGTTTTAGAACTTCAAGAGAATGGAAATAATTACCTGCCAACCCGCTTCAATAGAATTAACATCAAAAAGTTGATATTCAGATTGGGATGATTCCCCTATTATCCATATTTGAGCCAAACTGAACTCGTTAAAATTTTGAACTCTTGGCTTCCAAAGGTTTAGAGTTGCTTTTCCTCCATATAAAAATTCTCCCACAACAGATCCTGTTACATGCTAAATTCAAGAATCGAAAATAACAACAGATTAAAACCCAAAAGAAAACGAATTACATGTAATATCTAAAAAATAAAAATAAAAAAGGTTATGCTTATTTACAAGGATATTTAACAAAAATAAGTTTAAAGCGAAGAAGATTAAACATAGGATAATATTCAATTTTAAACATGGGGCTAAAGCTTACCTCATGGAGTCTTGGATCGGTCATGTCAGGATTAATATTGTTTGGTTGAGAAACAGTAGAGAACCTCTTCTTCTTTGCATGTCTGTTAACGGAAGTTGCTCCAAGTACATCCTCTTTCCTTGTTCGTCGAATGGGAATTGTCCCTTTTGGGCATTTACCATTTGATTGCCATAATTGACTAACCGGTTTCTTCTTTTCTGATGATGAGGCATTCATCATGGATGGCATTTTGACGTTATCATTTTTTATCATTGGATTAGAACTTGGTCTCATCTATAATCAGAAACCATAACTCAAACGTACATAAAGATTTGTAGAGAAACATAAAATAACGAAATAAACCTTAATTGTATGATTTTTTAGAAGTGGATGATCAAAAGCTGGTTGATGTAAGATGTGAACGCAGTCGATTATATCACCATCCGGACTCTGTTACGATAACATAAATATCAACAACATATATCCAAATACATAATAACTTCTCATATTGACCAGACTTATGATCATAAAAATTAAGAGTGAAAACAAGGATGGTAGATAAAATAGTAGACCTTGATAGATTTTACTGGTCGTTTATTTAAACGTTTCAAATGCTCGTGTGAAGCCGAAAGCTGGCTGCTGCCAGCATAACAGAAACTCGTAAACAGAAATAGCACCACCACGAAACAAAAAAACAACTTCAACTTCATCATTCCTACAAAAATATAAAATGGTCAGTCTAGTAACAACAAAAACAGAAGTAATAAAAGTATGAAATGATAAAGAAATATAGCTACAAATTAACTGTATTTGAATTGCATGTTGATTGTGAACGTAAGTATAGAAATGAATATGCAATATATAGGGTTACAAAATAGATAAGTTCAATATGATTTTTTTTATATAAAATCTCTATCTAGTTATCTTTAAAAATGTTACGTTTTAATTTTTTAAAGTTTCGTTTTTGAATTATATTATTAAATCTTGATAAACCTTTATAAAGTAATTTTATAGATTTTATATACTTTCAAATTATGTATATCTAAAACTTATTTCATTTCCATACTAATCTACTTTGATTAATTATTTGAATAGTAGATATATGCTAATCTATTTTTTGTTTGATTAACTAAACATGAAGATATTTGGTATATATCTAATTATCTAAAGTTTGTTATGAAGGTTTTTTAACGTAATTATATGGATTATTTAGGGGTTGAGTATATTAGTACTTGTAACAAAGTGATTTTAATATGACAGCAACAAATACTATTTTTAATACTTTTATTATTTTTATTATTATAATTTGCTATATATACCGTTTGTTTTAATTAATATATAAATATAAATCGTCATATTTTGTTTGATGTTAACTAGATATAGAACTAAAAGTTTGAAATATATTATAAGATCGAATATAATACTTTTAAATTATAAAGTTAGAAAACTTTATGGTTAGCTAACCATAACAATTTCAAGCATACGGAACAAGACCCAAAAGTTTTCGTCTTTTAATTTAATATAAATGTTAAAAAAGAAAATAAAAAGAAAAAAATACTAGGGTCTCACACATTCCACAACCATAGTTATCACTCCACCCAAAATTCCAGAATAATGGTTGTGGATGTCTCGTCAGCGAAAATCTCACAACTATCCCACAACCATGTTATCACTCTCCGAGTGCTCTAATCGGTTTCATTATAACATTAAAATAAATCTAGTCTACATTACAAGATTATTGTTCAAACCATGAACTTGACATACAATATATACATGTATATGTTCATACATCCCCAATGTCTATTTTCCCCATAAATTACCCGTTGCGTGACATTCGTACGACAATAGGCAGACAACAAAAACTTCACACTTTTGTACATGTTTTTGTCAATCTTCCAGAAACATTTGTTCAAGCAGATTTAAAAACTATATTTCCTGTCAGCAAAACAAGTTTCAAGAGAAAACATGGCAGAGGATGATAAAGAGCAGAACCAAGAGTAGAAATCCGAATCCCAACCCGTCTTCTGAATCAAAATGGGAGCTACTACTAGACTGATACGAATACGAATTGTATCGTGTAGGGAGGAATCTAGAGATGGAGTGTATGAGGAGTATAAATAAGATAGGAAGAAACAATATCGCTTCTTCGCCTATCATTATAGAAGAAATACTTTCCGTTAGGTTCTCTAAAGCCGAGCTAAAGATGATTAGACTAAGAACACCCACCATCAAAGAAGGAACTAGTGGAGATGGCCCTTGTGCTCTCATTTTAAGATTGGCAATATGGAAATTGAGTGCATCCATTTATATGTATATGTTGCATATATACAAACACACTCAGTGTGTGTTAGATTATCCATTCACTAAGGTAGTCAACTAGTTATTGAATTGTTTGGAAATAACTGCCTGTTGGACACCAAACACACCAACTTTGTTGAATTGCTGCATCTATAAAGAAAGATGTATTAGTTTACCCTTTTTATTGTCGTAACAAGATTTTTATAAATACAACCTGAGTAACGTCAAAATCATCAATCGTTAATGCCCGAACTTGAATAACACGAATCTGGTTTGGGTTAAATGTGTAAGCTTATACGGTTACCGATTAACCCAAGTAACACTTTAAGACATATATTTACTACATTTTATAGAATATTTATTGATAAAGAGTAGTTTATTACTTCAGACTATCCAAAAGACAAATTTCTAAGTTACTAGTTAACTATTGTATTAAACTTAATTAAAAAGT
This sequence comes from Senecio squalidus, assembly GCA_910822075.1. Classification (NCBI taxonomy): domain Eukaryota; kingdom Viridiplantae; phylum Streptophyta; class Magnoliopsida; order Asterales; family Asteraceae; genus Senecio; species Senecio squalidus. The sequence continues at coordinate 36,815,469 of CAJVGC010000508.1, forward strand.
TATAAATACTAAATAATAATCTAGTTTTTCCGTTGCTTGGCCAAGTTTCTTGCCCGAAACTATTTTCCTATCCTATCAAGTCTAGAATGAACATTTTTCAGTCACGATTTTTGTTTTCCAATCCTCTTAATCAGGTCTTATTGCTTAACCTGAAACCCGACCCAACCCTACTAACTTCGTGAAAGCTAACATTTTGGCTAACCTGCCACTTTAGGATTGCTAATCCACAGCCCGGCCCAAGGGTAGTGCAGGGTGTTAGACCAATCGAAGTGGTCTCAAGTGCCAATCTTGTTCCTCCTATTGATTTTTCATGATCCATTTTCATATCCGTAAGGATTGCACTTCAATTTCTTAACAAACTGAATGATTCCCTTAAACTTAGAAGAAAAGTACATGCCCTCGTTTTTTGTAAGAAGAAATTGATTAAAATTGTTACAACTTAATCTTTCCGACCTCATTGATGGTGGTTAAACAAGGATGAAAGAATGAGAGGACGACCGTGTATACAGGTTACGAGTAAAATATACACCCAAAGAATGAAGAAATTAAGAGAAATGACTCTCCTCGTTTAAGAAAAAAGGGTACAAAAACAAGCATAACAACTCCGAATAAACAATCATGAAGACCAAGGTCAATCAAGCTGGAAACACAAAAATGACCAAAAAGAATGAAAGACGGCTTGTCACAAACTTCAACGAAACCAGAAGCAAACCAAATGATGGGTTTTGATTATCAACTAAAACCGGCACTAATAGGTTTCGAATTTAAAATTCAAAAAAGAGTTAAAAGAAACACAAATGGTTATCTAAACAATCAACCAAGCAATCAATCACATAAGCGGTTATCACCAAATGCAGTAGACCCAACAATAACAATAAGCTTTTTCAGCTAAAAAACACGTATAATGCAAAGAAGCTCAAAACGTGATGTTATAGATTAAGACTATACGCCTTTAAATAAGTCTTACATAGAAAGATACCCTATATATACCGAATTATATCAGCATTCATTCTTCTAGAATTAACCGTCTAAGAGAGTATGTTTTGTCTACTTACTGCACATATAATCCTAAAGTGAATCGTCGTCAATTCTGGATGTTAGAAGCTCCCTGGCTACAAAACGATGAATCAAAAGAGAAAGATGTAGAATACGCTGATCCCGCACTTGTCCACAGTCAGTCGGAGGAGCAGCTATTGTACCGAAGATGTTTCTCATAAAAGTTGATCAGCTGTAATTATCAATAAATACAAATAAATATTTACATTGTATTAATAGATAGGTAAACTATCTTAATTGTCACGCATAAAACTCGACCACCTTTCAAAACCCCTTATTTTTTTAAGAAATAATCATCAACTTGGTTAAACTAACTAACACATTAAATGACATCGTATTTAATCGAACTTTTTAAATGTCATTTACCTTTATATCAAATATTTCAAAGTTTTTACAGGTGACGAAAAAGATCAGACCAAATTATGTTTCTATTTTAAGCAAATAAATATTTTTTGGAATAGAAGGGGAGACGTTTACCAAGAGCGGATTGTTTTCTTTGAGGTATTTGTTATCAACAATGACCTCCTTTCCATCGGAGCTGTTTATAAACCAATAGAGACGAATTATGTGTGGATAAATTTGTAATCATGATCTATAAGGAAAAATTCAAAATAAGGAAGAAATAAAATAACCACAAACCTCTGGACCAAAAACGATACACACACTTCCTCTGTGTCGTTAATCACAGATGTGGAATAGTTGATAGGCTTGACGATTTTTGTAATAACAATGACATTTACTGGACTATCAGCAACATTTTCAGAATCAAAACCGTCCCCCATGTCACCACCAATCTTAACATTGTCATCCTGCACAGGTACGTCATCAGCCTCAGTTGTTTTTTCAGTAGCGTCTTGTTTAGGAGGTGGGTTTGAAATCCGTTTGAAGCGTTTCACAGCACAAGACTTCCTTCTTTTAGCTCCAATTTGTGGACAAACACGAAGAGCCTCAGTTTCACCCACAGCCTTGGAGACCACATTTGTAGTTCCGACTTTAATAGGACTAACACCTTCAGCTCCCAGCTCTTCTTGAATATGTACCGCAAACTCAGTCTTGTTTTCTTGATTAGTGGAAGACGTAGGTTTAACTTCACCAGCAGTTACATCCAACTCATTTCTCTCCTTCTTTTCTTCAGTTTGTGGAGAACCCGACAAAGATCCAGAGTCGTTTGTTTTGTCAAATGTTTCATCATTGTTTTCTGTGACGTTACTAAAGTTGGATTGATTGACCGAACGAATTGGTAAAGGCACCTCGATGATTTTGAGTTTGGCAGTAGGTATCGGATATGTAGAATCAGGAGATTGTTGTAGTAGCTCCTGCTTTTGCTTCTTCTTTGATTCTGGCGTAGGGCCCACTCCACGCTTGCCCTTCCGTTTCCGGCCTGACCTGTTTTTCCCAGATTTCAAGCTGCAAGTTTCAAAAAAACAAGAAAAAACATCAATTATATATACTCATCGTTACATTTATAGATGTGTAACAAATTAAAAAAAAAACAACATAAGTGTTTGAATGAAAAAAAGATATTTACCGATCCAAATTCATACATTGTGGCGATAAACATGAATGAAGTTGTACTATATATAATTTAAGTAGGAAAAGAAAGTATAGACTAGAAGAGAAGACGAACCTCTCTTCAAATGCTTGAATAAAATCAGGACATGATGTGAGACTTTGAACGGGCTCCCAAGAATTAGCCGACTCTGGCCAGTTACGCCTTCATTACACCACAAACATATATTTAAATCAACCAAAGCATACAAACAATCCAAATATCCCAATTTATATAAAAACAATCAACCGAATGGTCTTAAAATATTCAATCGACCTTAATATCATATAACTTGAGCTGAGATTAGACCATATAACCATTTTCAAATGTGAAGCATGATTAGTACAAGACTGAAATGCATTCTTATATCATTGGGTTTTGACTATATTACCCTCACATTTCGTGTTGTCAATCCTTATTGTGTGAGGGTAAAACTGTCAGAAACCTAATTCTTTATTTTCAAGAATCAAATCCAATATTTATTACAAAATAAAGAAGAAAATGACTCACCATTTGACGAGATACTGTGTTTGCCCCTATCCACAAGCAGATCACAAAATGCCACATTACAAACAATAAATTCAGTTCAAAATAAATAAATAAAGAAAAAACAAAAAATAAAAAAAGTTAAACCTTTCGAATCCTTCGTTTCCGTAAAGCTTCGATCTCATAAAAGCCATCAGGTAACTTAGGTTGTTGTTCCTGGACATCTTCATCATCACATTCATTGTTGATCACATTTTCGACAAGTGGAAGATTTGAGGTTAGGGTTTTCCTTCTACCGGAAACTTTCATTTCTGGGTTTTTTTGTATTTTGAAAAATGAATAAATGTTATGTATAATAATAATGAATTGAGGGTTTTGTTTTGTTTTGATGGATGGATGGGGTTTTATCAGACAGGTAGCAGCAGCTGAATTGTTGGTGGGTGGGCGAATCATGTGTGATTTGGGTGTCACTCTCTGCTTTTATTACCACCAGGGTACGGATTTTTCATTCCATTATTTGGATAAGTTTTAAACATTTTCGGACACCCTTTTATTATTACACTTAATTCAAGATGATAAATACACCTTTATTATATTATATATTAGATTATTGTCCCGCGATAATGCGGGAAAAAATAAAATTAAATGGTAAATTTTATATTTATGTAGATTTAATTTATTATGAGAAAATAATGTTATACGTATACTACATATATATATATATATTTACGTTTATATACATGTTTATAATTATAATAACATATAACACACTTACTTTTATACACATGTTATTATATTTTGTATTAGGAGATTTTAGAATAATAATAAGGTAAATCATAGTCCAAATTGAACGATTCTATAAATAATATATAATTATGTTTTTTACTTTAGTAGAGATTGAATGAAACAGAGAATGTAATTATGTTTGGTAAAATGGTGTAAAATGAAAATAATCTTTGATTACATCATCAATCTGATCTAACGGCTATCATCAAAGAAGTTAACCAATCCAACGGACCTTATTTTGCCATGTGGCATTTAAGGCCCCTCTTTTATTATATATTAAAGATTTTATTTATTTCTGTATTTAAATACATAACTAGCTTAGTACCCGTGTGATACACGGTATTTTATAAGAAAATTATTTTAAAATCGTTGAAGAAAGAATCATGTAAGCTATACCGTTTGATATGTTAATAAAGAATATAAGCCTAAAATATTAATCTTGAAAAGAGTTTTATGGGGTTTACAAAGGTTAGTAATAAGATAGAGTACATACATCTTAACTTTATGTACATTAGCTTAAAGATACGATGAGCTAAAATAAAGTCCTCCATAGATTAAAGTATCAGCTATACATGTATTTCAGCAAGCGGCTTAGGTCATACTAAAATTGTTAGTACTTCATGTACAAAAAGTTAATCTTCTATAAATCCAAGTTTAGAACAAATAAATCCATATATGCTTTTAAGTTGAATCGAAAAGCTCAATTACTCGAGCAAAGGAGAAAACATATTAAGGGTGTAGTTATATATTGAAAAGTTGAGAGTCCGTAAGAAAACATGTCGAACATACTTGGTGAAGATAAATTTAACTTTATATATTCTCAATGCATTTGAGCTGATAACATACAATTTCACTACTTTACTATCTTTGACCATCTCCAAAGAATATAATAACTGACATGCACATATTGACCCCATAAAACCTTCAAGATGCAACCCAATTCATGTAGCAGCAAAACTTAGAACCCAAGTATTTTCTAAATAATGAAAGCAGCTATCTTAATATAAATGTCCAAAACCACCCCAAGTATTGGAATAATTAACTTATTATTATCATAAAATTATTTTTTGTAGCAAAAATTTAGTAATTAATCAATTAATTATAAAATATTTATAATGGTCAAAAAAATGTGCCAACAAAACGGGTCAATCCATCCCCCCAAACATGTAAAAATGATATGTTTTAGCATGAACATATTTTGACTCGTTACCTACTCTATCCATTTTGCCAACTCTACTTATTGAGTTAAGTAACATACTATCTTCCTTGTTCAAACAATTTCACTCAAGCCTTGTGTCCAAAACCGCATATCATCTATACTTTCAAAACCTTCACATCTTTCTCAACATATTTAGTTGAATTCACCTATTAAAAAATCAATAAGCCTTAGAGGACTTTTTTCATTAAATAAATCATCTTGGAATATATGTCGGTAACTAAAATTGTATGTACTCTTAAAAACTTAAAATAATTAAAACCAAAACCATGCAATTTATATTCTTAAAAAATAGAAACCGATTACATTCTAGTTAAACATTATAAGAAAGATATTTCATATCTTTTACTGCTTTAGAAATAAGTATAAGGACATATAAACTTCGTATTTAGGCATTAGTATTTAGATGTTGTCAACAACGATTTTTTCCACATTAAATTACAGAGCTTCCCTAGAGGTCAATACACTTTATCAGATTACAGAGTTTAACATTCATTACAACAAACCAAGACAGAAAATAGATTACATGTTGTTGTTAAGCATCTGAAAGCAAGTTGAAGTATCATTTAATTTCTATTCATAAAGGGAACAAAACTAAAACCACGATTAAACCAAAATAAATCAAATTTTTTTTTTTTTTTTTTACTTGGGACAGCTAAAACATCAACGATGTTCTTGTTCTACTTCATTTACCCCAGCTTCCACGCCTTTATCCAACACAAACACAGACAAACAAATTTATAATCTATTAATAAATCAATTAACTTAAAACCCAGAAGAAGCATTCCATCCACACAGAACAAAACATTTACCTTGCTTTCTTGTCAATCTGATACGTACTCCACAAAGGAATTATCCTCACCTTAATCTTCCATGAATCTTTGTTTTCGAATTATGAATTGCACGTGAAAGTAATAGACGAATGTATTAGGTTTAAATAGAAGAAACAACCAATAAAAAAAGCCAGATCTTTAGTTACACGATAATGCATGTCTGATTCGAAAAAAAAAAACTCTAAAAAAGAAGGAAAAGGGGTTGCGTGATTAGTATTGTATTGAAAAAATCAGTTTTAATTTACCAAGAAGATGAATAAACCATGCAATTGAGTCTTGATTCAAAATGACTTATCATTTGCCCAAAAAGGGAAGCGTGAAAAGAAAACGGGTGCTAGGTTTCTCATAGATAAACACAATCTTTATTAGTTAAATCTGATTTAATTAAGTGAATCTATAAAAGTATTAAATCTGATTTAGTACATCAATAAAAGTAAAAGATAAAAAAAAAATCTGATTTAGAAAGTGGATTATGACATCATAAATGTTGTTCTTTTTCTTAGTTGGACAATCTAATAGAACGCCAAGTCAGCCATATGATGTAATCGAAGACTCATTTTTATTAGATAGAGAAGATTAATGTATAATTAAATTATAAATATCATTATCAACATGGTCGAGTTATGCAGTACACTATGGGTGATCGTATAGCGTTCAAAATTTTTAGAGGCATTTCTTCTTGTAATATATACATATATATACATGCTAAATTTCAATTTATATTACATAAAATGATCAGAATACTATCAATATCGCTTATATATTTATGAAAAAATATATTAAGGGTGCCTATATTTTATTTTCGCACGGGACATCTAAAATCTTGAAAGCGGCCCTGATTATCAAAACCCTATTTTAAGATGTGAGTCTTGTTTATAAGTTTAAAAGATTATATTATTGGTTTGTTTAGAGAAACTAATTACGTGTTTAGTCTTTGAATTATAATATAAATTCATTTTAGGGTGAAACGTGATATTAGTTTAACACTAAAAATTTATTTTGGATGAAAAGGTAATTAGCTATTTTTAAATAGACAAGTGATGTAATTGTTTAAATTTATGGAAGAATTTGTAGTTTGGATTATACACAAAAATGATTTAATTAATTCATTCTACATCGAATGAGTATAAAATTCATAGGAATAATCCATGATATAAGAAGACCGTTAGTTTTACCTAAACTATTTAATCATTCTTGTATCTTCTTTTCGTTATGTCTTGTCACATCCCGTTAAAGCGGAATCACAAGATATGAAGAGTAAGAGCATTCGATAACAAAGGTATAGATAAACGCCAAGTTACATTAAATAAAAGACAACATCAAAGTTTACATTGTAGTTTAAAACACGGTTTACATATCCGAATACAAAATAAGGTGTTCAAAACCAAGCCACCCGAACCCTTCCCATTCTTGAAGTCGTCAACCAAAAGCATACAAGCATCGTTCCCAAAGTTTACTCGTTACCTGAAAATACGAGTTAAGTGTTAACTACGGCAGACGTAGTTAGTGAGCTACAAGGTTTAAGTAAAAGCATTCAAGTTTTCGACGCACATAACAATGGCGTAAAGTATAGTAATCAAATAGTTGTCGCATATTCATGCGTAAAGTATAGTATTCGTGTTTGTAGGCATTGACCACATAGCGCGACTATGTGACAATCCTAAGTATTGCCCAATGATCGTTGCTAAGCCTATAGCCTACCCAATCAGTATTATGCACCATCGTTATTTGGCGTTGTGGTGAGGGTCCATCTACCCTAATAGCGCTATCCATATCTACTAAAGGTCCTTTACAAAGGGATTAATAGCAACTAATGTCACTTGGTAGTATCGGGAATTTTAGTGGTATCTCACGTCCATGTTGTACAACGTCAGCAACATGACGATCGATGTTTAGTCATTGACAAAAATAGTGTTTGTATCCTCAGCATTAGCCCTGATCATAAACGGGTCGGACCGGCACATAACCGAAAAACCCGGTAAAACCCGGCCCGATTTGGGCCCGAACCGAGAATCCGGTCCGGTTTTCGGGTCCCCATTTTCCTGTTTTTCGGGTCTCGGTCCGGTCCGGTTAAAGACCGGTTCAACCCGGTTTAAACCGAAGACCGACCGAACTTGTAAAATTCGGGTTTACACTAAAAATTAAAGTTTTTGTTACAGCCCAGATTTGAACCCAGCACACCAAGGTGACAAAGTGTCTGTCTTACCACTCAACTACAAGATGATTTCGTTAATTTTTTGAAACATATGTTATTTAAAACAACAATATTAATAACTTAGTTAATAACTATAAGTCAGGGGTGCTTTTTGTAACTTTTTTATTAACGAATTTTATCAAATAAAACCTAAAATTTTAACCTAAAATCTCAACTACACCTAATTTCTAAACCTAAATTTCTCTGTTTCTTACTTCTTTTTTTTATGGATTCCAAACCTTCATTAAATCCCAATTCATCACTATATGATCCAAATTAATCAAGTAAGTTTATATATTTGATTTATTTGTTGAGTTTAATTGAAGTTTTATACATTTGATTGATTTGTATGTTGGGTTAAAGATCAAATTTATTCACTTGATTTCTTTGTTGGGTTGAAATTAAACTTTATACATTTGATTTCTTATCTAGATTATAAAGTACAATATATATATCTTCATCTCTAAAAGAATAAATTAAGATTTTTTTTCTTTTCTTACAACAGTTGAATAGTACCGGGTTTGACCCGACCGGCCCGACCCGAACCGACACAAAACCGAACCGGCCCGAGTCATAGCGTTCCGGTTTTCGATCCTGTTTTCAGTGAATATTCGGTCTCGGGTCGGTCCCGGTTTAACCCGGTTCGGTCCGGGTTGACCCGTTTGCTCAGGCCTACTCAGCATTGTTGGCACAACCATCAACAATGCTGGCAAAAATAGTTTTCGTAATAGTATTCAAGTATCAAAACGTTTTCGTTTAGTATTCAAGTATGTTTCAGCTTAACATAAAGTTAAGCCTAAGACTCGCATTTCACCCCAAAATGTATTTAAAAGCGTTTAAAAGTAAGGGTTTGTAACTCTCTGTTTGCGAAGATCGTAGCGTGCTCGGAAAAGCTCGAAAAATGCTCGGAATCACCAGAATCCTAATATGTGTCAAATTCGGGTAAGTATAATATTATTTGTTAACTTTGATATTCGTATATAGTATAATATTTTACAAGTTGTAGTGTTTTGTTGAACTCTTAGTACCAAAAGTTATTATGTCCGAAAATCGTTCAAATCGTTTATCGTTACGTTTAGTCCAACATTGTCTAAAGTCAAGATTATTTCTTTAAGTTATTCGTTCGATCCTAAAGTGTTATGACAAGGTTTAACGGAATTTGGGCAGCGTTTCCGCGCCATGATTTTTTTGTCCAAAATACCCACACTTTCCCGCTCACAAATTATATACGTTTAATTAAACAATTCACCAAGTTCATTTTAAATGTAATATGTCAAATAAGTAATCCCAAACACAAGTATTTATTCATCTCAATCCAAAACATTCAGTTTCGAAAAATCAGGTTGCGAATATAACTTTTTAACGACAAATCGGAGATTTCCGGAATCTGCCAGCAGCCACGGTGCGCCGTCCTGGAGGCCCAGAACGACGCCCTGGTTGCTGCAGATTTCCCGGAAATCGTTTTCTTAGCAAATATGGTCATTTCAAACGGTGGATTTCGACACGCAACTGATATAAACCTTATTAAACGTTATTTTATCAGTTTATATGTGCTTTTTAACCACAAAAACTAAGATCTAAGTAACATTTTTTATAAACCCGTTTTTGTATAAAAATGGTTATGAAACTTTATAAAAACTTGTTTTTAAGTGTTAGATCATCCATGCAATGATCTATTTCAGTAATATAATTAAAAAGAAGAGTTTCTACCGGATGAAAAGCTTTGATGATGATTTGGAGGAGATTTAAGCTTCAAAAAGTGTAGAAAACGTCTTTTAACCGAAATGAGTGAATCCTTCTTGCTTCCCTTGCTATTTGGATCGATTTTATGGTATATTTTTATGATTTTGTGGCTCGAAAAGGACTGGAATGGAAGGGAAAATGGGAGAGTTTTAGAGAGAAAGTTGAGTGTGTGTGTAATGAGTGTGTGTGTTTGTGTAATGCACTTGTGAGAGAGAGATGAGTGACATTGGGGTTAAGTGATGGCAGGTCCTGCTCATTTGGGAGGTCCAATCGAGCTAGGCCAGGTGTTGGTGGGTGTAACTATCAAGTGTATTCGGGGTTAAGTGATGGCAGGTCCTGCTCATTTCTGCCCAGCAGGGCGTCGTCCTGGTCACTAGGGCTGCGCCCTGGGCACAATTTTTGCAGTTTTCGTTTTTCGTTATCGTTATCGTTAAGCCTTTTCGTTCGTTGAAAGTTTCCGATTGTTTTATGCGATGAACTTAGGAAAGTTCCTTATGTGTTTTCTTGGTATTGGACTTATTTTAAGACTCCGAATTCCGATTTCGATTTCGATTCCGAGACGCACGCGTTTAAAGTTTAAGTAACGTAAACCTACGTTTAGAGTTTTGTATGAGTTACATCGAGCTTAGCTTAAAGAGTTATGTCTACGTAACCACGTAACACATAAATTTAGTTATAACAAGTATCAAACATAAGTATCGAGGTTAACAGTTAGTGTACTCGACCTGAGTTTAAACGGTTGTCACATTCTCCCCACGTTGAAAGAATTTCGTCCCGAAATTTCAACTTGTAGTATTCGTTGTGGGAGAAGTGAAGAGATGAGGATACTTATGCATAATTTGATCCTCTCGTTCCCAAGTGTATTCGGGGCCACGTTTTGCGTTCCAGCGTACCCTTACTATAGGGATTCGACTGTGTGTCACACCCCGCTAAAGCGGAAACACAGGATGTGAAGAGCAATAGCATTCGATAGCAAGATATAGATAAACGCCAAGTTATATTAAATAAAAGTTAACATCAAAGTTTACATAATAGTTTAAAACAACGTTTACATATCCGAATTCAAAACAGGGTGTTCATAACCAAACCACCCGAACCCTTCCCATTCTTGAAGTCATCAGCCCAAAGCATAAAGTCATCATCGCAAGCTTACTCGTTACCTGAAAATACGAGTCAAGTGTTAACTACGAAGACGTAGTTAGTGAGCTACAAGTTTAAGTAAAGCATTTAAGTTTCGACGCACATAACAATGGCGTAAAGTATAGCATGGAAATAGTTGTCGCATAACCATGCGTAAGGTATAGTTTTCAAATAGTTATCGCATAACCATGCGTAAAGTATAGTTTTCAAATAGTTGTCGCATAACCATGCGTAAAGTATAGTGTTCAAATAGTTGTCGCCTAACCATGCGTAAAGTTTAGTGTTCAAATAGTTGTCGCATAACCATGCGTAAAGTTTAGTATTCGTGTTCGTAGGCATTGACCACATAGCGCGACTATGTGACAATCCTAAGAATTGCCCAATGATCGTATCGTTGCGTTGCTAAGCCTATTAATTACCCACTAGAAGATTATGAACCACTAGTTGTCGTCGTTGTGGTGAGGGTCTTTGCAACTACCCTAATAGTGCTATACATAAGTTCTATAGGTCCTTTCCAAGGGATTAATAGCAACTAATGTCACTCGTATTGTATGGGATTTGTCCTAGCATCTCACGACCATGTTGTACAACGTCCGCAACATGTCGATCGATGCCAAGTCATTGGCAATTTAGTGTTTGTATCCTCAGCATCCCTGGCAGAACCATCAACGATGCTGGCAAAATAGTTCTCGTAATAGCATTTATGTAACAAGCGTTTCGTATTAGTGTTCGAGTATCAAATCGTTTCGTAAATCGTATGCAAGTATCAAATCGTTTCTTAAATCGTTTGTTTCAGCTTAAATGTAGTGTTTAAGCCTAAGACTCGCATTTCACCCCAAAAGTATGTTTAAAAGCATTTCTAGCGTTGTTTGATGCCTAAGACAACTTAAATCGTTTGTAACTAACTGTTTGCGAAGATTTCTAGCGTGCTCGGAATTGCTCGAAGGTGCTCGGAATCACCGGAATCCTAGTATAAACCACGTTTTCGTTTAAGTATTATTACTTGTTAGCTTTCATACTCGTTAGTCAACAAATTGTTTGTTGTTTAAGTGTTTGTGATTGGTTTTACAAAAAAAATCGGGCAACGCTTCCGCGCTATAGTTTCTAAATCCAATTTTCGACACTTTCCCGCTTACAATGTTTATAACACTAATTAAACTAATTCATCAATCATAATAATATATTAGCATGTTCAAATAGTCATTTTATACTCAAGTTTAAGCTTATTACAGATTCTTTAACACGGTTTTAAGTAATAAGCTCAAGATCACGTCTTATACCGAAAATGACAATTTTTCTGCAATCTGATCTAGGAATGCGGCGCATTCCTAGTGTATTTCACTAGGAATGCGCCGCGTTCTGATCTAGGAATGCGCCGCGTTCACTAGGCAACTTTATGGCCAAAATCGTTTTTGTGGTGAAAATTGTTATTTGATGGTAGATTTCGACATACAATAGTTAAAACATCAAAATACTTGATAGTTTACAGTTTTTCTTTGATCTTTAACAACAAAATCAAGGATCTAAACATTCATTTTATAAAAACCCGTTTTATTATGTAATTCACCTTAAATCTTTATAAAAATGTGTTTTTATGTGTTTGATCATTCATGCAATGTGATATTTATGTAAAAACAGTAAATGAAAGGGTTTATACCGGAGAGAAAATGGATGGATGGTGATCTAGAACGATTTGATGGAATTTCTTGTTGTTTGATGGCAATTTTGGCTCAAAATTGATGGAAATCGATGTATGTGACCCAATGGATGAATAACTATTGCTCCCCTTGATGATGATGTCGATTTATTGTGATGTTTTTGGTTGATTATTGTCGGAATTTACTGCACCAAGGGAGGTTGAGAGAGAGAGTTAGGAAAAGAGTGTGTGTTTTGCAAAGTGTGGTGAGAGAAATGAAGTTTGGTATGTGTGTGTGAATGTCAAGGTGAATTGAGGGATTGCATGTGTGTTGGAGTGTTATAATCTGTGTTTAAAGAGGCTTTGACACCTTTGGGACAGGTGTTGAAAGTGTTATACCCGTTTTGATGACTCACAAGACACTAACCCATCTGCTGTCTCCACCTCCAACTGCGGCGCATTTGGGCTATGGTGCGGCGCATTTGGGGCCAGAAATGGCTTCTTCGTTTTTCGTTTGTGTTATCGTTACGCATCTTCGTTGGTTGAAAGTTTACGATTAGTATTGAGATGAACTAGGCAAGTTCATTAAGTGTGTTCTTGGTATTAGGATTCATTTAATGCTTTGATGTCGATTTTCGGCTTCGATTCCGAGACACACACGTTTTATGTTTAAGTAACGTAAACCTACGTTAAAAGTTTTTGTATGAGTTACATCGAGCTTAGCTTAAAGAGTTATGTTTACGTAACCACGTAACACATAAAGTTAGTTATATCAAGTAACAAATATTCGTATCGAGGTTATAAGTTAGCGTTATCGACCCGAGTTTTGACGGTTGTCACAATGTGTCTTAGTTTCTTAGTTTCGCGATCTATGATTTCAATCGGTTCTTCGACAAATTGAAGCTTTTCGTCTAGTTGTACTTCTTTTAAAGGTGTGATAAGTGTTCCGTCCGATAAGCACTTTTTCAGTCTCGACACATGAAAAGTGTTATGTATGTTACCGAGTTCTTGAGGTATCTCCAAACGATACGCAACTGGACCTACTCTTTCGAGTATCTCTAATGGTCCTACATATCTTGGACTAAGTTTTCAATGTTTTCCGCGACGTATTGCACCTTTCCAAGGTGACACCTTAAGAAGTACTTTGTCACCGACTTGAAATTCTAAGTCTTTTCTGCGCATATCAGCGTAACTCTTTTGACGACTCCTCGCAGTCTTAAGTCGTTCCTTTATCGTGGTAATCTTATCGATCGTTTCTTGCACTACATCCATGCTAATTAGTTGTCGATCTCCTGGTTCCAACCAACACAGTGGAGATCGCCATTTCCTTCCGTAAAGAGCTTCCAAGGGCGCACATTTGATGCTAGCATGATAGCTGTTATTATAGGAGAACTCTATCAGCGGTAAGTGGTTATCCCAACTTCCTCCGAAGTCGATAACACACGCTCTCAGCATATCCTCTAGTGTTTGTATAGTACGCTCACTTTGACCATCTGTTTGTGGATGGTAAGTCGTGCTTAAATCCAATCGAGTGCCAAACGATTATTGGAATGCCTTCCAAAATCTGGAAGTGAAGCGAGTATCTCTGTCCGAGATAATTGACGTGGGTATTCCGTGACGAGTCACTACCTCGTTGATGTATATCTGGACAAGTTTTTCCACGTTAAAACTTTCATTGATGGGAATAAAGTGTGCTGACTTCGTTAGTCGATCTACTATAACCCAGATCATGTCATTACCTCTCGACGTACGAGGTAATTTTGTAACGAAGTCCATTGTGATCTGTTCCCATTTCCATTCAGGAATTTCAGTTTGCTGCAATAACCCTGACGGCTTTTGATTTTCGGCCTTTACTTTCGCACAAGTTAGGCATTTCTCTACGTACAAGGCAACATCTCTTTTCATTCCAGGCCACCAGTAATGTTCCTTGAGGTCCTTATACATCTTGCTCGACCCTGGATGAATGGAGTATCGTGTTCGGTGTGATTCATCCATAATGGCCTTCCTCAATTCGTTAGTTGTAGGAAACCATGCTCGATCCTTAAAATAATAGACATCGTCGCCCTTCCTTACAAAATCATTGTCGTGTTTGTGCAAAGTTTCGACCTTTATGTTATCTGCTTTTAAAGCCTCATGCTGGGCACTTGCTATACGCGTCCTCAAATCAGGTTTAATGTAGATTCCTAATGAACGCACTCGAGTCGATTGCTGCCTTTCTTTCCTACTCAAGGCATCTGCTACGATATTCGCTTTTCCAGGGTGATACTTAATATCACAGTCGTAGTCGCTAAGGAGTTCCAACCATCTCCTTTGCCTCATGTTGAGTAGCTTCTGATCTAGTATATGTTGTAGGCTCCTCTGGTCCGTGAATACCGTGCATTTGGTTTCGTAGAGATAATGTCTCCAGATTTTAAGGTCAAAAACTATCGCCCCTAATTCTAGGTCGTGAGTAGCATAATTGACTTCGTGTTTCTTGAGTTGTCGCGATGCGTACGCTATGACCTTATTTCGTTGCATCAATACACAACCTAACCCTAGGTTAGATGCGTCACAATATACTACGAAGTCTTCGTTTCCCTCAGGAAGAGTTAGAATTGGAGCATTGCACAATTTCGTTTTTAGGATATTGAAGGCTTGTTCTTGTGCATCTCCCCAGTTGAATTTCTCGTTCTTTTGCGTTAACTTTGTTAGGGGTTTAGCTATCTTAGAGAAATCTTGAATGAATCGCCGATAATATCCAACCAATCCTAAGAATTGGCGGACTTCTGTCGGACTTTGGAGAGTTTTCCAATTCTCTATAGCCTCGATCTTCGATGGGTCAACGTGAATTCCAGATCCATGAACTACGTAACTGAGAAATTTGACTTCTCGCTACCAGGATTCGCACTTAGAAAATTTTTCTTAGAGTTGTTGTTCCTTGAGTAATTCTAATAACAATTTTAAGTGCTCTGCGTGATCTTCTTTCGTACGCGAGTAGATTAAGATGTCGTCGATGAATACAATAAAGAACTTTTCTAGATACGGTCGGCATACCCTATTCATCAAATCCATGAATACCGCCGGTGCATTTGTGAGTCCAAACGGCATTACCAGAAACTCATAGTGTCCGTATCTAGTGCGGAATGCGGTTTTCGGTATATCATCTTCAAAAACCAACACTTGATGATACCCAGACCTTAAGTCAATCTTTGAAAAGTAGGTTGCGCCTTGAAGTTGATCAAAAAGGTCATCGATTCGCGGAAGAGGATATCGGTTCTTGACAGTTAGTTTATTCAATTCTCTGTAGTCGATACACATGCGAAACGATCCATCCTTCTTCTTTACGAATAGAATCGGCGCTCCCCACGGTGATGAGCTTGGTAGAATAAATCCTTTATCCAATAATTCCTATACTTGGTTGGATAATTCCTGCATCTCAGTCGGAGCTAGTCGATACGGCGTCCTTGCCACCGGTGCCGCTCCAGGAATTACCCCGATTCTAAAATCTACCTGCCTCTGTGGTGGTAGTCCAGGTAGTTCTTCGGGAAATACCTCCGGATAGTCTCTAATTATCGGTATATCCTTAAGGTCTGCTGCTTTTGCTTGTTTGTCTTTCACGTTAACTAACAATGCAAAGCAGCCCTTATTCAGATACTTGCGCATTTTCATCACCGATATAAGTTTCGAAGTTTGTCCCGGCCTATCTCCTTGTACTATCAATTCCTCTCCATCCCTTAATGGCATCCGTATCGTCTTATCTAAACAAAATATCTTCGCGTCTCGGATGGTTAACCAATCCATTCCTATTACTACGTCGAAGCTCTTAAGTTCGATAGGAATAGAGTGATCAGCTAAGGTTAATGTACAATTCTTAATTATGTCACTAGCTTGGTATTCCTGCCCATTTGCGTATTCTACCATAAACTTTTCACTTAAGGGTTCGGTTTCTAATGCAATCAAAGACCTAAACTCTAGGGACACAAAACTTTTGTCCGCGCCTGAGTCAAATAGTACTGAGGCATAATAGTTGTTAAGGAGAAATGTACCTGCAATCACCCGGGGGTCATGCCTCGCTTCTTCAGCACCAATCACAAAGGCTCGGCCACGACCTTGTCCCCCATCGTTTCCCCTTTGGTTGTTTTGATTGTGGTTTTGCGGTTGGTTTTGATTGCGGTTCTGGTTTGGGTTTCGGGCAGGGTTTAATCTTGGACAAGCATTACGGTAGTGTTCCCTACTACCGCATTCATAGCATTCTCCCTGGCGAGGCCTCTCATTCTGCTGTGGCCTCCCTGCTTGTCGAGGTCCTTCATTTTGTTGCCTTCCCGCCTGCTGCGGTCCCGCGTTCATTTCCTTGCAATGCTGAGTCCAGTGTCCGAGGAGGTTGCAGTTGGTACACGACCGACAGTTCCCTTCGTGATGATAACCGCACCTGTCGCATTTTGGTACTTTCCCTGATAACCGGTATTTTCTGCCGTAGCCACTCCGTAGTTTCTTATCGTCTTAACCTTCTTGTTAAAACGTTCCTTTTTGTTTCCCACTGTTTCTTCAGCCTTACGCTTTCCCTTCGCATCCCCTGAAACCGGCGTCGATACTCCCCCGTTCCTTATCCAGTCTTGGGTTAGGCGGTTAGCCAAACTCACAGCCTGCTGCATCGTAGCTAGTTCGGTAGCTGTCGCCATAGCCCTGATCTCGGGTGAGAGTCCCCGAATGTAGTGCTCAATTCGCTTGTCTTCGGGGGTTACTAGTTCATGTACTAGATTTGCGAGTTCGTGAAATCGCGCAGTGTAAGAGTCGATGTCAGTTCCCACCATGGAATGGTTCCAGAGTTCGTTCATAAGCTTCTTCAAAATCTCCTTGGGACAGTACTCGATTACCAACAGTTCCTTGAATCTTGCCCATGGCATGTTATACGCAGCGTCCGGACCTTGGACCTGAAGCTGGCTGTTCCACCAGGTTAGTGCTCACCCTTGGAGCATGCATGATGTGAATTCCACCTTTTTGTTTTCATCACATTGGCTGATCCTTAGCACAACCTCCATACTATCGATCCAACGGGATAGTCCAATGGCGCCTTCAATGTCGTGGAATTCCTTTGGCATACAAGACATGAAGGTCTTGTAGCTACAACCTTGGTTGTTCCTCTGATTATTCCCTTGGTTGTTCCCCTGATTATTCCCGTGGTTATTATTTCCCTGATTGTTGTTCTGTTGGTTGTTGTTTCCTTGATTGTTGTTTTGTTCATTGTTATTATTATTCCCCCTTGGTCCTCCCTGGTGGACACCCGCGTTGATTCGGGCTATAAAGCCAGGTATTGCCTCGTTCAGTCGGGCATTGATCCTTTGGACGATGTGGTCATCGTTGTGATCGGCCATTTTCCTACACAAGAGAGAACTCGGGTTTAGGGTTTTGATACTTTCCACTTTAGAATCAAATAATGATAAATAACAAGAACACAAACAATTGAAATTATAATCCGGCCATTTTATATATATTGCTTCAAAATTTGATGTTCTTACAAAATCCAACATCCTCGACTATTGTCGTACATTATCAACCAACATAAACTACTCCGCTTACAACCATCCATAAACTACAAGTTCTGCTTACAATCCAAAAGACATCATCCGACAACCTCTAAACTTTAAATGCAACCAATACAACCATAAGGAATACTAGTACTAAGCAAATCAGCATTAAATTGCGTGTTGCTCGAACTGCCTTGCGTGCCATTGCCTTTGCGCGCAGTATCTCGATGTACAAATTCTGTATCTGATTGGTATGATCTCGCACGACCTGTGTGTACCCGCGGAGGTCGACGGACATGTTACATAAAGCATGAATCTCTTCGGGAGTCAGTCCACGCATAGGGGGTGTTTGTGGCGTAGCTCTCTGAGGTTTCGAGTGACGATTCGGTGAATGTCGAGCGCGGCGTGTTGGGAATTGTGAGCATCCTTCTCCGTCACGACGGAAGAAAGGTAGAGTAGGTGGTGACGATTGCTGACTCCGAGAGCGTGATTTAGATTCGTGAGAGTGTTCGGTCTCGTTGTCGGACGTAGCTATCTCTTTCCCTCTCAACATATCCTAAATCGGTAACGAGTCAAATCGATGTTACAACTCAAGTTAGTGTTCGTAATAAGCTGAGCACATAGAGTATCTTATGTTTAGCATCAAGGTCTGTGTGAGTCTGACTTCAAGAATTCCCGGGAAGGTTCGTTTATTGTTTACCAATCCCGTTCTAGCATAATTTAGTCTAAATTACTCGTAGGTGATCAGGCTCCGAATAATTTAAGTTAAACAATGCCTTCACGTTTTGGTTAAATAAAATTCGTTGTTTAGAAACCGGTTATAGTTTGATTTTTGAAAAATCGGTATTCACTATAACCTGGCTCTAATACCAAGTCTGTCACACCCCGCTAAAACGGAAACACATGATGTGAAGAGCAAGAGCATTTGATAACAAGGTATAGATAAACGCCAAGTTATATGTGACAACCGTCTAATTTCAGGTGAAAACCGCATTCTCTATCTTTGAGTTAAATATGAATTGATCTTAACTATACTTGTATCGTAAACGGGTGTGAGTCGGAATCGAAATCGGAATCATAAAATGAATCCTAATACCAAGAAAACACTTAGTGAACTTGCCTAAGTTCCTATCTAAACTAACCGGAAACTTTCAAGTAACGAAAATGCTTAACGATGGAACAAACGAAAAACAAAAAATTGCTGAAACTGGCCCCAAATGCGCCGCATAAAGGGTGCAGTCCAACAATATTTTTGTTAACTTTAAAACTTGACTAAATGGACTCAAACCCGATCCCAACTCTTTGGCTCCGGGTTAAACTTGTCCAAAGGCTTTTCTAAGGTCCAGAGAGTCCACTAAATCACCACTACAACTACTCTAAGTCACAAACACATCAAACACACACAAACACTCTCTTTGCTTACTCCCTCTCTCTCTACAAAAGCTCTCTCAAGAACACACACCTCCCTCTTCATTTACAGAGATATTCCACACAAAAACACAGTAACATCACCATAAAAATCATATACAAATCGTTCATAAACAAGAAGGAGGAAAGGAGCTTTCATCCATTTGGGTTAAAAATCGATTTCTAGCATTTTGGGTAAAAAATCACCAAGAGAACACTTCCATTTTCTTCAAATCACTATCTACTCGGTATAAATCTTTCAAATCTTCTGTTTTTACAATATATACTCTTTGCATGTACGATCTAACAACTAAAAACGAGTTTTTATGAAGATTTGTGACCATTTATATACAAAAACGGATTTTTATAAAATGGATGTTTAGATCTATGAATTTGTGGTTAAAAACTCAATATAAACTGTAAAACATCAAGTATTTGGGTGTATCTATAGTTGCATGTCGAAATTCACCACCAAAATAACATTTTTGAGCAACAAAACGATTTTCCCAAGAACCTGGTGCCAGAATGCGGCTCATTCCTGACCAAGTTTTCTTGGGAAATTGGTTGTTTCGGCTATTAAACGCAACCTTGAGCTTATTTCTTCAAACCGAGTTAAATAACCTGTAATGAGCTTAACTTATGTATAAAGGGACTAATTGAACAAGTTTATATAACATTGTGTTTGGTGTAAATGTATGAATTATGTTTAGGAAAATTGTTAAGCGAGAAAGTGTTTAAAAATTGGACTTAAAGATTTTGGCGCGGAAGCGCTGCCCGATTTTCGGTAGACCTAAAACCAACACTTATATTAAAAGCATTTTCGTTGACTAACGACATCATAAACTTATAAACATTGGTACTCATTCAATCTTGGTATTACTATAGGAGTTCCGTGATTCCGACCCGTTTCGACCTCGTTCCGCACTCGTAGCATCTGTAGCAAACCGTGAGTTACAACCCCACTTTTATTTACTGTTTTAAATAATTATTTTGGGGGAAACATGAGAACCAAACAGATTTTTATTGCCACCCTCGGCACTCGTATGAAACTATTTTATTGCCACACTAGGAACTCGTATGAAACTATTTTAGTGCCACACTCGGTACTCGTATGCAACTTATTTTATTGCGACACTCGACACTCGTCTGAACATTTATTGGTCGTATAACTAACGTGACTCTTGAGGGATATATAACATGCTTCTTAAGTGACTACTACTAGTTTTCAAATAACATGAGGGCCCATTTTGCAACACACACTATTAGCTTCGTTAAGCCGTCTAGTAACTATGGGTATCGATACTTAGGAAATAACCATTCCTTACTTAGGCGGCAGCTTAAGTACATATTACTCGATCGAACACGACTCCTCGTAAGTAGTGCGGGGTAAGGGGCTTCGTGGTTGGTTAATCGGTTTAGTGTGAACACTTAAGTTATATTATGCCAAGTAGTCGTTATACATGATTTCAATCAATTGTTTATTGACCGCAACTATCTTTTGAGCATCGTTTACTGTTCGCAACTATCTCTTAAGTATTGTTCTACTTAATGCAACTATCTTGTAAGCACCATTTACTGTTTGAAACTATCTTTTAAGTATTGTTCTACTTATCGAAACTATTTAAGTATTGCTATACTTGACTCAAACTATTTTTAGTCGAGGACTAGAAAACTGTAACTCACTCGCTACTTTTGTAGTTTGACACTTTTTCTCATATTTTCAGGGAACCAAATGTAAGGACACGAAGTGCATACTATGGATGGGTTAGGCATGTCACGTGAATTCAAGAATTGGGAGAAGACCTATTTAACTATTTGGGAATTTTGTTAACAATTAATCATGTACTTTTGTTATGCAACACGTTAAATACTTGGTTATTTTCAACTTGTAAACTCTTATTTTCAATCTTAATGACTTGAAACCGTATGCTTTAATTATAACTCGTGTAATGATATCGTTGCTCTTCGCACCTCGTGTTTCCGCTTTAGCGGGGTGTGACAGACTTGGTATCAGAGCACAGGTTATAGTGAAAACGGTTTTAAAAATTTTCAAAATTTTCGAAACCAAACTATAACCAAGGCTTTTTCAGAAAAATCATTTCACGAGTTTTCAAACTTTAGTAGACTAATTTCGCAATTGCATGATTTGTTTGTAACTACACGTAACTTGATCAACAACGCCTAGTTCAAAGTAAATTATGCAAGAACGAAAAGTAATTGCTATCGTTAAACGGATTTCGAGTCAAAAACAATTCCCGATCTTATCCATTTCCGATTCTCACGTGACTGGCCCATGCATGCACTATCGTTTACATTTTTCCTTATTTCCCCCCTGTACTCACGTAACTCATTATTCGCAGATCCGACATGTCTCAATCATCTCAATCACGATCTCAGTCTCACTCCCGGTCACAGTCGCACTCACACTCGCGAGCCGTCTACACGCCAGAAGCCTCGGAAGACTTCTCCGCACCAGAGGCTCAGCACCACGAGACCACTGACCCGACCGAGGAGAGCTCGACGGCTTTCTCGAGCAGTCACGGTACTTCCACCCCAAGGACCGTTCTACCAGCTGCACCACCAGTGCCCGTCGCAGCACCACCTCAGCAGCGTGGACCCCGAGTCCGGATGACGGCGCGTAAGCAGGTCGTCCTTCCTGGTCGGCTGCCTGATAGGATGATGGGACAGACTCCCGACTCATCCCGACCCGATCTTCCCACGATGCCGTTCGTAGACCCGTACGTTGGAGCTTCGCGTACGCCGACGATGGATTGCTACCACTGGGAGCGCCAGTTTCAGGAGCAGCAGACGCAGCGCCCCGACGACGCCGGACCATCTAGGCCAATGATGCCGCCTTCGCTACGGTCGCCCCCACCAGTAGCGTTCCTTCAGCTGCACCGAGAACTTCGGGGACTCACCGAAGAGGCCCAACAACAGGGTCTTCTTCTGTGTGAAGTCTCTGATGCTGCACACCGACTGTCTGAACAGTCGATCCGAGTCATCACGTCGGCTCAGGCCACGTCGAGGACGGTGCAGCGTCTCGTCAGCGCTTGCCTGGTCATGGGGACCCTTATCGCGGATATCTTGGTGAAGATGTTCATGGATAGGCGTCGTTAGGCACTTCATTTTATGTACTGCATTGTAAGCTCAAGTTGTAATTTTCCATATGTACACGACTTGGAGCTAGTTCGTATCTTATTTTATGTTGTATTGTACTAGTATTCGAACATTTCTTATTATGAACCTTGTAACCGAATATTGTGCTATTTGAATGAATTCCTACTCTTATTTATGAACATGTCTATATCGTTGAACCATATTATTATTCCTTAATTGTTATCGTACGCATGTCATTTATCCTTCCAGATTACTCTTGCGTATCATTGTTATTATCCATTATTCTTATCACTTATTCCTATTCGTGCATTCTAAATTGCTTCCCTTTGTCTGTTGTAGAATCATGGCACCTAAACGCTCCAACGCTAGCCTCATAGCCGAGCAGGTCGCTACTCAGCTAAACGCTGCCATGCCCAACATGATCGCTCAGATCACTGCTGGGATAAACAACAATGTCAACAACAATCAGCAACAGCAACAGCAACAGCAACAGCAGCAGCAACAACATTAGGGAGGCCACCAAAACCCTCCCATTCGTAACTACAAGGGCTTTATGGCATGCAAGCCTAAAGAGTTTCACGGCACCACTGGTGTTGTAGGACTTGTGTCCTGGTTCGAGAGCATCGAATCAGTCCTGCACATCGGCAGGTGTGCCGAAGCTGACAAGGTGGAGTATGCCTCCTGCGTACTACACGGAAAAGCCCTGACTTGGTGGAACAGTGTAGTCCGAACCAGAGGCCGTGAAACTGCCTATGCTCTCTCCTGAGATCAATTCAAGAACCTCCTGATTGAGGAGTATTGTCCTAAGGGAGAAATTAAGAAGCTCGAGGCGGAGCTTTGGGATCACACGATGGTCGGAAACGACATCGAAGGGTACACTACCCGATTCCATGAGCTGGCCCAACTGGTTCCGAGGCTAGTAACTCCCGAGGAGAATCGGATTAACCGATATATATCCGATCTCGTTCCTGAGATCCGGGGAATGGTCATCTCAGCAGAACCCCAGACACTCAAAAGCGCAATCATTCTGGTACACCGACTCACCAGCGACCTCCTCTCCACCCCCAACATCCTCCAAGAAGGAGGGAGGAGAGAAAAGGAAATCCGAGCAAACCCCCAGAAGGAGTGATCGAAACAAGAAGAACAAAACCACCCGCAATTACGCGGTGAGTGCTGCAACACCACCACCACCACCACCAGCTGGAACCCGAACCTATACGGGGACGCACCCCAAGTGAAACAAGTGAAACTTCCACCACCACAGGAACTGCCCGGTGTGTCTAAAGTGCCAGAAGGTGGGGCACTTCGCTAAGTATTGTTCGGAGAAAACCATGGTCCAAGGCCAGAAGCTGGTGTGCTTCGAGTGTGGAAGTGATCAACACTTCCGTAGCACCTGCCCCAAACTCCAGAACACCCAACCAAACCAAGGCGGGCGAGGTCGAGGACGTGCTTTCGCACTCACAGCTGAGGAGACAGGACCCGAACGCGGTGAACGGTACGATTTCTGTAAATAACCATTATGCATCAGTATTGTTCGATTCAGGAGCCGAAAGAAGCTTTGTATCCTTAGAATTTAGACCCCCATTAATTTAGGATCTAAAGTTCTTAAGGATAGCTTCACTATAGAGTATGCTAATGGTCAAGAATTCGAAGCTAAGGATATAATCTTAGGATGTTCAATATGCCTAGCTGATAAAACTTTCCCCATCGACTTGATCCCGATAGAGCTGAAAAGCTTTGACATTATCGTCGGAATGGACTGGTTATCTCGTTTCCGAGCCGAGATCGTCTGTTTCGACAAACTCATTCGTATCCCTTTACCAGACGGTGAAACCCTCGTTGAACAGGGAGATAAACCTGGGCAACAACTCCGCATCGTCTCCATCACCAAAATGCGCAAATACCTAAAAAAGGACTGCGATGCATTCCTAGCGCATGTCATCGAACGTAAGCCTAAGGAGAACCGAGTACAAGATATCCCCGTAGTTAAGGATCATCCAGAGGTCTTTCCTGAGGATCTACCCGGGCTACCGCCACATCGACAAGTAGAATTCCGAATAGACCTCGTTCCTGGCGTAGCACCGGTTGCCAAGACACCGTATCGTCTGGCACCACCTGAAATGCAAGAATTGTCAAAACAGCTGCAGGAACTTCTAGATCATGGTTTGATTCGCCCAAGTTCGTCCCCCTGGGGAGCCCCAATCCTCTTCGTTAAAAAGAAAGACGGATCCTGTCACACCCCGCTAAAGCGGAAACACGAGGTGCGAAGAGCAAGAGAATCATTACACGAGTTATAACAAAGATTTAACGGTTCAAGTCATTAAAATAAAAGTTCGAAAAGTTCAAATGTTCAAAGACATAACCAAGATAAAAATGTTCAAGACAACGATTACATAATGAAAATGTTTAATAAAATTCCCAAGACAAAATAGGTCTTCTCCCGAATTACACTTCACATAACATTCTTGACCCGCCTGAGCAATGCACTTCATGACTTACGCTTAGTTTCCTGAAACATGAGATAAAGTGTCAAACTACATAACGTAGTGAGTGAGTTACAGTTTATAAGTTCTTGACAAAAGTAAGGCGATAAGAATATGATGTCATTACCTCAGCGGTGGAATAATCCACATGTGTAAGACGATAAGTATATATAAGTATAAAGTTTTCTTAAGAGAAAGGTGAGCGGAAAAGTCGCTTAAGATATATATATATACTTTTAAAGAAAGTCATAGTCAAGTTCGGAGCAATCGCAAAAATAAGTAAATATATGCGTAAATAAAGATAACATATGATTTAAGAATTGTATCAACCACTTGACATAATATAACGTAAGAGTTCACACTAAACCGATTAACTGGTCTGATCCGCCCCAACCTCGCACTATCGACGAAGTTTGTCTGTCCTAGTAATATGTACTTAGATTGCCATCTAAAGTAAGGAGTGACATCTCCTAAGTATCGATACCCATAATTACCAACGACTTAAAGCTAATAGTGTGGAAATGTCTGAAAACGGGGCAACTTATGTAATTTTGTCTAAAACTGATAGTAGGCACTTACGGAGTTTATATTCTCATCAATGGTTGGAGACATACAATCAAACAATCATAGTTTAAGTCAAATGCCGAAAGGGGGCAAGCCATAATTTCAAAATGTCAAAGAATGCCGAACGGGGCAATTAAAATAGTTTTACGCATATAAGTCAAATAACGTCAAATAGTTCATAAATGATCATAGTTCATAAAAGTCATAGTACATTAAATGTTCAAAAGCATTTAATATCATGTTTCCCCCAAAAGAGTACTTAAAAGACATAAAGTAAGAGGATGTAACTCACGGGTTGCGAAGATGACAAGTTCGGGAAACGGTCGGAAAGCGTGACGGGAATCACAGAAAGCCTAAAGAATACCAAGATTGTTTAAGTGTTATGATCTCATTAGGTTATTATATATTATATATAATAGATGCAAATCTTAGTTAAACTTTAAGTGTTAAGGTTAATGTCAGGATCGTATTAGTTAATGTAAACTAATAGATTTGCCTTCGTTAAGATCGAGATCTATTGAAGAAGTTCAGCAGCGGATGAACACTTCAATATTACAAGTTGTCGAACAATAAATTATGAATAAGAACAAACAAAAAGTATTGTCGAATTATAAGCCTCAATCGTATTAATCTTAAGAATATCAATACAACGTGTTTTTATGAATACAAGGATCTATCTTTATATAGACCTTGAGGCCGACCTAGATAAACTAGGAAACATCAACTATCCTTATCTAAACATATCTTTTTCTAGAAATAAGGAAACTCTATCTAATAACAAAAAGGAAACATAATCTAATTATAATTCTATCAATTAGATTATACTTGCACGGCAAGTTAGTCTTCCGTATCTTGACTTCTTCCGTAGCTTTTGACCTTGCCCGTAGCAACTTGTTAAACTTCCGTAGTAACTTGACCAGCCGTAGTAACTTGTTCTTCCGTAGTAACTCTTAATGTCTTCCGCATTAATACTTTAAGTTACTATTCTCGTTTGTTAAGTGAATTGTTCATGGTTAAACTATTTTAACTAAGTTATAACCCAACAATCTCCCCCTAACCTTGAACTTTTATGATACATCAAAAGTACAAGTTTTATGCTCCAACAGTACTAACTTATTATTAACAACATAGTTTTAACTATTTTAAGTTAATTACAACTATTTGTTTTGCCAGTCAGATCTTCCCTTGGACTTTTCTTCTACCCTTTGACACAGGATTCTCCAAATGAGTTCATGAGCAATTCTTGAGTCACTTGGTCCATTCAGCTTTAGCTCAACCAACTCATCCAATGTCTTCAATGAATGTGGATACTTAACATCCACCAAGTAGAATTCTCTTGTTCCATGTCTTCTTATGATTGAATATACTCCACTTCTTTCATATACATACCAATTGAGAATAGGATTGTTTGGTCCTTCTTTCTTGAAGACTGAACTCTTTTTCTTGTATCCTGGTTCAAATAGTCCACAGAGAATATCCATTGCCAGGTCAGTACCAGAACATACTCCTCTTCTTTCATGAGAGTACTTCGTTTTTCCAATTCTGTATATCCTCTCCAGATCATCTCTGTCAAAATCTCTGATTATCCAATGAAAAGCTTGAAGAACTTTCTTTGACTTGTCTGCTCTAACTACTTCCTACTCACTTCCCAATGCTCCACCAATGAATTTCCAGTCTATGATCATTGGAGGTTTAACTTTCAATGGAGTAAACCTTAAACCTTCAACATGGTTTATGTATGCAGAATAATCTCCCCCTTGAGTAGTGCTTGGAGGGTCTTGTTCCATACTTTCATGCTCTGGTTTAACATCCATGAATGGAATGTCTGGACTTTCTTGTTGTTGAGAAGCAGCAGCAGCATCTTCATTCATCTTTTGCCTTTTAGCTAGAGGTCTTGGAATCCTCTTTGATGCTAGCTTTTGTCTTTTGGGCTTCTTTTCTGGCTTCTTTACTTCAGGAACAGGTTCAGATTGAATGAACACTTTCCTTCCAGTTTTAAGGGCTGCTTCTAATGCTTTTTCAGCATCTTTCTTTCTTTTCTCTTGAATCTTTGCAAGAGCAGCTTCCCTTTGTGTTTCCTTCTGTCTTTCTTCCTTCACAAGATCCAACATGTTAGTTAACTTCATGGGGCCTAATGATCTACCACTGTGACCTTTGCTTTTGAGGTATGTGGTGTATTTCTCCCTGTCTTGAGCTAACTTTGCTTTTGTGGACTTGGACACTTTCTTCTTCTCAGGCTTGGCTTTGACTTTTGATTGTTTGAGAGCAATTTCATCTTCTTCCAGAGTCTTCATTCCATACTCGAAATCTGCTCTTACCTGGCCTTGAGAACAAAGATTTTGAAGAATTTCTTCATTATGCAGCTCCTGTGCTTTAATTGCATCCTCTGCAGCAATTCTCTCCATTATTTCTCTTTCTTCTGGAGTTGGAGCTGTATTTAATCTAGCATGAAGATCATCTTCTTCAGCTATCACACTTGTTCTAGTCATTTCGTCATGTATAAGAACATTTGCAGCTTCTTGTTGATCAACAGTAGGAACGGGAGCTTGAGATGTTGTGGTAGAAAGGGTTGTAGCTTCAGAATGTATTGCAGTCAAAGTATTTGAAGCTTGATCAAACGTGGGAAGAGTGGGAAGAGTAGCACTGAAATTGTATGAATGATCCGCATCATCTGCCCTTGGACTGGTAACCATAGGGTCAGTAGTAACTGGATCCGTATCAACTGGATCCGCAGCAACTGGACTAATGATCATTGGATCAGTAGTAAATTGATCCGCAGCAATTGAGTCCGCAACAATCATTTCATTATCCGCATTAACTTGATCCGCAACAAGTGTGTCAGTAGCAACTCCAGAAGTTGTTTCAGCTTCAACTTCCATCTCGTCTACTATTTCTTCAACCATCTGTTTCACTTCTTTCTGCTGCTCCCCCTCAAGTTGAGTATCTGGATCTATCATCATCTTCTCACCTTCTTCATCCACCACCATTTCTTGATTTTCAAACTCTGTCTCCCCCTCAAATGTACTACCTGTCTCCATTTGTTCATCTTGATTGGAGGTGGCAGTAATGACAGTATCTGTGCTTCCCTTGTCTTCACCAGATGAGAACACATTAATTGCTTCTTTCTCCCCCTTGTTTTCATCTGCAGGAGAGTCATCTGAGGATGATGAACTGGAAGGTCTTGGAGAGGTTCCAGTGTTTAGTGTGGTGATTCTTTTGGGCAGTAACTGGGCTGATAGCAAGGCTTGTTGTGCCAGTACCTGTTGCACCAAAGAAGTAAGAGAAGAGAGCATTTCACCTTGTTGTTCCACCCTCACCATTAGAGATTGGTACATGTCCATCAATTCCTTAAGCTGACCACCACTACCCTCACCCCTTTCCTGTTGGGTACCAACAGGTGGAAGATCATAGGGAATAGAGAAACCCTCCTGCCTAGCAGAAGCATGTAACTCTCCCATGGTCTCTTGGCGCCAGGGACCACCTTCCAAATTTGAGAACAAGTCCTCAGCAATGGATGATGTTGCCGTAGTTTGGGTCTTAGTGATGTTGATACTGGCCTGAGTTTCACTATGAGAAGTGAAAGCTGCAGTAGTATCAGCCCTCCCTACATGGTCTCCCCCCTCCTTATGGACCACCTCAGTGAACAAGGGGGTATGTTCAATGTTTTCCCCTCTAGTTTGTGACATTCCTGAAGATTTTTCAGGGAATGCTTTTGCAGTGAGAGATTTAGGGATGGTTTTAGACACAAGAGGCTGAGTAACCCTCTTGAGTCTCTTTGAAACAACTTTGGGTGGTTTGTGAGGTGATGAAACAGTGGGTGTAGTCACTTTAGCAGTAGTGACTGGAGCAGTAGCAACTGGAGTAGAACTCACAGTAGCAACTGGAGGTACAGGGGCAGTAGTAACTGCCGTAGTAACCTCAGGGATTCCACCTGAAGTACCTGCTTCAGATATGGCACTAGTGCCCACGGATATAGCAGTGGTACTGGAGGTGGCAGCTGTGGGTTGGGACAGAGGTAGAGTTACTTGTCCTGCAGCTGTGGGAATAGTGACTACCAGCATTGAAGAGAATAGTGGTGTCACATTTGCTGAAAAACCTTTATTTACTTGTCTCATGTTAGTAAAAACTTTCTTTGAATGAGCATGAGACTGAAAACGTTTTTCTGATCTTGGAAGATCTTTATGCACACAGTTAATAAGATGTTGAAGAAATCTTGGATACATTAAAAA
Source organism: Senecio squalidus (assembly GCA_910822075.1). Taxonomy (NCBI): domain Eukaryota; kingdom Viridiplantae; phylum Streptophyta; class Magnoliopsida; order Asterales; family Asteraceae; genus Senecio; species Senecio squalidus. Next base: position 36,845,412 of record CAJVGC010000508.1, read on the forward strand.
TTTAAGTTTTGGGGTCTCAAGATTTCTTCTCATTGCATCAAAGATCATGTATGAAAAGTTAAAAGTTCCCCCCGTAGCCAAACACACCATAGCATTGGCTAAAGTAGAACTTCCTTCATGCCACCCTGTTCGTTTCTGGGACATACATTGTTGCAAAGTATGCAACATAAATTTCCACTGAGGGGGGAGTTTTGCTTTTGAAAATGTTGAAAGATTTAAATCCCCCTCATATCCCATATTTTTAAAAGAGTCGATCAGGGTGTCATAGGGAACTCTTAATATACCTGATGAATCTTGTAAGTTCAGATATTTGCGTAGCGAAGATTCTGTAACTTTGATTGCTTTTCCTCTCACCACCGCATTAATGGCGGCCTCTGTTTCATGCAATGTCGCAGATGTCCAGAAATCCCGAATGTGGGATTCATCAATCTCTGAATTGATTGTTAACGCCGTCTTGATTTTGGATTGATTAAAGAAATCAATTATTTGATGAAAATCGGCGTTTTCGTCGTTCTTTTCCAGAAAAGCTACCATATTGTGAGTCTTGAACAATTGGAGTTCCGTCATTGTTGTATTCTGTTGATTGATTAAGAGAGTATTGAACAAGAATGTAAACAATTAGTCACACCGATAAAGAAAATTATAAAATTTGTGTATAACGGTAACTTTTTGGAAGATTTAGGGGTTTTAACAAACGGTAAGTTTCAAACGGTTAAAAACATCCCCTTTTATACTGAAAAATTGGAAAACAACTTGACGACCCTGATTAGACGCGGGTAATGATTCAAAAGTGACGGTCCAATTAAAAATCGCCACGTGGTACTTGTAGCTGTGCCTCGCGCCTGAATTTCAAAAATTAGGTCCAATCAGTACTTGCCACGTGTTATAGATGTGTTATCTAAGCTTGACACGTGTAAAGTTGGGTTACAAGTTGTGTTTTGACTTGTCAAATCATCATTAATTAGGGTATTCTTATCGCTTAAGAAACCTTATTAATTTAATATTCTGCAGTATTAACAAAAAGGTCCGCAGTAAGTTGGTTAAAGGGTCCGTAGTAATGGTTCATGGGCCGTATAAACTGGACTGTCCGTAGTAACTTGAGTTACTGGCAGTATTTAAGACAGAGGTCCGTAGTAACACATTACTAGTCCGTATTAACCATTCCGTCCAAATTAATTTACATAGGGCAGTAGTAGTTAAACCTTCCCTTAGTGCTAATAATTTGGTCGTACTATTCATACTTTGGTCACTATTTGTTTTTACTATTAATGTTGCAGTAGTAACATAGTACAATGCTAGAGAGTAAGGTACTTGATTTTCATCATAAGGTTACTACTGCTTCTCGAAGGGACTTATTTTAAACACATAGAAATACTAAGAGATAAGATTATGAGTTATTCATCCATATTGGTCATTCCAATGCTTGTGATCAAGAATGTGAATCTTCCAACATCAAATGCCTTTGTGAGGAGGTCAGCAAGTTGATTGTCAGTGTGGATTTTCTCAACATGAATCAGTTTCTTCTCGTTGCAATCTCTTATGAAGTGGTAGCGTATCTCTATATGCTTTGTTTTGGAGTGTTTGACTGGATTGTTGATGATGCTTATTGTGCTTTGGTTGTCAATAAAGATTGGCGTGTTCATGAAGGAATATCCATAGTCCATCATTTGATTTTGTATCCAAAGTACTTGAGCACAACAACTAGCAGCGGCAATGTACTCAGCTTCTGTGGAAGAAGTGGACACCGTTGTTTGTTTCTTGCATTGCCATGACACCAGTCTTGAGCCAATAAATTGGCATCCTCCAGTAGTTGATTTCCTGTCTAAGTTCTCACCACCATAGTCACTGTCAGTATAAGCAATTAAATCAAAAGGAGAGTCTTTAGGATACCATAGGCCTAAGTTAGGCTTGCCCTTTAGGTAGCGAAAGATTCTCTTGACTGCTATGAGGTGTGACATCTTGGGCCTTGTTTGATATCTTGCACACACACAAACTCCAAACATGATGTCTGGTCTTGAAGCTGTGAGATACATGAGAGATCCTATCATTGATCTATAGTTGTGTATATCCACATCCTCCCCCTCAAGATCAGCCGTCATTTGTTTGTGAGTTTCCACCGGAGTACTTGCAACCTTGGCATCCATTAGTCCAAATTTTGTGAGGATGTCTTTGACATATTTGGTTTGGCTTATTAGGAGGCCATCCGGTTTTTGTTTAACTTGTAAGCCCAAAAAGAAAGTGAGTTCACCCATAGAACTCATCTGAAATTTAGTGTGCATGAGGTCTTCAAATTCTTTGCACAATGATTCCTTGGTGGATCCAAAGATGATGTCATCAACATAGATTTGAACAAGAAGAATGTCTGAGTGAGACTTCTTGAAAAATAATGTTTTGTCAATTGTGCCCCGTTGAAAGTTGTTCTGAAGAAGATAGTCTGAAAGAGTGTCATACCAAGCTCGTGGTGCTTGATGAAGCCCATAGAGAGCTTTGATCAATTTGTAAACCTTGTGAGGATGTTGAGGGTCCTCAAATCCAGGAGGTTGTTTGACATATACCTTCTTCTTCAATGACACCATATAAAACGCACTCTTGACGTCATTTGAAGACCTTAAAACCCATGAATGAAGCAAAGGCTAGA